>JASTWF010000423.1:0-409157 GCA_030390025.1 Squalus acanthias
CGGTTTCTGCTCCACTCGAGCATCCTCCCGTCTTTCCCTCATTTAACTCTATCAGCATCACCCTCTATTCACTTCTCACACATAGGCTTATCTAACCTCCCCTGAAATGTATCTATACTATTCTTCCTCAACCACTCCCTGTGGCAGCGATTTCCAGATACTCACCTCTCTCTGCGGTAAAGTTTCTTCTGAATTCCCTCTTGGATTTCTTGGTGACTATCTTCGATTGATGGGCCTCTAGTTTTGCTCTTCCGCTCAGTGGAAACTGTCTCTCTGCATCCACTCTCTCAAAACCTTTCATAATTTTAAAGATCTCTGTTAGGTCCATCACCCAGCCTTCTCTTTTCAAGAGAAAAGAGACCCAGCCTGTTCATCCTATCCTGATATGTGTATCCCACGTATTCATGAAGATAATGGCTGATCTTCTAGCTCAACTTCATTTTCCCACCTGACCCCTGAATCACCTAAGAGTCCAAAAGTCTATCTATCTCAGCCTTTAATATGCTCAATGACTGAGCATCCACAGCCCTTTCGGGTAGATAAATCCAAAGATTCGGAATCCTCTGAGTGAAGAAATTCCTCCTCATCTCAGTCTTAAATGGAATACCCCTGATCCTGAGATTAAGCCCCCTAGTTCTAGACTCTCCAGCCAGGGGAACCAACCTCTCAGCATCGGACCCTGTCAATACCTTTCAGAATCTTGTATGTTTTAAATGAGATCACCTATCCAGAGAGTATAAGCCCAATCTTTTTTTTTCGTTTATGAGATGTGGGCGTCGCTGGCAAGGCCAGAATTTATTGCCCATCCTTAGTTGCCCTTGAGAAGGTGCTGGTGAGCCGCCTTCTTGAACCGTTGCAGACAGTGTGATAAAGGTACTCCCACAGTGCTGTTCGGTAGGGATTTCCAGGATTTTGACCCAGCGACAATGAAGGATCGGCGATATACTTCTAAGTCAGGATGGTGTGTGACTTGGAGGGGAACTTGGAGGTGGTGGTGTTCCCATGCGCCTGCTGCCCTTGTCCTTCTGAATGTTAGAGGTCGCGGGTTTGGGAGGTGTTGTCGAAGAAGCCTTGGCGAGTTTGCTGTAGTGCATCTTGTAGATGGTAAACACTGCAGCCACGGTACTCCGGTGGTGGAGGGAGTGAATGTTTAAGGTGGTGGATGGGGTGCGAATCAAGCGGGCTGCTTTGTCCTGGATGGTGTCGACCTTCTTGAGTGTTGTTGGAGCTGCACCCATACCAGGCAAGTGGCGAGTATTCCATCACACTCCTTACTTGTGCCTTGTAGATGGCAGAAAGGCTTTGGGGAGTCAGGAGGGTGTGACACTCGCCGCAGAATACCTAGCCTCTGATCTGCTCTTGTTGCCACAGTATTTATGTGGCTGGTCCAGTTAAGTTTCTGGTCAATGGTGAGCCCCAGGATGTTGATGGTGGGGCATTCGGCGATGGTACTACCGTTGAATGTCAAGGGGAGGTGGTTAGACTCTCCCTTGTATGAGATAGTCATTGCCTGGCATTTCTGTGGCGCGAATGTTACGTGCCACGTATCAGCCCAGCCTCAACGTTGTCCAGGTCTTCATTATCTGAGGAGTTGTGAATCGCACCGTACACTGTGCAGTCATCAGGGAACATCCCCATTTCTGACCTTATCTTGGAGGGAAGGTCATTGATGAAGCAGCTGAAGATGGTTAGGCCTAGGACACTGCCCTGAGGAACTCCTGCAGCGATATACTGAGGCTGTGATGATTGACCTTTAATCACCACAACCATCTTCCTTTGTGCTAAGCATGACTACAGCCAGTGGAGCGTTTTCTCCCTGATTCCCATTCACTTCAGTTTTTCTAGGGCTCTCCTTGATGCCACACTCGGTCAAATGCTGCCTTGATGTCAAGGGCAGTCACTCTCACCTCACCTCTTGAATTCAGCTCCTTTGTCTATGTTTGGACCAAGGCTGTAATAAGGTCGGAAGCAGTGTGGTCTTGGCGAACCCAAACTGGGCATCACTGAGCAGGTTATTGGAGAGTAAGTGTCACTTGATAGCACTGTCGATGACACCTTCCATCACTTTGCTGATGATTGAGAGCAGACTGATGGGGCTGTCGTTAGCTGGAATTGGTTTTGTCCTGCTTTTTGTGGACAGGACATACCTGGGCAGTTTTCCACATTGTCGGACAGATGCCAGTGTTGTGGCTGTACTGGAACAGTTTGGCTAGAAGTGCAGCTAGTTCTGGAGCACAAGTGTTCAGCACGATAGCCGCGATATTGTCAGGCCCCATAATCTTTGTTGTATCCAGTGCGCTCTGCCTTTTCTTGTTATCACGTGGGGTGAGTCGAATTGGCTGAAGACTTGCTTCTTTGATGGTGGGGACCTCAGGAGGAGGCCGATATGCATCATCCATTCGGCACTTCTGGTTGAAGATGGTTGCAAACGCTTCAGCCTGTTTTTTGCACGCACGTGCTGGGCGCGACCATCATTGAGGATGGGGATATTCATGGAGCCTCCTCCTCCCGTTAGTTGTTTAATGACCCACCAGCATTAACGACTGGATGTGGCAGGACTGCAGAGCTTTGATCTGATCAGTTGATGTGGGATCTATGAATCTCTCATCATAGGACAGCCCTCTCATCCCAGGAATCAACCTAGGGAACCTTCGTTACACCACCTCTAATCAAATATTTCCTTCATCTGATAAGGAGATCAAAACTGTGCACAGTACTGCAGGTATGGTGTCACTGCAGCCTTGTGTAATTGATGTAATACTCCGCTTGGACTCCAACATGCCATTGCCTTCCAATTTGCTTGCTGTACCTGCATGCTAGTTTTCTGTGTTTCCTGTACGAGGACACCTAATACTCTCTGAACACCAAAATTTAATAGTATCTCACCATTTAAAAAATCTGTTCCTCTGTTGATCCTACCAAAGTGAATAAGCTTACATTTCCCTACATTATACTCCATCTGCCATCTTATTTCCCATTCACTTAGTCTATCTTTATCCCTTTGCAAACTCTTTGTGTCCTCACAGCTTACTGTCCCACCTAGCTTTGAATCATCAGCAAAGGTTGGATACATGACACTCGATCCCTTCAGCTATATCATTAATATCTTCTTCTTAGGCTTCTTATGCACTCCCTCGGACCGAGGATGACTTGCTTCCACATTAAAGTGAGTTCTCAGTTGACTGATGAGTCCAATGCGAGACCTACAGTCACTGTCACAGGTGGGGCAGACGGTGGTTGAAGGGGCGGGTGGGTGGGGTGCTGGGATGAAGTGCGCTCCTTCCGCAGATTGCGCATGGCTTCCCACTTGCACCCGGCGAAGAGACTCGAGGTGTGTGGCGCTTCCTGGATGCTTCTCCTCCACTTTGTGCGAGCTTGGGCCCGGTATTTGCAGGATCTTGCGGGGGCAGCTTTGGTGGTTCCTCTCCAATGCGTTGAGGTGCCAGCTTTACATGGTCCATGTCACTGAAGCATACAGGAGGGCGGGAATCACTACTGCTCTGTAGACCATGAGCTTGGTGCCGGGTTTGAGGTCCTGGTCTTCGAACACTCTCTTCCTCAGGCGACTGAAAGCTGCAATGGCAAACTGAAGGCGGTGTTGGACTTCGTCATCGTAGTCTGCCCTTGTTGACAGTAGGCTCCCGAGGTATGGAAAGTGGTCCACGTTGTCCAAGGCCTCGTCATGGATTTTGATAATCAGGGGGCGATACTGTGTGGCGCGGGCAAGTTGGTAGGGGACCTTTGTCCTCCGGATGTTTAGTGTAAGGCCCATGCTCTCCTATGCTTCGGTGAAGGAGTTGACGAAGGTTTGGAGTTCGAACTCCGAGTGACCGCAGGCGCAAGCGTCGTCCGCTTACTGTAATTCCATGACAGAGGATGGGATGACATTGGATCTGGACTGGAGGCGACGGTGGTTGAAAAGTTTTCCGTTTGTTCTGTAGGGTTAGCTCCACTCCAGCGGGGAACTTACTGAGGGTGAGATGGAGCATTGCAGCAAGGAAGATCGAGAAGAGAGTTAGTGCGATGACACAGCCTTGCTTGTCCCCGTTCCGAACCTGAATTGGGTCTGCGTTGGATCTGTTGGTCAGGATCACGGCTTGCATGTCGTCGTGAAGCAGGCGAAGGATGGTGTCAAACTTTTGAGGCAGCCGAATTTGAGGAGGAGACTCCATAATCCCACACGGTTGACAGTGTCGAAGGCCTTTGTGAGATCAAAGAAGCCGTGTACAGTGGTTGGTGCTGTTTCCTGCATTTCTCTTGTAATTGAAGCGCGGTGAAGATCTAAAGAACTATCGAACTAAAGAACAGGTGGTGGGTGGAGAAAGCGCAGGATATCCAGCAGCTAGCCAACAGACACGACATGTGTGGATTCTTTAGCGCAGTCAAGACCGCCTACGGCCCAAGCACCCAAGGTCCTACCCCACTGCGAGCCAAGGACGGTGAGGTACTCATCAAGGACAGGGAGGCAGTCAGTGCCCGCTGGAAGGAGCACTTCGAAGATCTCCTCATCCGAGACTCTGTCTTCGACGCGAGTGTCCTCAACTCCATCCCGCAGCACGCTACCCGCCATCATCTCAGCACAACCCCAGTCCGGCATGCGGTTGAAATGACCATCCGACAACTGAAGAACAACAAGGCCTCAGAGCAGTTGGAATCCTTGCCGAGGCGCTAAAGCATGGCGGAGAAGCACTACTGGCGCGCTTTCATGAACACATTTCTCTTATCTGGAAGGAGGAGAGCATGCCAGCGAATCTCAGAGACGCCATAATTGTGACCATCTTCAAGAAGGGTGCCAAGTCTGATTGCGGTACAGTTATACAGGGTCTTGGTGAGACGACACCTGGCGTACTGTGTGCAGTTTTGGTCTCCTTACCTAAGAAAGGATATACATGCCATAGAGGGAAGGTTCAGCAGACTGATTCCTGGGATGGCAGGACTATCGTATGAGGAGCGATTGGGTCGACTAGGCCTGTATTCACTAGAGTTTAGAAGAATGAGAGGGGATCTCATTGAAACGAATAAAATTCTGACAGGGCTGGAAAGCCTGGATGCAGGGAGGATGTTTCCCCTGGCTGGTGGGTCTAGACCGAGGGGCCACAGTCTCAGAATACGGGGCAGGACATTTAGGACTGAGATGAGGAGAAATTTCTTCACTCAGAGGGTGGTGAACTTGTGGAATTCTCTACCACAAAATGCTAGAGTAAATTATAAAGCATATGATAACAAAACACTTGGAAAATATCAACGGGATTAGACAAAGTCAACATGGATTTATGAAAGGGAAATCGTATTTGACAAATCTACTGGAGATTTTTGAGGATGTAACTGGTAGAATAGATAATGTAGAACCAGTGGATGTGGTGTATTTGGATTTTCAGAAGACCTTTGATAAAGCCCCACATAAGAGGCTAGCATGCAAAATTAAAGCACATGGGATTGGGGGTAATATACTGGCATGGATTGAAAATTGATTAACAGACAGGAAACAGTGATTAGGAATAAATTGGACTTTTCCAGGGTGGCAGGCGGTGACTAGTGGGGTACGGCAGGGATCACTGCTTGGGTAGCAGCTATTCACAATATATATCAATGATTTGGATGAGCGATCCAATTGTAATAATTCCATGTTTGCTGACGACACGCAACTAGGTGGGATTGTGAGTTGTGCGGAGGATGCAAAGAGGCTTCAAGGCGATTTAGGCAAGTTGAGTGAGTGGGCAAATACATGGCAGATGCAGTATAACGTGGATAAATATGAAGTTATCCACTTCGGTAGGAAATACAGAAAGGCAGACTGTTATTTAAATGGTGATAGATTGGGAAATGTTGATTTACAAAGGGACCTGGGTGTCCTTGTTTACCAGTCACTGAAAGCAAACATGCAGGTGCAGCAAGCAGTTAGGAAGGCAAATGGTATGTTGGCCTTCATTGCAAGAGGATTTGAGTACAGGAACAAGGATGTTTTACTACAGTTATACACGGTCTAGTTGAGACCACACCTGGAGTACTGTGTGCAGTTTTGGTTCCCTTACCTAAGAAAGGACATACTAGCCCGAGAGGGAAGGTTCAGCAGACTAATTCCTGGGATGGCAGGACTGTCGTATGAGGAGAGATTAGGTCGACTAGGCCTTTACTCACTAGTGTTTAGAAAAATGAGAGGGGGTCTCACTGAAACGAATACAATTCTGACAGAGCTAGACAAACTGGATGCAGGAAGGATGTTTCCCCTGGGTGGGGGATCTAGAACGAGTGGTCACAGTCTCAGGATACGTGGTAGGGCATTAAGGACTGAGATGACGAGAAATGTATTCACTCAGAGGGTGGTGAGCCTGTGGAATTCTCCACAACAGAAGGCTGTGGAGGCCTAGTCATTGAATATATTTAAGAAGGAGATAGATAGATTTCTAGACATAAAAGGCGACAAGGAGTGCGGGGAGAGAGCGGGAATATAGTATTGAGATAACGGATCAGCCATTAACATATAGAATGGCAGAGCAGGCTCGAATGGCCGACTGGCCTACGTCTGCTCCTATTTTATTATGTTTCTATGTATTGCCTACAGTTCTGGTCACCACACTTTAGGAAGGATGAGAAGGCCGTTGAGATTGTGCAAGGAAGATTTACCCGAAATGTTTCTGGGGATCGGGAATCTTAGCTGCAAGGACAAGTTGGAGAAGCTGGATTTGTTTTCATTGGAGCAATGTGGGTTGAGGGGTGATTACATAGATGTGTACAAGATTATGACGGGTGCGGATAGGCTAGACGGGGAAAGGATGTTCTTACTAGTTGATGGCAGTAGGACTAGGGGCCAAAGATTTAAGGTTTTGGGCAAGAGATAAAGGGGATATGTGAGGAAAAGCTTTTTTCACTCAGCGAGCCGTGATGATCTGGAATTCGCTGCCGACGGAAGTGGTGGAAGCGGTGACACTTAATATTTTCAATGGGAGACAGGATATGCACTTGAGGGAAATACACTTGAATGTTACGGGGATAAGGCTCCTCCAGCACGGCACGGGGTCCCCTTATCTGCCTGAGTAGCAGTCACATCCTCCTGTCCCTGACCACTATCCAGAAATATATCATTACCTAGTCTAAGGGGAGTGACTACTTCCAGGATCAGAGTGGCCAGGTAGTTCACCCCATCCCTGCTAATTCACAATGTCTGCTCCTCAGACTCCAGCTCAAAAACTCTGAACTAGAAGTTGCTCAAGATGAAGGCACTTACTGCACACGTGGTTGTCCGGGATCACAATGCTCTCCAGAAAATCCTAAAAGCTGCAGTTGCGGCACACCAACTGCACTGCAATCCCTGTATGGCCTTTAGAGAGAGCTCAAGAGAGCAAGAAAGTGAGACATAGAGAAGTAGAATCACAGGGGAAGTGATAGAGGGTTGCATAGAGAGGCCAAAAGACAAAAATAGAGGGAACGAGAGAGTGAGAATGGCAGATTGCGAAAGAGGGAGAGAGAGTGACGGAGAGAGAGAGGGAGAGTCAGAGAGAGAGAAACATAGAAACATAGAAACATAGAAGATAGGAGCAGGAGTAGGCCATTCGGCCCCTCGAGCCTGTTCCGCCAATTAATGAGATCATGGCTGATCATCCAAATTCAGTACCCTGTCCCTGCTTTCTCCCCATATCCGTTGATCCCTTTATCCTTAAGAAATATATCTAACTCCCTCTTGAATATATTTAATGAGTTGCCCTCAACTGCCTTCTATGGTACAGAATTTCACAGGTTCAACACTCTCTGGGTGAAGAAATTCCTCCTCATCTCAGTCCTAAATAGCTTACTAATTATTCTTAGACTGTGACCTCTGGTTCTAGACTCCCCCGCCATCAGGAACATCCTTCCTGTATCTAGTCTGTCTAGTCCTGTTAGAATTTTATAAGTTTCAATGAGATCCCCTCTCATTTTTCTAAACTCTACCGAATATAATGCTAATCGACCCAATCTCTCCATACGTCATTCCTCCAATTCCAGGTATCAGTCTGGTGAATCTTCGCTGCACTCCCTCCATGGCAAGAACATCCTTCTTCAGATAAGTCGACCAGAACTGCACACAATACACAAGGTGTGGTCTCAGCAAGGCCCTGTTCAACTGCAGCCAGACATCCTTGCTCCTGTACTCGAATCCTCTCGCTATGAAGGCCGACATACCATTTGCCTTCTTAACCGCCTGTAGTACCTGCATGCTTACCTTCAGCGATTGGTGCAAAAGGACACCCAGGTCTCGTTGCACTTCCCCTTTTCCCAATCTATTGCCGTTCCGTTAATAATCTGTCTTCCAGTTTTTTGCCAGCAAAGTGGACAACCTCGCATTTATCCACATTATACTGCATCTGCCATGCATCTGCCCAATCATCCAACCTGTACAAATCATACTGGGGTTGCTCTGCATCCTCCTCAAAACACACACGCCCACCCAGCTTTGTGTCGTCTGCAAACTTGGTGATATTACATCTAGTTCCCTCGTCTAGATCATTTATATATATTGTGAATAGCTGGGGTCCCAGCACCGATCCCTGCGGTACCCCACTTGTCACTGCCTGCCACTCGGAAAAATACCCGTTTATTCCAAATCTTTGCTTCCTGTCTGCCAACCAGTTCTCTATCCAAGACAGTACCTTACACCCAATCCCATGTGCTTAAATTTGCATGCTAATCTCTTTACGGGACCTTACCGAAAGCCTTCTGAAAGTCCAAATACACCACATCCACTGGTTCTCCCTTATCTATTTTACCAGTTACATCCTCAAACATTTCCAGTTAATTAGTCAAGCATGATTTACCTTTTGCAAATCCATGTTGACTTTATCCGATCCTGTCACTGTTTTCCAAGAGCTCAGCTATTAAATATTTTATAATAGATCTAGCATTTTCCCCACCACCGATGTCAGGCTTACCCCGTTTTATCACTACCACCTTTTTTAAATAGTGGGGTTATATTAGCTAACCTACAATCCATGGGAACTATTCCAGAGTCTATAGATTTTTGGAAGATGACCAGCAATGCATCTATTATTTCTAGGGCCACTTCCTTAAAAACCCTTGGATGTAGATTATCAGGCCCTGGGGATTTATCGGCCTTCAATGCTGTCAATTTCCCGAACACCATTTCCCTACAAATACTGATTTCATTCAAATCCTCCCTCTCATTAGACCCTATGTTTCCCGACATCTCTGTGCGTTTATTTGTGTCATCCTTTGTGAAGACAGGAGCAAAGTATGCATTGAATTGATCTGCCATTTCTTTGTTCCCCATTATAACTTCCCCTGATTCTGACTGCAAGGGACCTACGCTTGACTTCATTAATCTTTTTCTCTTCACAGTTATTTAGAAGCTTTTACAGTCAGTTTTTATGTTCCCTGCAAGCTTACTCTAATATTCTATTTTCCCCCTCATAATTAATCCCTTTGTCCTTCTTTGCTGAATCCTAAACTGATCACTGTGGTGGGTAAAATTTTGGAGTCTATTATTAAGGAGACAGTAACGGAACATTTAGATAATCATAAGTTAATAGGACAAAGTCAGCATGGCTTTATGAAGGGGAAATCATGTCTGACAAATTTGCTTGAGTTCTTTCAGGAGATAACGTACAGGGTGGATAAAGGGGAACCAGTGGACGTAGTGTATTTAGACTTCCAGAAGGCATTCGACAAGGTGCCACAAAAAAGATTATTGCTCAAGATTAAAAATTCACTAGATTGGGGTAATATTCTGGCATGGGTGGAGTATTCGTTATCTAACAGGAAGCAGAGAGTTGGGATAAATGGTTAATTCGTGGACTGGCAACCAGTAGCCAGTGGTGTTCCGCAGGGGTCGGCGCTGGGTCCCCAACTCTTTACAATCTATATGAACGATTTGGAGGAGGGGACTGAGTGTAACATATCAAAGTTTGCAGATGATACAAAGATGGGAGGGAAAGTAGAAAGGGAGGAGGATATAAAAAACCTACAAGGGCATATAGACAGGCTGGGTGAGTGGGCGGAGATTTGGCAAATGCAATACAATATTGGAAAATGTGAGGTTATGCACTTTGGCAGGAAAAATCAGAGAGCAAGTTATTAATTTAATGGCGAGAAACTGGAAAGTACTGCAGTACAAAGGGATCTGGGGGTCCTAGTGCAAGAAAATCAAAAAGTTAGTATGCAGGTGCAGCAGGTGATCAAGAAGGCCAACGGAATGTTGGCTTTTATTGCTGGGGGATAGATTATAAAAACAGGGAGGTACTGCTGCAATTATATAAGGTATTGGTGAGACCGCACCTGGAATACTGCATACAGTTTTGGTGTGCATACTTAAGAAAAGACATACTTGCTCTCGAGGCAGTACAAAGAAGGTTCACTCGGTTAATCCCGGGGATGAGGGGGTGGACATATGAGGAGAGGTTGAGTAGATTAGGACTCTGCTCATTTGAGTTCAGAAGAATGAGAGGCGATCTTATTGAAACATATAAGATTGTGAAGGGGCTTGATCGGGTGGATGCGGTAAGGATGTTCCCAAGGTTGGGTGAAACTAGAACTAGGGGGCATAATCTTAGAATAAGTTGCTTCTCTTTCAAAACTGAGATGAGGAGAAACTTCTTCACGCAGACGGTAGTAGGTCTGTGGAATTTTCTGCCCCAGGAAGCTGTGGAAGCTACATCATTAAATACATTTAAAACAGAAATAGACAGTTTCCTAGAAGTAAAGGGAATTAGGGGTTACGGGGAGCGGGGAGGAAATTGGACATGAAGCTGAGTTCGGATCGGTCAAGGCCCTGTGGGTGGAGGAGCGGGCCCAGGGGCTGAGTGGCCGGGTCCTGCTCCTACTTCTTGTGTTCTTTATATTTGAGGTTCGTTTCAGATCAGCCATGATCTTATTGAATGGCGGAGCAGGCTCGAGGGGCCGATTGGCCTACTCCTGCTCCTATTCCTTATGTTCTTATGTTCTCCCAATCCTCAGGTTTGCTACTTTTCCTCGGCAATTTATATGTCCTCTCTTTGAATCTTATGCCATCCCTAATTTTCCTTGTTAGCCACGGTTGAGTCACCATTTTTGTTTTATTTTATGCCAAACAGGGATGAAAAAATTCTGTAGTTCATCCATGCGATCTTTGAATGTTTGCCATTGCCGATCCACCGTCAACCCTTTAAGTAACACTCCCCAATCCATCCTAGCCAACTCGCGCCTCATACCATCGTAGTTTATTTTATTTAAATTCAGGACCCTTGTCCCTGAGTCAACTATTTCACTCTCCATCTTAATGAAGAAGTCTATCAGATTATGATCGCTCCTCCCCAAGGGGTCCCACACAATAAGATTGCTAATTAAGCCTGTCTCATTACATAATTCCCAGTCTAAGATGGCCTGATCTCTAATTCGTTCCTCGATATATTCGTTCAGGAAACCATCCCGTATACACTCTAGGAATTCATCCTCCACAGTATTGTTACTAATTTGGTTAGCCCAATCTATATGTAGATTAAAGTCACCCACGATAACTGCTGTGCCCTTATTGCACGCAGCTGGATCAAGCGACTTTTCCACGCTAAGCATGCGTAGCCTTTCTAGTACTTCCTGTCTTTCAGTTTCCACCACTTCCATGGCATCTATGTTTTCCACATCTACCGATATTTTATGAGTATCCAACTCCTTCGTAAACACCGATACAAAGTACTCATTGAGTATTCTAGCATAACACTCCGACTCTCAACATATATCACGGTCTTTGAATCAAGTAGGCTCCAACCCGCCTCGTTCTTGAAAAATGGTGTCACATTTACCATTTTCCAATCCTCTGATACCTCCCCTGCATCTATGGAAAATTGGAAGTTTATGGCAAGACAATCTGCTTTCTCCACACCAACTTCCCTTAGCGAACTGGGATGCCAGACAGAGTCCAATCTTGCCCATGTTTAAGCCAGGCCTCCGTTATAGCCAATATTTGATAACCCCATGTGGGAACTTGCGCCTGCAATTCATCAAAATTATTTGTGTCAATCCTAACATTAACACACATGCATTCCAACAGTAAACTAGTTGGCTTTGCTTTTTTCGTCACTTTTCTGCTGCTCTTTCGACATTATTCTTTGCTCTATTTCTGTTTGTCCCTCCTAGTTTGCTATGCACCTTTTCTCTCCTCTCCACTGCTGTGTCGTGGTTCCCCTCCGCCAGTGTATGTTTTTTTTTGCTATCTTATTTTCTTCTTCTGCTTCCCCGCTCTGACTTGACCCCCTTGCCATTGTGCCACTCCTGCTCAAATTTTTAAGGCCTATCAACACTAAAACATCCAATTGAAAAGTTAACTGAAAACTATCTTTACTGGTCTGCTGCTATGATACAGGCCCACGGCCTTCTCCCTGGCTGACACCAGTGCTCCCTCTAGCTTCCTCCAGCATGTGATAACAGGCCCACGGTCTGCTCCCAAGCTGACACCTGTGCTCCCTGTAGCTTCCTCCAGCATGTGATAACAGGCCCACCGTCTGCTCCCTGGCTGAAACCAGTGCTCCCTGTAGCTTCCTCCAGCATGTGATAACAGGCCCACGGCCTGCTCCCAAGCTTCAACTGTGCTCCCTGTAGCTTCCTCCAGCATCTGATAACAGGCCCCAAGTTCTGCTCCCTGTCTGACACCAGTGCTCCCTGTAGCTTCCTCCAGCATGTGATAACAGGCCCACGGCCTGCTCCCAAGGTGACACCTGTGCTCCCTGTAGCTTCCTCCAGCATGTGATAACAGGCCCACGGCCTGGTCCCAGGCTGACACTACTGCGTCATGTAGCTTCCTCCAGCAAGTGATAACAGTTCCACGGCCTGCTGCCAGGCTGACACCAGTTCTCCATGTAGCTTCCTACAGCATGTGATAACAGGCCCAAGGCCTGCTCCTAGGCTGACACCAGTTCTCCAAGTAGCTTCCTACAGCATATGCCAACGATCAGTCTTGCCTCCCAGTTTTGGATTGTTGGAAAATAAGCATTATGTTTGTTTTGAAGTTTGGTAATTTCCCCGACCACATCTACTGCACCTGTTGTGCATGATCTTAAAAAAATGATCTATCATTTTATAGTCAAATTATCTTCTCAGTCCTATGATCACGACACTGCACCCCGTAGATGCCACACATCTGGCTTCTTTTTTCAATATATGTTAAATGGAACGGGACCTTTCCTTGTACTGTTCTCCTCATTCTACGAATCAATTCTCTGAAATTTGCAACTATAACTCGGAACACTGATCTGAGTGGAGGCCTCCTCGTTGTGAGTGTCGCATTCTAGCCAAAAAAACATCTTATTTTTGCAGTTTTAAAGAATGTTCCACACTCAAAACTTGAACTGGTCTGATCGCTCCGCCGATGCTGGCAGACCTGCGGAGTTTTTCCAATGTTTTAAGGTTTATTTCAGAGTTCCTGCATCTCTGTTTTTCTGCTTTTTGTTTCATTTCTGCAGGTTGACTTGTGTGTCTCTAACCCTGCCAGAAATGTGAAGTATGAGAAGCTGGGGTACTGATGGGTTTATTTCATCCACCAGTGGAACTCTGGCTGATTTTAGAACCTTCTAACGCGGGCCAGTCCAAATTGCGGACCACAGGCCATAGGCGACAAACAAGCCCTGTCAATAGGAGACAAATATCCCAGGCAACTCTGTTCTGCTTTTGCCTCTTACTGCTGGCATGTTCTGTTCACTTTTGTACTTCTGGATATTTGCAAAGGATTGCTCTTGGTGTTGCAGCCTCAATAAATAAATGGTAAATAAGCTGCTACGTCAGAGGGATCAACAAATGAGGCTATATGGGTTAACTAAAGAACATAAAAGAGGCATTCACACTGCTGGGAGTGTAGTATAGACCCCCAAACAGTCCGAGGGAGATAGAACAGAAAATTTGGAGGCAGATTTCAGACAAAAACAAAAGCAATGGGGCAGTAATAGTGGGGGATTTCTACTACCCCATTATTAACTGGGATACTACAAGCGTAAAAGGTAGAGAGGGCACAGAATTCCTAAATTGCATTCTGGAAATCATTTTTAGCCAATACGTAGTAAGCCCAACAAGAGGATTACAGTTATCGATTTAGTTTTAGGGAATTAAGCTGGGCAGGTAGAAGGAGTATCAGTGTGACAGCATTTTTGTGGTAGTGATCATAATTCAGCAACATTTAGCATAATTATTGATAAGGACAAAGACAAAACAGGAGTAAGGGTTCTAAATTAAGGGAAGGCCAATTTTACTAGGTTGTGAAGTGATTTGGTAAAAATGGACTGGGAACAGTTACTTGATGGTAAACCAGTGTCAGAGCAGTGGGATGTGTTAAGAGGGAGATACATGTAGTTCAGGGTAAACATGTTCCCACAAAGAAAAAGGTAGAACTGCCAAACTTCGAGCCCCCTGGATGACAAGGTGCATACAGGGTAAGATAAGGCAAAAAAACATAGCCTTTATCAGATTTCGTGAGCGCAATAATGCAGAAATCCTAGAAGAGTATAGAAAGTGTAGTGGATAAATTAAGAAGGAAATTAGGAAAACAGAAAGAGTGCATGAAAAAATACTGGCAAGTAGAATCAATGAAAATCCAAAGATCTTTTATAATTGCATAAATAGCAAGAAGATAACTAAAGAAAGAGTAGGGCCTATCAGCGACCAAAATTGTGATCTATGTGTGGAGGTGGAGGATGTGGAGAAGGTTCTTAATGAATACTTTGCAGCTGTCCTCACACAAGAGGGGGACGTGCCGACGTTGAAGTTAATGAAGAAGACAGCGAAATATTGGAAAGGATAACCGTAGTAAGAGAGGAAGTATTAAGGGGTGTAGCTTCCTTGAAAGTAAATAAATCGCCTGGGGCGGATGAAATGTATCCGATGCCATTAAAATAAGCAAGGGAGGAAATTGCCGAGGCTCTGAACATCCTTTTCCAATCCTCCCTCGCTACAAGAGTGGTGCCTGAGGATAAGAGAACTGCTAACGTTGTACCATTGTTGTAAAAGGGAGAAAGGGATAAACCGAGCAATTACAGGCCAGTTAGTTTAACCTCGGTGGTGGGCAAAGGTGTTTTTAAGTATATTAAGTGCAAGAGGATAACCAGGGAAAGAGTAGGGCCCATTAGGTTCCAAATTGGCAATCTGTGTGTAGAGCCAGAAGATGTAGGTGAGGTTTTAGATGAATTTTTTGCATCTGTGTTCACTATGGATAAGGACGATGTAGGCATAGAAATCAGGCAGGGGGATTGTGATATACTTGAACAAATTAGTGTTGAGAGGGAGGAGGTAATAGCGGTTTTAGCGGGCTTAGAAGTGGATAAATTCCCAGTCCCTGATGAGTCTGCTTTGTGAGGCAAGGGAGGAGATTGCAGCGGCTCTGACACAATTTTTCAGAACATCTGGACACAGGGGAGTTGCCAGAGGACTGGACAACAGTTAACATCGTACCATTATTCAAGAAGGGTAGTAGGGATAAACCAGAGAATTACAGGCCAGAGAGCCTAACATCAGTGGTAGGGAAATTTTTGGAAAAAATTCTGAGGGACACAATTTGTCTCCACTTGGAGAGGCAAGGATTATCCAAGGATAGTCAGCATGGCTTTGTCAGGGGGAGATCATGCCTAACCAATTTGATTGAATTTTTCGAAGGTGTGACTAGTTGTGTGGATGAGGGTAGTGCAGTTGATTCAGTCTACATGGACTTCAGTAAGGCGTTTGACAATGTCCCATATGGGGGACTGGTCAAGAAGGTAAGAACCCATGGGATCCAGGGCAATTTGGCACGTGGGATCCAAAGTCGGCTTAGTGGCAGGAGGCAGAGGGCGATGATCGAAGGCTGTTTTTGTGACTGGAAGCCTGTGTCCAGTGGTGTAGCGCAGTGATCGGTGCTGGGTACTTTGCTGTTTGTAGTGTACGTTAATGTTTTAGATATGAAGGTAGGAGGTATGATCAGTAAGTTTGCAGATGACACGAAAATTGGTGAAGTGGTAAATAGCGAGGAGGGAAGCCTCAGGCTACAGGACGATTCAGACGGGTTGGTTAGATGGGCAGGACAGTGGCACATTGAACTTAGCCCTGAAAAGTGTGAGGTGATGCATTTTAGGAGGACTAACAAGGCAAGGGAATACACAATGAATGGTAGGAACATAGGAAGGACAGAGGATCAGAGGGACCTTGATGTGCATGTACATAGATAACTGAAGGCAGCAGCACAGGTAGATAAGTGGTTAAAACGCATATGGGATACTTGCCTTCATTAGCCGAGGCATAGAATATAAGAGCAGGGAGGTTATGATGGAGCTGTACAAAACGCTAGTTAGGCCACAGCTGGAATACTGTCTGCAGTTTTGGTCGCCACAATATAGGAGGAATGTGATTGCATTGCAGAGGAGATTCACCAGGATGTTACCTGCGCTGGATTGCTTCAGCTATGAAGAGAGACTGGACAGGCTGGGGTTGTTTTCCTTAGCGCAGTGGAGGCTGAGGGGGGACCTGATTGAGTTGTACAAAATTATGAGGGGCATACATAGGGTAGATAAAAAGGTACTTTTCCGTTTTGTACAGGGGTCAATAACCAGGGGGCATAGTTTCAAGGTAAGGGGCAGGAGGTTTAGAAGGGATTTGAGGAAAATGAATTTCACCATTTGGTGGCTGGAATCTGGAACTCACTGCCTGAAAGGGATGGTAGAGGCAGGAACCCTCACAACATTCAAGAAACATTTAGATTAGCTCTTGAAACGCCATAGCTTACAAGGCTACGGACCAAGTGCTGGAAAATGGGATTAGAATAGACAGAGCTTGATGGTCAGCGCGGACACGATGGGCCGAAGGCCTCTTTTTGTGCTGTATTACTCTATGACTCTATGACTCTAGGTAACAAGGACGGTCGATGACGGCAATGCGTTTTATATAGTCTACACTGATTTTAGCAAGTAATTTGACAAGGTCTCACACGGCAGGCTAAAAAAAAAGGTTAAAGCCCATGGAATCCAAGGGAGAGTTGGAAACTGGGTCCAAAATTGACTCAGTGGCAGGAAGCAAAGGGTACTGGTTGAGGGGTGTTTTTGCGATTGGAAGGCTGTTTCCAGTGGGGTTCCACAGGGCTCGTACTCGGTCTCTTACTTTGTGTAGTATATATTAACGATTTCGACTTAAATGCAGGGGGAATGTTTTAGACTGCTGGAAGATATCGATGGACTGGTCAGTTGGACTGAAATGTGGCAAATTGAATTCAATCCAGAAAAGTGTGAGGTAATGCATTTGTGGAGGCGCAATAAGGCAAGAGAATACGCAACGGGAGGAGACTTAGAGTTGTGGAGGAACAGAGGGACATAGAAACATAAAAACGTAGAAAAATAGGAGCTGATGTAGGGCATTCGGCACTTCGAGCCTGCTCCGCCATTCAATATGATCATGTCTGATCCTCTATCGCAATAGCATATTCCCGCTATCCCCCTGTGTATGTCCACAGATCCTTAAAGGTGGCAGGACAGGTCGATAAAGTAGTTAAAATGACTTACGGAATGCTATCCTTTATTAGCCGAAGCATAGAATAAGAACAGGGAAGATATGCTGGAACCATATACAACAAAGGTTAGACCACAGCTAGAGTACTGCGTGCATTTCTGGTCACCACATTACAGGAAGGATGTGATTGAACTGGAGAGGGTGCAGAGGAGATTTACGAGGATGTTGCTAGGACTGGGAACTTTAGCTATGAGGAAAGATTGGAGAGGCTGGGGTTTATTTCCTTGGAACGGAGGGGGCTGAGGGGAGATTTACTTGAGATGTATAAAATTATGAGGGTCCTAGATAGAGTGGATAGGGAGAACCTATTTCCCTTGGCAGAGGAGTCAAGAACCAGGGGGGATAGATTTAAAGTAGCCGGTAGAAAGTTTACAGCGGTGCTGAGGATTGTTTTTCTCTCAGAATATTGTAGGGGTCCAGAAATCACTGCCCGGAAGGATGGTAGAGACAGAACCCCTCATCACATTTAAAAAGTACTTGGATGTGCACTTGAAGAGCCGTAACATACAGGGCTACCGACCTAGTGCCGAAAGGTGGGATTCGGCTTGATAGCTCTTTTCCGAACAGCACGGAGACGGTGGGCAAAATGACCTCCTTCTGCGTCGTAATATTTCTATGATTCTATGAATCTATAACTTGCCACGGTAGAAGTGGGAGCCCAGTTTGCTGCAGGATGATTGTGCGTTGATTGTCCACACCGTGCTGTGGCTGGTCCATATTTCACGTCCCTACCCTCCTAACCGTAGTAGAAGCCATAATGTCAAGGTGCTTACTCAGATGAAGGGAGGACACATCGCAGGCTGAGCGATAAAGGGAAGCTCTCCTACAACTCCGAGAGGCTGGGAAGCGTCTAGAATCGGTACCTGGTAAACTGGAATACTATAAGTTTATTCTTGTGATATTGATTATATTTAATTTCACTAAATTTGTAATTAATAACACTTGATTTAATTATATCAACATTAAATTCGAATTGTAACCAGACCTGGACGACATTCAGCCTTGAGCTGATAGTTGGCAGGTAAAATTCGCGCCACACAATTGCCAGGCAATGACTATCTCCATCAAGCGAGAGTGTAACCACTGCCCCTTGACATTCAACTGCATTAGCATCGCCGAATCCCTCACCATCAACATCCTGGGGGTCACCATTGACCACAAACTTAACTGGAAAAGCCACATAAATACTGTGGCAACAAGAGCAGGTCAGAGGTTGGGTATTCTGCGGTGAGTGTCTCACCTCCTGACTCCCCAAAGCCTTTCCACCATCTACAAGGCACAAGTCAGGAGTGTTATGGAATACTTTCCACTTGCCTGGATGAGTGCAGCTCCAACAACACTCAAGAAGCTCGACACCATCCAGGAGAAAGCAGCCCGCTTGATTGGCACCCCATCCACCACCTTAAACATTCCCTCCAACACCGGCGCACCGTGGCTGCAGTGTGTACCATCTACAAGATGCACTGTTGCAACTCGCCAAGGCTTCTTCGGCAGCACCACCCAAACCCGCGACCTCTTCCACCTAGAAGGACAAGGGCAGCAGGCGCATGGGAACACCACCACCTCCAAGTTCCCCTCCAATTCACACACCATCCTGAATTGGAAGTATGTCGGTGTTCCTTCATCGTCGCTGGGTCACAATCCTGGAAATCCCTCTCGAACAGCACTTTGGGCGAATCTTCACCGCATGGAATGCAGCAGTTAAAGAAGGCGGCTCACCACCACCTTCTCCAGGGCAATTAGGGAGGGGCAATAAATGCTGGCCTTGCCAGCAACGTCCACATCCCATGAATGAATTTTTAAAAATGTGCTTTTTTGCCCTTTCCCCTATTTGTATGGAGAAATGTTACTCACAGTGTCCGCTGCCAACTCCAGCTCTTGCCCACGGTGACTACATCTGAGGAATAGTAACTAGGAGCTCAAACCTGTCTCGCGGTGAATCACAAAGGCAGCCAGCAGCCAATCACACCCCTATAACCAGCGCAGGTCCCGCTCACTGACGGTATGACAGGGTCACATAGCCGGGCTCTGCTTCTGGTGCAGTCTCCCTGGACTGGAGCACAGGTTTCAGTTTGGCATTAGTCTTATGGGCCTGTCTCTTACCAGAGCTCCTATGTAACGATGCCCGATCCAGAGAGCACAGGCCCCAATAATAGGTTTTATCAATCTTGTGTCCCACCCTCCTAATGTGAGGTCCCACGATTCAGTGTCCCCAAACTGTCCTCATAATGTAACACTTTACGCCCCAGTATCATTCTGGTGAATCTGCAGTGCCCAGACCTGAAAGCATTGCTCAGAATGGGGCCCAACCAGAGCTTTTTGTAACTGTCTCATAACTTCCACTTCTTTGTATTCCAGCCACTTGAGATAAAGGGCAACATTGCATTGGTCTTCATTTAAATTAATGTTGTTACTTTTCCACTAGCATTGGGATTTCTGTACTTGGACCCCTATATCTAGCGACTCCGCCATCGTTGCTAACTTCTCACCATTCAGAAAATACTCTCATCGATCTTTTTTAGGTCGAAAATGAATGTCCTCACACATCCACACATTGAACTCAACCTGCACAGTTTTTGCCCACTCAATATTCAATCTATTTTTACAACATTCTGCACAATATTTACTGTGTCACCTCACTTCTTGTTGTCCATTGGCTCATTCAAGTTATTTATGAATATAGTGAAACGCTGAGGCCCCAGTACTGATTAAACACATCCTGCCAATTTGAGTACATACCAATTATCCCTGCTTTCTATCTCCTACTGCAAACCAATTCTAAAGCAGGTCAATAAATTGGCTCCCATTCCACGCGCTCTCTTTTCAGCAGACTGGTCACGAGGTTAAAAGCCCATGGGATCCAGGGCAAAGTGTCAAGTTGGAGTCAAAAACAGGCTTGAAGACAGGAAACAGAGGGTAATGGTTGATGGGTGTTTTTGTGACTGGAAGGCTGTTTCCAGTGGGGTTCCGCACGGCTCAGTACTAGGTCCCTTGCTTTTTGTGGTATATATCAATGATCTAGAATTCAATATAGGAGGTGTTTTTAAGAAGTTTGCTGATGATACTAAAATCGGCTGTGTGGTTGATACTGAAGAAGGAAGCTGTACACTGCAGGAAGATATCAATAAATTGGTCAGGTGGGCAGAGCAGTGGCACATGGAATTTAATCCGGAGAAGTGTGAGGTAATGCATTTGGGGAGGGCTAACAAGGAAAGGGAATACACATTAAATGGCAGGACACTGAGTAGTGTAGAAAAACAAAGGGACTTTGGAGTGCATGTCCAATGATCCCTGAATGTAGCAGGACAGGTAGATAAGATGGTTAAGAAGGCATACTGGATACTTGCCTTTATTAGCCGAGGCTTAGAATACAAGAGCGGGGGCGGGGGGGCGGGGCGGGGTATGCTTCAACTGTATAAACGACTAGTTAGGCCTCAGCGAGAGTACTGCGTGCAGTTCTGGTCACCACATTTTTGGAGAGATGTGATTGCACTCGACAGGGTACAGATGAGATTTGCAAGGATGTTGCCGGAAGTAGAGAATCTTTCCTATGAGAAAAGACTGCATAGGCTGGGATGTTTTCCTTGGAACAGAGGAGGCTGAGGAGCGACCTTATTGAGGTGTATAAAATTATGAGGGGCATAGATAAAGAGGATAGAGAGGACCTATTTCCCTTAGCAAATGTTTCAAAAACCAGGGGGCACAGATTTAAAGTAATTGTTGGAAGGTTTAGAGAGGATTTGTGGGGAAATTTCTTCAACAAGAGGGTTGTGGGGGGCTGGAACTCACTGCCTGAAAGGGTGGTAGAGGCAGGAACCCTAACCACATTTAAAAAGTACTTGGATGTGCACTTGGGATGCTCTAACCTGCAGGGCTACGGACCCAGAGCTGGGAAGTGGGATTAGGCTGGATAGCTCTTTGTTAGCCGGCGCGGACATGATGGACCGAAATGGCCTCCTTCCATGCTGTAACTTTCTATGATTCCATGATTCTTATCGAATGCCTTCTGCAAGTCCATATCATTAACATCCATAGATACTTATTTAACTACCACATGTGGCAGGAAGCAATGGGTAAAGATCGAAGAGTGTTTTGTCACTGCAAGGCTGTTTTAGTCGGGTTCCACGGGGCTAAGTACTAAATAAGTGGCAAATGGAATTCAATCGGGAGAAGTGTGAGGTTATGCATTTGGCGAGGGCTAGCAAGGCAAGAGAATACACAATAAATAGTAAGCTACTGGTAATTGTAGAGGATCCGAAGTTGCTTGGATTGCATGTCCACAGATCCCTAAAGGTAGCAGGACAGGTAGATAAGGTGGTTAAGAAGACAAAAGGCATACTATCCATTATTAGAAGAGGCTTAGCACATAAGAGCAGGGAGCTTATCAACTGGATAAAACATAGTTAGGCCACAGCAAGAATATTGCGTAATGTTCTGGTCACTACGTTACAGGAAATATGTAATTACACTAGAGAGGGTGCAGAGGAGATTTACAAGGATGTTGCCAGGACTGGAGAAATTTAGCTATGAGAAAAGATTGGATAGGCTGGGGTTGTTTTCTTTGGAACAGTGGAGATTGTGTGGAGATTTAATTGAGCTGCATAAAATTATGAGGGCCCTGGAAAGATTGGATAAGAAGGAGCTGTTTCCCGGAGCAGAGTGGTCAATAACCAGGGACATTGAGTTAATGAAGCTGTCAGAAGAATTAGAGAGGAGCTGAGGATACATTTTTCACCCAGAGTGTGGTGAGATCTGGAACTCACTGCCTGAAAGCATGGTAAATGCAGAAATACACATTGCGTTTAAAAAATAGCTGAATATGCACTTGAAGTGTCTTAACCTGCTTAGCGACGGACCAAGAGCTGGAAAGTGGGATTAGGCTGCATAGCTTTCTGTCGGCCGGCACAGACACGATGAGTCGAATGGCCTCCTTCTGCGTCGCAAATTTCTATGATTGTCTGCTTCTATGTTTCGTTACTGATTCAAATTATGCAACTAGGTTCGTTAGACATCAATTAACCATCACAAATCCATGCTGGTTCTCACAGATCAGCTTATATGTTTCCAAGTGCTCAGACACTCTGTTCCTATTAACAGATTCTGGTCACTTCCCAAATGGACGTTCGAGTAATAGGCCAATCATATCCTCCTTTGCCTCTCTTACTCTTCTTAAATAATGGAGTGACATAGACAATTTTTCCATTCAAGGAAACTATCCCGATCTAAGTGCGTTTGGGAAGATCATGACTAGATCATCTACAATGTCCTCACCTACTTCTTTTAATACTCTCGGTTCGAAATCTTACGGACCTGCAGATTTGTCCATCTTCTGTCTCCTTATTTCCTCCATTATCATGTATTTACTCATGTTAAATCTTGTACGACCCTCTCCTTGATTTATTGCTAGTTTTCCTCGTATCTCTGGTTCTTTATCTTCACCTACCTCCATGAAGATCGTAACAAAGTAAGTATTGAGCAAGTATTGGGGACCTTTGTGGTAATGGTGTCGAAGATGTTCCTATTCCGATTAACCTGATAACCTGTTACCCCCTTTGTGCAAGAAAATCAAGCTAAGAGGCAGTTGCAAACTCCACAAAGTAAAATGTATGATGAATGCGGAGCGAAAGTTTTGAACCGGACAAAGCCCAATCCACATTTATCTGTCTCCTCACTAACATCCATTGGCTCCCTGTGCTCCAGTCAGTAGGTGTTAAGATCCTTTTCCTCCATTCAAATCCCTTCGTGTCTGATTAGCTCCCTCTCTCAGCAATCTCCTCCAGCCATACATCGCTCTGCATTAACTCCGTTCCTCTCTCCGTTCTTCTGGCATCAGATTACTCCTCATTCACCGCTCCTTCTGCTCCACCATCGGCAGACATTCGTCAAGCCCCTGAACCCTGGACATCTGGAACTCCCGCCCTCAGTCTGGTCCCCTTCCTCCAAGCCTTCAAAACAATCCTCCAGTCCCTTATATCTGACTAGACGCCCATCTCTCTACCGCTCTTTAGCCTATAGATTCATAGAGACATAACGATACAGAACGATATCATTCGGCCCATTGAGTCCGTGCCGGCTCTCTGTAGAGCAATCCAGTCAGTCCCATTCCCCCACTCTATCCCCGTAGCCCTGCAAGTTTATTTCCCTCAAGTGCCTATCCAGTCTCCCCTTGAAAACATTGAGTGTCTCCGCTTCCACCATGTCTGTCAGCAGCGAATTCCAGGTCCTCACCACTCGTTGCATAAAAAACGTTTTCCTCCCATCGTCCCCTATCTCTTGCCCAATACTTTAAATCTGTGTCCCCTAGTCCTTGTACTATCAACTGGTGGGAACAGCCTTTCCCCATCTAGACTATCCAAATCCGTCATAATCTTGTACACCTCTATCAAATCACCCCTCAACCTCCGTTGCTCTAATGAAAACAAATCCAATTTCTCCAACCTGTCCTTGTAGCTCGGCCTTTCGATCCCCTGCCGACCTGCAGCTAATCCCATTCCCCTGCCCTTTCCCCGCAGCACTGCGATTTTTTTGATCTTCAGATTCTTTCGAACTCCCTTTTGAAAGATAAGATTGAGTCTGCCTCCACCAGCCGTTCAGGCAGTGCATTCCAGCCCTTAACCACTCGCTGCATAAAAAAAGTTTTTCTTACGTCGCTTTTGCTTCTTTTGACAATCGCCTTAATCTGTTTCCTCTGGTTCTCGACCCTTCTGCCAATGGGAGTAGTTTCTCCCTGTCTACTCTGTCGCGACACCTCATGATTTTTAACACCTCTATCAAATCTCCTCTCAATCTGCTCTGTTTCAAGGAGAACTGCACCAGCTTCTCCAGACTATCAATGTAACTGAAGTCCTTCTTTCCAGGAATCATTCTCGTAAATCTTTTGTGCACCTTCTCTAAGGCCTTCACATCCTTCCTAAAGTGCGGTGCACAGAATTGTACACAGTACTCCAGTTGGGGCCGACCCAGTGTTTTATACTGGTTCATCATAATTTCCACACTTTTGTACTCTATACCTCTGCTTATGAAGCCCAGGACCCCGTAAGCCTTTTTAATTGCTTTCTCAACCTGCCCTGCCAACTTCAACGATTTGTGCACATACACCCAAAGCTCGATCTGTCCTTGCACTCCCCTTAGGATTGAAACATTTAGTTTATATGTCCTCTCCTAATTTTTATACCAAAATGTATCACTTCACACTTTTCTGCGTTAAATTTCATCTGCCACGTGTCCGCCCATTTCACCAGCCTGTTTATGTCTTCCTGAAGTCTATCACTATCCTCGTCACTGTTCACTATATTTCCAAGTTTAGTATAATTTACAATTTTGAAATTGTGCCTTGTGCACCCACGTCCAAGTCATTAATATATATCAAGAAAAGAAGTGGTCCGAGGGGAACACCACTGTGTACCTTCCACCAGTCCGAAAAACAACCGTTCACCACTACTCTCTGTTTCCTATCACTAAGCCAATTTCGTATCCATGCTGCCGCTGTCCCTTTTATTCCATGGCCTTCAACTTTGCTGGCGAGCCGATTATGTGGCACTTTGGCGAACGCCTTTTGGAAATCCAGGTACACGACATAAACCGCATTGCCTTCATCAACACTCTCTGTTACCTCATCAAAAAACGCGATCAATTTGGTTAAAGACGATTTGCATTTAACAAATCCGTGCTGGTTTTCCTTTAGTAAGCCACACTTATCCAAGTGATTGTTAATTGTGTACCTGATTACTGTTTCTAAAAGCTTTGCCGCTTCCAAGGTTAAACTGACTGACCTGTAGATCCTGGATTTAGAGTTACACCCTTTTTTGAACAAAGGTGTAACTTTTGAAATTCTGCCGTCCTCTGGCACGACCCCCGTATCTATGGAGGATTGGAATATTATTATCCGAGATTTCGTCCCTCAATTCCCTCAGCATCCTAGGATGCAGCCCATCTGCTCCTGGTTATTTATCTACTTTAAGTAGAGCCAGCCATTCTAATACCTCATTTTTAAACTTGCCTTACCACATCATGTGAATGAACAAAACATATTGTTGTTCATCTTTGGGAGTGGTGACTGTACGTTCATTTGTTTTCCATTAAATGAGGGTAGTTAAGTGTCAATCACATTGCTGTCGGTCTGGAGTCACATATAGGCCAGAATAGGTAAGGACGGTAGATTTCCTTCCCTAAAGGATATCAGTGAATCAGATGGCTTTATATGACAATCTGGCAGTTTCATGGTCAGCATTACTGATATCAGCATTTTATTTAATGAACTGAATTTAAATTCTCCAGCTGCCACGGTGGATTTGAACTTTTGGTCAGCGGATTATTAGTCCACGCCTTTAGAATTACTAGTCCAGTAACATTACCACTATGCTACCGTTCTCTCCCAACTTCCTAATGTAAGGTCCAACAAAACAATGACCCCCGCCACACAATATCTCCTCATATGTTTCCATCTCCTTTGCAACTTGGAAGTAAGTATTCCCCAGATGCTTAGAAAATTTACCCAGGGACTTGAGTCATATCCAAAGATTCCTCCTGCTGTCATTGTATGAAGTATCTTAACTCCATTTACTGGCCTTCGTCCCATAACACTTCATAAACTTGCCTAACAAAAATCGATCAATCTCAGTTTTTTTTATTTTCGATAACTTAGCCTCAACAGCGTTTTGGGGAGAGAGTTCCAGCGTTAACTTGCCTTTGTGTGAAGAACTGCTTCCTGACATCTCCCCTGAATGTACCAGCTCTAATTTTGAGATCATGCCGCACTTGATCTCGACACCCCCAACAGAGGAAAATGTTTCACTCTATCTACCAGAACAACTCCTTTTGAATATTGTAAAATCTTCAATTACGACATCCGTCAATCTTCCATTCTCAGCAGAATACAAGCGTAGTCTATGCAACACGTTCTCATAACTTAAGCACTTTTAGCCCCGGTATCATTCCGGTGAATCTGCGGAGCCAGCAATGAAAGCAGTTTTCTAAATGGGATCTAACCAGAGCTTCATATAATTGTAACATAACCTCCACTTCTTTGTTTTCTAGCCGCTTGAGATAAAGGGCAACATTGCATTAGCCTTTCTTTTAAAATATTTCTGGTACCTGTCCAGTAGCATTTCTGCACTTGGACCCCTGAATCTAGCTGCCACACCACGGTTCCTAACTTCTCACAATTTAGAAAATACCCTGGTCTATTTATCTTAGGTCCAAAGTGGAGGAGCTCTCTGTTCCCCACATCTAACTCCAGCTGCACAGTTTTCTCCCACTGACTTAATCAATGTCTCTTTGCAACTTTCTGCTCTCATCCTCAATATTTACTGTGCCACATAATGCTGTGCTTTCAGCAACCTTGGATATATATGGCTTCCTATTGGCTCATCCAAATCATTTATAAATATAGAGAAAAGCTAAATTCCAAGTCCTGATCCCTGAAGGACACCATTACTGATATCCTGTCAATGTAATACAGGTCAATAACCGCTAGTCGTTGTCTTCTACCTCCAAACCAATTCTCTACCAGGTCAATAAACTGCCTCCAATTCCATGCGCTCACATTTCTGATAACAGTCTCTTATTTGGAACCTTAGCGAATGCTTTCTGCAAGTCCTTATCAATAACATCCATAGCAACTCCCTTATCTACCACATTCGGTACCTATTTAAAATATCTCACTAGGATAGTTACACATGATTAACCTTTACAAATCTATGCTGGCTCTCTCTGATCAGCTCACATTTGTCCCAGAGAGCAGTCACTCTGTTCCTCATAACAGATTCTAGTAACATCCCACAAAGGACGATCCAGTAAGAGGCCAATAATATCCTCCTCTACCTCTCATACTCTTCTTAAATAATTGAGTGGCAAAGACAATTTTCTAATTCATGGAAACCATTCCGGAATCAAGCGAGCTTTGGAAGATCATGACTAGATCATTTACAATTCCTCACCTGCTCTTTTTAATACCTTGTGTGGAAACCTTCCAGACCTTCAGATTTGTCAAAATTGTCTCATTGTTTCCTCCATTATAAGAACATAAGACATAGGAGCAGGAGTAGGCCAATTGGACCCTCGAGCCTGCTCCGCCATTCAATAAGATCATGGCTGATCTGATCCTAACCGCCAATCTACTATCACAGAACCATCTCCTGAACCGAACAGAATTGGACACACGAAATAGGAGCAGGATCAGGCTACACGGCCCCTGGGACCGCTACGCTACCCACAGGGCCATGACCGATCCGAACATAGACTCATGTCTAAATTCCTGCCCGCTCCCCGTAATCCTTAATTCCCTTTAATTTTAGGAAACTGTCTATTTCTGTTTTAAATTTATGTAATGATGTAGCTTCTACAGCTTTTTGGGACAGCATATTCCATGGACCTACCATCCTCTGAGTGAAGTAGTTCCTTCTCATCTCACTTTTGAAAGAGCAGCCCCTTATTGTAAGACTATGCCCCCGAGTTCTATTTTTACCCATCATCGGGAATATCCTCCCCGCATTCACCCGATCCAACCCCTTCACAATCTTATATGTTTCAATAAGATCGCCTCTCATTCTTCTGAACGCCAATGAATATAGTCCCAATCTACCCAACCTCTCCTCATATGTGCATCCCCTCATCCCCGGGATTAACCGAGTGAACCTTCTTTGTACTGACTCGAGAGCAAGTATGTCTTTTCGTAAGTATGGACACCAAAACTGTATGCAGTATTCCAGGTGCGGTCTCACCAATACCTTGTACAACTGAAGCAATTCCTCCCTATTTTTATATTCTATCCCCCAAGCAATGAAAGCCAACATTCCATTGGCCTTCTTAATCACTTGCTGCACCTGCATACTAACCTTTTGAGTTTCGTGCACCAGGTCTCCCAGATCCCTTTGTACTTCAGTACTTTCCAGTTTCTTGCCATTAAGATAATAACTTGCTCTACTATTTTTCCTGCCAAAGTGCATAGCCTCACACTTTCCAGTAATGTATTCCATCTGCCAAATCTCTGCCCACTTACTTAGCCAGTCTATGTCCCCTTGCAGATTTTTTATGTCCTCCTCACTCACTACTTTCGCTCCCATCTTAGTATCATCTGCAAACTTTGATATGTTACACTCGGTCCCCTCCTCCAAATGGTTAATATAGATTGTAAAGAGTTGGGGACCTAGCACTGACCCCTGCGGAACACCACTAGTTACTGGTTGCCAGCCTGAGAATGAACCATTTATCCCAACTCTCTGCCTTCTGTTAGATAGCCAATCCTCTATCCATGCCAGAATATTACCCCGAATCCCGTGATTTTTTATCTTAAGCAATAATTTGTTGCGTGGCACCTTGTCAAATGCCTTTTGGAAGTCTAAATACACCACATCCACTGGTTCCCCTTTATCTACCCTGTATGTTACTTCCTCAAAGAACTCCAGCAAATTTGTCAAACATGACTTCCCCTTCATAAAACCATGCTGACTTTGTCCTATTAAATTATGATTATCCAAATGTCCCGTTACTGTCTCCTTAATAACAACAGAAAACGCTGGAAAAACTCAGCAGGCCAGGCAACATTCGTGGACTCCAAAATTTTACCTACCACAGATGTTAGGCTAACTGGTCTATAGTTTCCAGCCTTCTGTCTGCTGCCCTTTTTAAATAAGAGTGTTACATTAGCAGTTTTCCAGTCTGCCGGGATCTTTGCTGAGTCCAGGGAGTTTTGGAAAATTATTACCAATGCATCCACAATCCCTACCGCCACTTCCCTCAAGACCCTAGGATGTAAGCCATCAGGTCTCGGTGATTTATCCGCCTTGAGTCCCATTATTTTACCGAGTACCACTTCCTTAGTGATTTTGATCGTGTTTAGCTCCTCCCCCCCTATAGTCCCCTGTTTCTCCAGTGTTGAGATATTCTTAATGTCCTTTACTGTAAAGACTGATACAAAATATTCATCCAGTGTATTTGTTATCTCCATATTTACCAGCATTAATTTCCCGGTTTCATCCTCTAAGGGACCAACATTTACTTTAGCCACCCTTTTTCTTTTGATATAACTATAAAAACTCTTATTATCTGTTTTTATATTTTTTGCTAATTTACTTTCATAATCTATCTTCCCTTTCTTAATAAATCTTTTTGTTATTTTTTGCTGTCATTTAAAGTTTTGCCAATCCTCTATCCTCCCACTAAATTTGGCTACATTATAAGCCTTTGTTTTTAGTCGAATACTATCCTCAATGTCTTTACTTAGCCACGGATGACTGTCTTTTCTTTTACACCCTTTTCTTCTCAGTGGAATATATATTTTTTGGAAGTTGTAAAATCTCTCCTTAAATGTACACCACTGATCATGTATCGTCTTACCCCTTCATCTATTTTCCCAATCCATTCTACTCAATTCCGCTCGCATACATTCATAGTCTCCTTTATTCAAGCTTAGCAAGCTTGTTTGAGATCCAACCTACTGACCCTCTAATTGAATATGGTCACTCATTCCAAGGAGATACTTTACTAGGACATTTTTAATTGATCCTGTCTCGTTACACAGGACCAGATCTAAGCCTATTATATGGTACTTTATCAAATGCCTTCTGAAATCCATTTGCACAATAACAACTGCAGTGTCCTCATCCACCCTTTCTGATAACTCATCCAAAAAACTCAACCAAGCTAGTGAAGCAGGATTTTCCCTTAAAAAATCCACGCTGTCTCTCCTTTATTCGTTCAATCCTGTCCAAATGGCTGTTAATTTCTTCCGTATTATTGATTCTAAAACCTTCCCCACCACCGAATGTAAACTGACTGGAACGCAATTACCAGGTTCAACCTTCTCCCATTTTTTGTGCAAGGGTGTGACATTTGAAATCTTCCAGTGCTCTGGCACCAGCCCTGTATCTAAAGGGGATAGGAAACAGAACCTCCACAATTTCACCCCTTACTTCCCTCAGCAATATAGGATGCATCCCATCCACAAATTGTGACTTCTGCACTTAAGTACTGGTAGCCTTTCCAGTAGCTCCTCTCTATCTATTTTTAGTTCATCCAGTATCACAGCAACCTCTTCTTTTACCGTAGCTTTGGGACAGTCCGATGCAAAGTTATCATTTATTACCGCAGCCATGTCTTCAGCCTCCACCAATAGATTTCCATTTTGGTCCCTAATCGGCCCCACCGCTCCTCTGAAAACCCTTTTCTGGTATCATCCTTGCAAATCTCTCTTGCATTTTCTCTATTGCCGCGTTATCCCTTTTATAATATGTAGACCAGAACTCCAAACATTTCTCCAAGTCTGGTCTGAGCAATGTTCGATGCAAGCTTGACATAACTTCTCTGCTTTGGATTCTATCCCTCTAGAAATAAACTCAATGCTTTTGAATGCGTTGTATGGCGTATTAACCGGCGTCGTTACTTTTATTGAGATGATATCAAGAAAACTTCTGAAAATAATGAAGCTCACTCAGCAGAATGTGAAAATTATAGGACATGAAGTGGCCACTCGAGCCGACGGGCAGAGATAGTAAATTATGTTCACTATCTCCGTTCTGTGTTGCACTGTGTTGATTTTTATTTGACCAAATTGTCTTTTAATTCATTTCCCCTCTCCATATTTTACAGACACGGTGTGAACGAGTTTGTTTTTGGTAGCTAATTATTTTGATCAAGCATTTGAAATTCTTTATTTTGACTGTAGATTGCTCAGAGACCCAGCGGAGTTTCACTTGTCAGTTTCCTGACAGGGAAACTTGCTCAAAGCAGAGAGAGAAAAATAAATGAACATCAAGCAGAAAGTGAAAGCTGGAGACAGATACAGGCCGAGTCTTCCACCGCCTCTGCTCTGGTTAAAGATCGTTTGGCGGAATGGATTATGTGTTTGACTTCGGTGTTGATCTTGATGTTATCAGAAGATTGCAGGTACGAGTTCTAGGCGGTCATTGTAAACTAAGTGTTAACACGTGTCCTACTTGGGCCGGAACTGTTTGACACCCGATCATTTCTAACAGTCTCAAATCTGTCGTAACAGAAATATAACAACAACTTGCTTTTGTATCGCGCCTTTAACGTAGTAAAACGTCCGAAGGCGCTTCACAGGAACATTAACAAACACATTTTGAAACTGAGACACATAAGGAGATATTAGGGGAGATGACCGGAAGCTTGTTCAAAGTGGTGGGTTTTAAGGAGCGACTTAAAGGGGGTAAGTGAGGTCTGGAATCACAATTCAAACTGTGCTCACCAACATGGTGATGAGCGGAATTGCCAGGAAATGAGCCATTCTTCAACGTTTGAAACCAATTGATTATTCTGCAGCAGCAGATCCGGCCGGGGCTTCAATTGATGCTGGTCACTTCCTGTCAGCTGATTAACACTGGATTAACTACAGGTCCCTGCTCGTAAGATATCTCAGCGTAACGTGATTTGCTCATAAACGAGCGGAAAAGGCGGGAAATTGCCTTTCCGACCTGGGGGCATAACCCGTTCTTTGGGCGGAGACCAGTCCGGCGAAGTGTCCGTTGCTTGCTGATATGTGGGCTTAATGTACTTATGAGCGCAACTCCCGTACGGTTAGAACTCCTCGCTCTTTTGAATTATGATTTGATTTGGCCTATTCTAAACTGCTTTCTTGGCGGAAATCATGTTGAAACTCCAGAACTGTTGCGCACTGGTGCTTCAGGCGAAATTATGATAATTTCAAGTAAGATGTCGTACCGCACAGGACAGCAGCTATTCTGAAACAAAAACCGAAAATGCTGGAAACACTCAGCGGGTCAGGCAGCATCTGTGGCGAGAGTTACAGTTAACGTCTCAGGTCGATGACGTTTCCTCATTACTGGAAGATATTGGTGATAAGCAGCTGTTAATCAAATGCAGAGCCAGGGAAACGGGGACAGGAAAGGGAAAAGGGAAGGTCTGTGATAGTGTGCAGGGCAGGAGTGATTAACTAACAAAAGGGATGAGGTTGTGGTGCAAAACGGGGCGGTAATGTGACAAGTTCAGAAACAAACGATGGCCCAGTGACGTTGGAAACCCGCTCCTCTTTGCTCGGCTTGTTTGTTTGTGCTGTTCTGTCCTCACCATCTGCCTGATCCAGTTTGTTTCTCCAACTTTCCCAGTCAACCTGTTTCAGTTCCGGGTCATTTGATACAAAATAGCGGCGTGCTGAATATTTTAACTCGCAGGGATCTGGACAGCGAGAGGAGGGAAAGCGGCTATTTTGCTTTGCCGCAAATGAGGAAATTCTGACTTTGTCTTTCATTCACGTAGCTCTGTCCAAGAGCAGCCTTTCGGCAAAGGCTGGGAATCTGGGCCGGTGATCAATATCTCCGAGAGGGGTGGAGGGAGCGTGCGAGAGACTAGAACTAATAACTCGAATGTTGGCAAGGGTCATATTTTAACGGGTAGGTTTGTTTTATTCATTCACGGGTTTGGGCTTCACTGCCAAGGCCAGCATTTATTGCCCATCCCTAATTGCCCCTCAGAAGGTGGTGGTGAACCTCGTTATACAACTGAGTGGCTTCCTGGGCCATTTCAGGTGGCAGTTGAGGGTCAACCACATTGCGCTGTGTCTGGAGTCAATAAAGACCAGACCGGGTAAGGACGGCAAATTACCTTCCCTAAAGGACATCAGTGAACCAGATAGGTTTTTACAACAATCTGGTAGTTTCATGTTTATCATTAACGATACTAGTTTTCATTAAGCCAGATTTATTCAATTAATCCATGCTGGGATTTGAACTCATGTTCTATAAATGCGACCATTCTTCCAATACATTGGTTGGCGAATGGTGTAACATAACCACTACGCCACCGTGCCCCTAGATGCGGTTATATGGGATTCAAATGCCCTGTCTTTTAAACAGGGATCCAGGATTCAAATCCAAGAGGTGCCTAGAGCTCCAATCAGTTTTCATGTTTTGTTGCTGGGCTTTAGTTGAAGCCGTTGTAATTCAGAGAACAGCGGGAGCGGCGTTTGCTCCTCCTCAGGTGCTGCTTGTGAAAGCCCGTGGTGGGCTCCCGAGCCGGTTCTGGCCTTGCGGATGTCCCTGGTGGGCTCCCCAGCCGTCTCTGTCCTTGTGTAAGCCCGTGGTGGGCTCCCCAGCCGGTTCTGGCCTTGTGGAAGTCCCTGGTGGGCTCCCCAGCCGGTTTTGGCCTTGCGGATGACCCTGGTGGGCTCCCCAGCCGGCTCTGTCCTTGCGGATGTCCCTGGTGGGCTCCCCAGCCGGTTCTGTCTTTGCGGAAGTCCCTGGTGGGCTCCCCAGCCGGTTCTGTCTTTGCGGATGTCCCGTGGTGGGCTCCCCAGCCGGTTCTGTCCTTGCGGAAGTCCCTGGAGGGCTCCCCAGCCATCTCTGTCCTTGTGTAAGACCGTGGTGGGCCCCGCAGCCGTCTCTACCCTTCTGTAAGCCCCTGGTGCTCTCCACAGTCATCTTTGTCCTTGTGTAAGCCCCTGGTGCTCTCCACAGTCATCTTTGTCCTTGTGTAAGAACCTGGTGCTCTCCCCAGCAATCTATGTCCTTGTGTGAGAACCTGGTGCTCTCCCCAGCCATCTCTGTCCTTGTGTAAGCCCCTGGTGGGCCCCCAGCCATCTCTGTCCTTATGGAAGCCCCTGGTGGGCTCCCCAGCAGTCGCCGTCCTTGTGGTAGGCCCTGGTGGGCTCCCTACCCCTCTCTGTCCTTGGGGAAGACCCTGGTGGACTCCCCAGCCGTCTATGTGCCGACTTTCGAGTTATTAGTTCCAGTATGTCCCTCTCTCTCTCTCACTAACTCATTCCCTCCATACACCCCTCACGGAAGCTGTAGCATTATTGAGTAACCCGTTCGACTGTCTATGTGGTGCAACCTATCAGCGAATTCTTCTTTTAACTCGAAGGTTTGAACTTTGGGCCCCACCAGCAACCGGAGATTTGCATTTAATTATGTATTTGTCTTCAAGTTTCACAGACTGAACCGTCCAAGTTCTTGATGTATATTTTGGCTGCACAAGTTGTCCCGAGCAAAGGTTAAATTTGAAGTACCTCTGTGCAAATAGACGGCAATTTCTATAACAGACGGTACATTTCGTGTAATATCAGTCTAAATGACTTGGATAAAGAGAAATAGCATTCGTAGGATTGCAATAAATTGTTTAAATATAGGATTTAAATCAATTAAATTAATAACTAAATAATCAATGCAAACATATTTTACACAGCTGTAGAAATGTCAGTATCATTGGTCAATGAAAACTCTGTCACACACCACACACTGCACAGTGGCACCGCAAGGGCTCCTACAACACTTTCAATATTGTTTTCAATTACAGGTCAGTGTAATTCTCTTCGTGTCCAACACTGTGAGCTCACCCCTCCAGTGTAATTCACTCCGTGTCTAACACTCTGAGCTCTCTCCTGGTGTGTCAGCTCACTGTGTTTATAAACACTTCAGTGTAATTCACTCCGTGTTCAAAATTGTGAGCTCACCCCTCCAATGTCAGCTCTCTGTGTTTATTAACAATTAGTGTAATTCACTTCGTGTCCGAAACTGTGAGCTCTCCCCTGGGGTTAAGTAGTACTTTAGAGTTCAGCAATAATCAGCGACAAGAGGGTGTGACCGCGAGTCAGGAAGGTATGAGGACACAGGATTAATGATGCTGGACACTGGGACTTGCCATTTACCAACAGGAATGAGGTACTTGCTACGTGTATGGATGAGAACAAAGGCTGCATAATGGGTGACCAAACTGACCATGGCCTCATGGTCCAGGTAGCCATTCAAGTGGGGTGAGTGAAAATGAAATAAGTTGTGGTAGGGGGCAGTATAATCAGGGGGATATATATGCTTCTTTGCAGCCGCGACCGGCAGTTACGAAGGTTATGCTGCATGCCTGGTGCCGGGTAAAGGATGTCTCCTCGCGGCTGGAGAAGAACTTCGAGTGTAGAAGAGAAATATTAGTGACTGTATCATGTCCCCTGATTCCTCCACCTGCCCATGTCTGATGCGTCAGCTGCCCACTCCAGCTCCTGCCCACGGTAACTACAGCTGATGAATTGCAACGAGAGGCTAAATCCTTTCTCCAGGTGACATCACAAAGGGAGTCAGGAGCCAATCACATAGCAGCCAGCGCAGGCCCCGCCCACTGGTGGCAAGATAAGGTCACATGCCCAGGCTCTGCTCCTGGTGCAATCTCACTAGGCTGGAGCACAATTTGCAGGATCTGCCCATTAGCATTATGATCCTGTCTCCGACCCCCGCTCCCGCCAAACGACACCCCAGGCAGAGCAATGACCCCAATTTAGGTCTCATGTATCGTGCGTCCTCCTAATATGTGGTCCCACTATTCAATGTTCCCCACTTCCCAATGTTTCCTCATATATTTCCTATCTTTTGCAACTGGTAAATATCCCTCTATCTGTCCCATCAAATATTCAAAGGGCAGGTACAACACGGGTTAGATACAGAGTAAAGCTCCCTCGACAGGTCCAATGGGGAACGGCTGGAAAAAGTTAAACAGAGAGAGATCTTGCAACAGAGAATGGGCGGTGTCAAAGACCGACTCCCTCCCTTGCCTGAATCCGCAATCTCAGTCTGCTCCATCTCACAAAATCAATCTGCCAAATTATCCTCCCTCTGCTGTCTACTTACCCAATTACAGCTTCCAGAGGTGGAGCTCAATCCTTCTAATTAAAAATACTATTGATGTTATTTAGTGATATCATTTTCATGTTGGTGCAGGGGCAGAGAGACCTGTGGGTTCACGTACAAAAATCTTTGAAGGTGGCAGGGCAAAATGAGATGGTTGTTCAAAAAGCATCCGGGATCCATGGCTTTATAAACAGAGGCACAGAGTGAAAATCAAGAAAGTTGTGCGAAACATTTATAAATCACTGGTTAGGCTCCAGCTGGAGTATTGTGTCCAGTTCTGGGCACCACACTTTAGGAAGTCTATCAAGGCTTTGGAGAAGGTGCAGAGGAGATTTATTAGAATAGAACCAGGGATGGGGCCTAACCAGTCTTTTATATTTTAAAAAAACAATTACTCTATGCTTTCTGTTCCTTAGTCAATTTATGATCAACGCAGCCACAGCCCCATTAATCCCATGGGTTCAATTTTACTAACAAGTGTATCAAGTGGTACATAAAAAATCGCCTTTTTAAAGTCCATATATAAAACTTCAACCGCACTACCCTCCACAACATTTTCCGTGTCTTCATCAAATAACTCAATCAAGTTAGTCAAACACGATTTGCCTTTAACAAATCCGTGCTGGCTTTCATTTATTGAACCATATTGATTCCAAGTGCCAATTAATTTTGTCCAGGAGTAATGTCTCTAAAACTTTTCCCACCACTAACGTCAGTCTGCCTGGCCTGTAACTGCCGTGTTTATCCCTCTCCCCTTTTTAACATGTCTGTAACAATTGCAATCCTCCAGTCATCTGGCACCACTCCCATATCCAAAGAGGGTTGGAATATTGTGGCCGGACCCGCATAATTTCCACCTTTACTTCCCTCAGCAACCTAAGATGGTACCTATCCGGACCGGGTGACTTTTCTACTTTGAGCGCTGCCAATATTGTAAGTGCCTCCTCTTTATCGATTGTATCCTGCTGAATTTCTCTGCTGCATCCTCCTTTACTGTGCCATTCGCAGCATCCTCTTCTGCAGTGAAAACAAATGCCGCCCTCCTTTCTGTTACTAATCGGCCCCACACTTCCTTTCACTTCCCTTTTACTGGTTATCTGTTTATAAAAGATTTTTGGCTCCCCTCTATATTACCCGCTAATCTATTCTCATACAATCTCTTAGCCCCTCTTATTTCCTTTTTCAATATGTTTCTGCACTTTCTGTATTCAGCTTTCGTCATTCAGAGAGCTCTAGATTTTTAGATGGAATTTTTGACACTAGCGGAATCGTGTGACATGGGTATCGGGTAGGAAAGTGGAGCTGAGTTCGAAGATCAGCGATGATCTTATTGAATGGCGGAGTAGGCTCAAAGGGTGGCATGGTCTACTCCTGCTCATAATTATTATGTTCTTATGTTATTACGTTCTTTGGATGCGCTTCTTTTTCTATTTTTGTGAATGGGGTCATTGACTGAGATAATCTGTTAACCCCTCTACTCATGGTTCCTCCCTGGGTTTGTAATTATATATATATATACATATTAATACATACACACACACCCACATATCTAGTTACACATATATATGGATTTATAGATCTGTATGTGTCTCAATGATTCAATTGGGAAGGCAATTGTCCAACTGCGAAACAAAAACCTTTATTCTTTCTGACCTGCTCTGTTTTTTTCCAGCATTTTCTGGGCTTTATTTCAGATTGGCAGTGTTTTGCTTGTTGTTATAGTGCAGCGGAACCCTGTCCAGTTTAGTAATTCAGTGGAATCAGTACATTGTGATTTGACAGAATAGAGCATTTCACTGGACGAGTTACACATTGTACAGACCAGCTGGGAAAACTCTTGCTCTCAGTGATGGGCAGGGTCATTTACACCAGACTGAGTGACTTCATTGTGCAGCCTCCAATCATCACCTTTACAACTCTCAAATTTAAACGCAAAAGTGCGTTATCCGAAAACATACATTAACTGACCCACCTGTTTCATCTGCTGCTGTTCTGTTAGACTGCACTCCCACAATCCTGGCTGATTATACTGAGAGTTTGAAAAGTATTATCTCGTGCTTTATTTGTGTTAATCTTATTCCTGTCTCTATCGCTCTGTTTGTGTTTGTATCTGTCTGTCTTTCATTGTCTCTTTCTCTCTGTATAGCTGCTGAACTCAGTCGTTTTCTTTCTCTTTAGTTCAAGTCTCTTAATTTCTGTCTATCGCTGTTTTCTTTTCTTTTTAAGTCACCCTTTGCTTTCTCTTTCACGCTGTCTCACTCTGTATCTCTATGTTGCTGCATCTATTCATAGAATCTTACTTAATAGAATAAGGCCATTCGGCCCATTATGTATGTGCCGGCCCTTTGAAAGAGCTCTCCAATTCGTTAGCTGCCCTGCTCTTTCCCCATAGCCCGGCAATGTTCTCTCCTTAGATTTTGTATCCAAGTCCCTTTTGAAAGTTACTATTGAATCTGCTTCCATCATCGTTTAGGTGTGTGCATTCGTAACACCTCTCTGAATAAAAGAATTCTTCTCGTCTCACCTCAGTTTTTTTTCCCAATTACTTTAATGGTATCCTCTCTGACTCTGCCTTCTTTGTCTCCTCTTTCCTTTTCACTCACTCTTTCTCTGGCTCTTTCTCTCCTCGGTCTGTCTCTGATTTTTTTATCTTTCCACCCCGTCTACAATGCTTTCTCTGTCTTTCTGTCTCACTCTATCTCCGAGTCTCAGTGTGTGTCTCTTCCTCTTTACTCCATCTTTCCGTTCGCCTTTTTTATCAACTCAGCCTTTCTGTACCACCCTGTTTGACTCTCATTCTGTTTCTCTCTGTTTTGTTTAAATCTTTCTTTCTATTACTAGTTGTATCTCTCTTTCTATCTCTCATTTTCTTTCCATCTCTCTCTGACTTATATTACATTTCTCTTTCTCTCTTTTCTGTCTCCTAATCTCCATCTCTTGCGTGTCTTTCTGTTTTGTTCCATCTCTCTATTTAGCCGCTGTATCTTTCTCTCTTTTCTCTTTTGTCTCATTTGAACTCTCTTTTTGTGTGCCTCTGTGTGTTCTGTCTCTACATTTCCCCGTTTGTGCCCTTTACTCTCTCTTATGTAACTCATTTTTCTTCATCTCGCTGTGCCTTACTCTCTGTGTGCTGTTTCTCCATTTACCGTCTGTGCCTTGCTTTTTCTCTACTGACTCTCCTTTTCTCCCTTTCGCTCTCTCTCTCTGTTCTATTTCAATGTCCCCATATCTTCCTTCTTCTTTAACTTTTCATTATCAGAATTTACAATAAATTTTAGTTATTTGATCGCAGACTAATTAGCTACAATTTATTGCACGTTACTCGAATATTATCATTTATACCAATAAAAAACAATGATAATTTTTTTAAATCAATGCAAAGATACTATTTGCATCTGTTCCGAAACATATCAAGTAGTTGTATTCAATAAAATATTTGACGAAATTACCGTCGCCCCAACATTGTGTGAAGTGTTGTGAGCTATTTTATCATAAAAGGCACTTTACAAATTCATGTTTCATTACTTTAATTGTACATTGTAGACTGGGAAATAGCCGCCAGTTTATTTTTTGCCTCAATTTGTGCCGTTTGCTGTCTGTAGCTCTCCTGCTCTGCTTCTTTCTGTGTCTCTAGTTCGCTGTGATTGCCTTCTTTTGTGCATAATAACATAAGAACATAAGAACTAGGAGCAGGAGTAGGCCATACGGTCCCTTGAGCCTGATCCGCCATTCAATAAGATCATGGCTGAACTTCGACATCAAATCCACTTTCCCGCCCTAACCATATAGCCCTTGATTCCCTTAATATCCAAAAATCTACCGATCTCAGCCTTGAATATACTCAAAAACGGAGCATCCACAGCCCTCTGGGGTAGAGAAATATAAAGATTCACCACCCTCTCAGAGAAGAAATATCGCCTCATCTCATTCTTAAATGGCCGACCAATGAGACTGAGAAACCGAGTTCTGGGCTCTCTAGCCAGGGAAAATAGCCTCTCAGCATCTCACCTATTAAGCCATATAAGAATGTTATACATTTCAATGGGATCTTCTCTCATTCTTCTATACCTCAGAGAATCTCTCATCATAGGACAGCCCTCTGTTCTCTGGAATCAGTTCAGTGAACCATTGTTGCACTCCCTCTCAGGCAAGTATATACTCTCTTAGGTAAGGAGACTAAAACTGTACACAGTACTCCAGGTGTGGTCTTACAAAAACCCAATATAATTGCAACAATACTTACTTACACTTATACTGCAAGCCCCTTGCAATAAAGGCTAACATACCACAGCTACTGGTTCCCCCATATCTACCTTGCTAGGTATAAACTAAAAAAAACTCCAATAGGTTTGTCAACACGATTTCCGTTTCATAAAACCGTGTTGTCTCTGTAATTTTCCAAGTGCCTGCTACCACGTCCTTAATAATAGATTCTAGCATTTTTCCTCCAATGAATGTGAGGTTAATTGGCTTATATTTCCCTGTTTTCTCTCTCCTCCTTTCTTTTACAGTCTCGTTACATTTACTACATTCCAATCCACGAGGAGCTTTCTCGAATCTTGTGATTTCTGGAAGATCAAAGCCAATGCATCCACTATCTCTACAGCCACCTCTTTGAAAACCCTAGGATGTACGCCAATAGGTCCAGGTTATTTGTCAGCTTTTAGTCCCATTAATTTCTCTAGTACTCTTTCTTTATTAATATTAATCACTTTAAGTTCCTCACTCTCATTAGACCTTGGTTGCCCACAATTTCCGTTATGTTCTTTGTGTCTTCTGCTGTGAAAGCAGTAATAGAATATGTGTTTAACGTATCTCTCTTTGTAATTTCCCCTGTGTGCCTGTATTATTCCGGTTTAACTTTCCCTCTGTCTCCATTTATCTAACAATTTCTCTCAACATTCTCTTGCTCACAAACTCTATATCTTTTGAACTGTGTTATGCGTTTTTGTTTTTTAAATATACATGTGCCTTTCCTATTCATGGTTTTCCTGCGGGTATTTTTTCCTCATTATATTTTTCTCTTTCTAGTTTTCTCCACCTCAGGTTTGGCCGATTTCTCTCTCTGCCTTTTCAGTGTATCCGGCCTTAAATTTCTCCCTCTCTCCCTCTTTGACTATCCCGTTGTATCTCTTTTTCTCTCTATCCGTTTCAACATCTACATCTCTAACTCTTTGCTTCTTTACGTATGCCGATTGGTCTCTTGCTGATTTTACTCTCTTCAACTTATTTTATCTGCCACTCTGCGTTCTGCAATCACTTTCTGTTTGTCTACCTCTCCTCCCTTCATAGTTCTGTCTCTCTAACTCTCTATATCTGTATCTCTCTATCTCCCTATCTTTCTATCTCTCTATCTATGTCCTTCTGTCTCTCCATTTATGTGCAGTGCTCCCATTCTGATCAGGCCCACAGCAGCGACTGTGATTGGCGGGGTTGCCCATTTTGCTGTCGGTGCAGGGCGGCCATTTACTGGAAGTCCAGCTGAGATCTTTATTGCCGCCATTTTGAGCAACAATTCATGTGTCGTCAGCAGATTGAGTCCCGCCTCAATAGGTCAATTCATCAATAAAAATATAATATCACAATCAGAGTTAAGATCATGTCAGGGCTCTGTGCTGCTAATATAAAATGTACTTTCCGCTCAGTGGGGAGTGTCGGGAATGGAGTTTGAAATGGGATGTAGTTCTAGTTGATGAAACCCTTCAGCTCTTTCTATGATTTAACTAATTTAACAATTAGATTGAGTGGGTATTTCACCGCGTTCTTCAGTTCCTCTCTGAATTTAGTCTGGGTCACAGCGTAAATACAAGTGTTTGTGCAGGAACTGAGAAGCTGCAGCATTCCGGCTGTGCTTTCTGTGATAAAAAGAGGATCAGTGACGGAGTAATTATAACTCTTTGTAAGTCGCTGATAGATGACAAATACAACCAGTGTCACCCATAACAGTATAAAACTGCCCGTTATGCTGAAGAGTAAAATGATGGATTTCCTTCGGTTCTCCATCTCTGGGTCCTTGTGAATCTCTCCATCGCTGCGGCCCCGGAGTCCCCTGCGGACTCTACTGGCCGCTAAAATACGTCTGACCGTCAGAACATTGAGCAGCAAAATCAAAAAGAACGGAACACAGGGGATTAAAATGATGTGAAACATGTCAAATGCGATCCATGCGGGGGAAGTAAAGAAGCTCAGTTTACCGATACAACCCCAGGGCACATCATCAATTATATAGTCAGGTTCATAGATAAAGTACCAGGGGACAGACTCTAAGCAGCTCAGCACACTCACTGTTCCGATAACCACAGCCGCTGTTTTCTCGGTGCAATATTTTGTTTTCAGTTTCTCACAACAAATGGCCACAAATCGATCAAAGGTGAAAGCGACTGTCAGCCAAACAGAAACCACAGTGGTTGCATAACGCAGGAAGTGAATAAAACTACACACGGGAGTAATGGTCAGGAATGAATACGGGAAGTAAATCACAAAAATCCACTTCAATGTCGGATCAGCGATGACGACCAGGAGATCGGCCGCTGCCATTCCCATCAGGTAGCGAGTGATACATTTGGAGAGACCGCACTTTCCTCGGGACAGGATCACAATCGCCACCAAGTTAACTGTAAGAGAGAGAAAAGGAAGCAGAGAAAGTACTGATCAGACCTGGAGCTAAAGCAGCAGTTTGACAGGATCTGGGTGAAATTTCCAGCTTTGTTGCTGCATCGAACGGTGGAAACTGATTCGTGGACCTGGGCAGCGCTACCGGGCAGATAAATGTTTCAACACAATTATCGAGAATGAATTGGGAAATCGACAGAGGTAATGAACAAAGTGAGCACTGGATTACTGGAAGGGCGTAATGAGGGCGCAGTGCCAATGGGGAAGGGAAAGGGGATTTTACGGAGCGGGAATCCAAAGGGTTATGTCCGGATTTGGGCTCCAGACGGGTGGGGAGAGAGAGTTAAGGCCGGTATTGTTTTGGGGACAGGTGTAGGTGCAGCTCGTTTTTGCACTGGTATGAGACAGCCGACAAGGGTTGACACTAAACGGGAAAGGCCGCGAACCGCGGCGGTGAGTTTGAGGCTTCGGATCGGATTGGAAGAGACAGCTGGATGCGAGCCAGTGAGTGAGAGTGGGAGGGAGACAAGGAAAAGGACGTGTAGGAGCTTGAGGGGAGTTTGGAGCTGATGGTTTGAAAACGCGGACAAAATGAAGCAACGGATGAGGAGACAGAGGATTCTGTGCCGGGGAGGAGAGGCTGGGATAAACAGGGAGAGACGGCAGCAGAGGAAGTTAATGTAGAGGTCCCGGTAACACATTCAAACATTAATTTCTGTGTTTACTGGGGTCAGCACGTTCGGTATAAAATTTACTCAGCACATTCAGTTATATCAAATTCAAATTCAAATATATCAACCTCATTTTTTATTGAATTGAGCTGAAGCGCAGCTTTAAAAATCCATTGTTTCAGTAATTTATGATGATCAATTAATCATGTATCCCATTCTTTAATTCAATTTATATTATGTGTATTTTTCATGTCATAAATTAAGGAAAAATAAATATTTTCCAAAACAGACTGAGGTCCTGACGGAAAAACACACAGGGGAGCGGGAACAATATTAAAATCTCTCCCAATCTGACAACATCCTAATAACACCCTCAAGTCATAACTCCTAATTTTAGTTGTACTCGGAGTTTCCGTAGCTCGCTCTCTCTCACATTCGCTCAAAAAATTGCTTCTCGCTTGCCTTCTCCCTCTCTCTTTCTCTATCGATCCTCTATATTTATGCACTATCTGTGCTCCCTTTGCCAAAGCTCATTTTCACATTCGATTCTATCCTAACATCCTACGTTAGCATTCTGCTCACCAACCCCGTGCTCAATAATTCTATTTTCAGAGTCACTTTGTTCAATTATGAAGCCTCTGTGAATAATTTAATGTTTCTACAGGTCACCCACGTCGCCACCTGTTCCCCTGCACAGTTCACTTCATCTGCAGTGCCTGCAATAAACAGAATCGAAAGTCTCTTCCAGATAGACCTCACAGTAAGTCCCTGCTCCTGTAATAAGAATGTGTACCGTTAGATGGCGCGATTGTTCAATTAACAAAAAGCCAACATCACCGCTGCTACGTATAATCTCCAGATAAATAGAAGGGCTCCTGATTCCAACAGATACAGTGCAAACTGATACAACATAACATTAAAACATTTCATTTGACAATTAAGTCCAGTGACAGTCAATGAGTCCACCGACACTGAAGCAGAGAAGGAGATGTGAGTCAGCAGCAAAATCAGTTGAGTCGCCAGACCTCTGAATCGGCGTCCGATACACACACCGTGAAATAATATCTCATAACATGGATAACCAAAACAAACATTTAAGTCCCAGTTAAACCGAACCCTTTTATTGCGGAGGGAGGACATTGTGTTCCCTCCTTGTAACAATGAGACCGTGAGCTTTCTCATTATCAATCACTGAAAACACATTCATTAAAAATATTTCAGGACAGGCTACTTCACAACATGAAACAGTTAACAGCTCCAGGTGGTCTGATATTAAAACAGGAAATGCTGGAAATACTCGGCCGGTCCGGCAGCATCTGTGGATAGAGAAGCAGAGCTGATGGTCTGAATCCGGCTCTTATCCCGGACTCCTGATTAAACAGATTCCAATACAATCAGTACAGAGAATAATTCACTTACATTATCTGGGTTGGATGCACAAAAATCATTGCAGATATAACGAAGCTCCTACATGGCTGAATGAGAAGAGGCTGAGGACATCCCATCATTCAACTGATTCAACAGAACAGGCGGCTGTGTAAAACACTCAGCGAGTAAAACATGACCAAGTGCAGCAGCAGAGTTAGCACCGAGTTACACCACTAACAGTTAAGAATACGGCTTACCAGAAACTCCAACGGCTGCAATAGCAGGATAGTAAATGTCTTCTATCTGATAGATTACTGGATATGCCATTTCTGTGAGAAGCGGTGACTTCTGTTGGAGTGGAACCCACAGCTTCGGCAGGCTCTCTAAGCTGATACATTGCAATGGGCCCTGATTTATACAGGGGATAAGTCTCCACTGACAAGGTTATTCCCCTGATCATTTCTATTAGCTACAGTAACTTGAAAAAAACACATTACATCAGTATCTTTGACTCCGATGTAAATAAAGTGGTGGAAACAACACAAACATCTCAAGGACCACATCTTAATCAGACCTCTCTCAGGAATAAGGCTGATTGCATCGCTCATACAGAACTGATCCAATAATAATTAGCGGATTCATTTTCAGTTTCATGCAATGGTATTGACAATGTTCACTCTTGTCGATTGATTTATAAATATTATCGATTTCTCCGCAGTGTACACTGAATCCAGGGGGACCCAGGCAGAGCCGTTCCACTCTGTCCCTGCAGTTTCCCAGTTAAATTATGAAGATTCTGTCTCTGACAAAGGGACAGTTAAAGGCCATGTTCATGATTGGAGCCTAGAAATTACTGTGGGTGATATTCGGGGGCGGACACTGAACGTGTCCCATTGACGTTCTTCTCTCCGCTATTTTACTGCCCATGTTTACCGGTTTATTCCTAATTGATTAACGGCTCCAGTAAGATTAGAACTGTGCAACCTCCATTCCTCCAGGTCACTCCTGGCCGGCCATCCAACCTCCACCTTCCATCAATGTCAACCGAGCCTACACTCTGCTGTACATGTCCAGCCCTCCCCATGTCCCGCTCACCCTCGCTGGCCCACATTGGCTCACAATTCCTACCACCTCCAACGCCTTCATTGTAAAATTATTGTCCTTGCCTTTAAATCCCTCCATGGTCTCACCCCTCGCCATCTCCACCCTCTCGTCCAACCCTGCAGCTAAACCCACCCGTAATCTCTCCATACCTCTGACGGTGAGACTGCCATTACTTGGTTCCAATCTTACCGACCTGATCGTAGCCAGAGCATCTCGAGCAATGGCTTCTCTTCCCACACCACCACCGTTAGCTCTTCAGTCTCTGAACTTTCCATTCTAGCCCCCTCCTCTTCCTCATCTACTTGCTGCCCTTTGGCAATATCAGCTACATGTATGGGCTCAACTTCCACATGCCTGCTGACAACACTCAGCTCCGGTTCTCCACCATCTCTCTCCACCCTCGTCTGCCTCTCTGCTATCAAACTACAACAATTTTGCTGAGTTGTGAGTTGCATCAACTAAAGACGAAATAGATCAAAGCCTCCACCTTTGCCCCACCACAAAATCCCTACCCATGTCACCGATTCCATTTCCCCCCCCCAACGTTGCTGTCTCAGGCTGAATATGACGTTTTGTAACTCCTGCAGCCTATACGTCCCTGACTTGAGCTTCCGAACTCGCATTCTGTACATCACAAAAGACGCCAACATCCGCCACCATAACATCACCGGCCTCTGCTCCCGCCTCAGCCCATCTGGCATTGAAGGCCTCAATCATCCATTTATCAGCTCCAGACACTCCGTCCTCTCCTCCAATCCGTTGCCTCTTCATTCCTCTGACATTGGCTTCTCTTTTGCTGGGACTTCCCTTTGCTTGTTTACCTATTTGATCGGAGCCAGAGAATCTCCAGCAAATGTTTCTCCCCGTGGTCCCACATCCCGAAACACCGTCCCCGTGATGACTCACAAGAATCTATCCCCGCCCTCTCTTCTTCCTCATCTACATGCTTCCCATTGAAACTTCCATCCGTAGATATGGGATCAGCTTTTACATGTACGTTGACGACACTAGTTTTAGCTCCCCGTCCACTCTCCCGAACCCCCTCCCTGTGTGGTCAGACTCCTTGTCCAACAACCTTTTTTGGATGAGCCACAATTTTCTCTAAACAAACATTGACAGGGCTAAAGGCATCATCTTCAGTCCCAGCCACAAACTTTGTATCCTAGCCACAAATATCACTCCCCACCCTAACTATTAGCTTACACGGACGCTCAGCAAACGATCTTAAACTAAGTTCTGCTTTATACCCATTAGTCATTCTGCAATAATGGTCGCCTACTACCACCTCAAAGCATCGCCGCCTCCCCTCTTGCCTCAGCCCATCAGATTTTGAAGCGCTTATCATACCTTTGTCACATGCAGACCCGACTCTACCAATGGACACTTGGCTTACCTCCCATCCTTCACCGTCAATACACTTGGTGATCCAAAACTCTGATGTCCGTATCCTATCCCACGCTAGATCACTCTCTTCGATGAACCCTCTCCTCGTTTATCTACTTCAAAGACTCCAGTTTATTTTGTCTTCCTTATGTTTCATCCCTCATGGCCTCACCTATCCCTATTAATTCTATGTACCGCCTTGGTTCCTACACCCTAATGCTCTTGCCGAACAAAAACCCACCAGTCTCAGTGTTAAAATCTTCAATTGAGCCCCTGTAATTTCTGTACGAGGTTCAGTAAATCTCTCTGCTCGTCCACAGCTCCTATCTTCTCGCCATTCAGAACATGCTTTGATCTATCTTCGGTACAAAGTGAACGACGTCACACTTTCCCACGTTGAACACCATCTGCCATCTCCCCATTCACTAATCTATCAATGTCCGTTTGCAACGTTTTGCTCCCATCTACACTGTTTACTGTGCCACCTAAACTAATGTCGTCAGAAAACATAGATGTGCGGTTCTGTATTCCTTCATTTAAGTCATTTATCAATATAGTAAAAAGCTTCGGCCCCAAACAGATCCCCTGGAATCACCATTAGTCACATCCTGTTAATTTAATTACATACCCATTAGCCCGAGTGCATGACTCCTATCTCCTCAACTATTTCATAGCCAAGCCAATAACTCTCCAATGCCTTCAATTCCAGGCGCTCTCATTTTTGTTAAAAGTCTCTTTATTGAACCTCGTTGAATATCTTCTAGAAATCCACGTAAATAGCATCCATAGACAATCCCTACCTACCCTATCAGTTGATGTTCTTATCAGTTACATCCTCTCAAAATTCAACGAATTTCGTTAGACATGACACTCCTTTTACAATCCATGCTCCAGAATTCCGTGCTTGAGCTCCTGGGTTGGCAGCCCCTTTCTTAGCTGCTCTTCTTTTCAACTGTATCCGTGGTCATCCATTGCCATTCTTTGCCCTTTCTTCCCCCAATCTCCTTTCTTCAATTGCTTAAGATACCCTGCATCTGATAGTGAAGGCATTTCAGCCTACAAGCTCAAACTACAAGTTTAAAGCTACCCCTGCAGAGTCCACTGCCCATGCACCGGCTTCCTTTGTTCTCACTGAGCTCCTTCAACTGCCGGAACTCTGCTGAAACTTGACCTTTATCAATGGATTCCTCGCGAACTGGACCTCGTTGACTACACGGTTTGATTCATCGGCCGTGGCGCTGCATTGCTTTTCAGGCACTTCAAGTCTTAAGCTACGAAATTCTTTTGTCAAATTAGTTTCCGATATCCTGGCCTTCTCCGGACATCTAGACTTTATTTCTGCTTTGAACTACGTTGGATTACACTACGTTTCTGCACAGGATTACACCGTAAGACTTAACTGCTGTGTCTCTCTCACTGCTGCAAAAATATTGTTACCTTTAAACTTCCGGCTGTGTCTCGGCTGAACTGGTTCTACTGGTTTTTCAGCTCTGCTCGCTTGTAGGTAACTCTTGCTGTCTGATAAACTCGAGGAACAGCACCTCATCTTTCCATAAGGCACCCTACCGCCCTGTGGACTCAACATAGAGTTCAACAATTTCAGATCATAACCACGGGCCCTATCACATATAAATATATATATATATATTTTTTTTATCCACACTTTTATTTGGCCTTTTACTCTTCCTTCCCACATGGCAGCTGTCCTTCATATATGCCAGCGCAATTCACACTTCATCTAGAGCCATCCTTTGTTCCTTATCATTTCCCATTACCTCCTCCTCTTGCCTTGAATATCTCTTAATGGCTCTCAATGTCTCTTAATCTCTCCTGCTTTCTACCCTATCACTGACCTTCCCTTTTGTTCTTTCATCCCCTCCCCCGTTTCCCAGCCCATAAACTTGCTTTAAAATCTATTCCATTTCCTGCTTTTTCCAGTTCTGTCGAAAGGTCTTCGACCTGAAACGTTAACTCTGTTTCTCTTTCTACGGATGCTGCCTGGCCTGCTGAGTTTTTCCATCGTTTTTATGTTGTTATTGCTGTCCGGTGACTCGTTCTACCGGTTATCAGCTTTGCTGGTCACTGACTTCTGGTTTTACTTTCTCTCCACCACTTTGATCTACGGTGACCTGCAACTTGCGTCAATTTAGCCATCATCATCTTTCTGCATCGCTACCGACTCTCATTCCGACGGCAACCACCACCATTCTGGAACTCTCTACTTTTCAAATATCTTCTGGATTTCACTCACCTGCTTTGGACAGCGGACCGTCGATGCTCTGTACCAGCCCTATCCTGCTTACGTCGCCTTTGTCCTTCCGTGGGACCACTGACTTTTACCCTTGTCAAATTACTATTGTCCGCAACCTCTTCCCTGCTACCAGGAAATATGTATTCCAGTAATTATTACACTTAAACAGGACTATGTAACCTGAGCTTTTCCCATGTCCATTCGCATGCGCACTTTGGCAGCCGCTCCGGACCCGAGCCATTTCACTTTTTCCCTCTATTTTACTTTTCTCTTTATCCTTCCCTGACAGCACTCTCCTGTCGTCCTGCCTTCTTTCCTCTCTCCTCTCTCGGATACACTGCCCTCCCAAATCCCTACCCCAATCATACATTACTCTTCGACATTCCTACTCTCCTGCCGCTGGCACAGGCTTGACTCCCTCTTATAAAAGCCCACAGCTTCCCTCTGCGCCTCTCTTGAAATCCTACGAAGGGCCCATCGAGGCTCTCGTTGCTGCCGCTTTACGAGCAACATCCCCAACTGAACCATCCAACTTACTCGCCGACCTTCCCGCCCAACGCGCCCACTGGGGGCAGTTCTTGGCAGCTCCTCCCCATCCATCTAATTCCAGCGCTGACCCTGTGGACTCTGGCAGTGGTCAGCCATCACCGAACCTCTCTGCATCTCCCTCCAGAATGTCCATTCACTTGCGAACAGGACCCTTGCCATCCATGAGCTTATTGTTGGTGACTGCATCGATATCATGGCACTGACGGAAACTTGATTGAGGGGTAATGACACTTTAACCTTAAATGAAGCCTCCCTGCCTGGCTATACCTTCCACCACTTGCCCCGCTCAGACCGCCATGTTGGCGGTGTGGCTCTCGTCACCAAATCACACCTTCGTCTGTCCCCCTATTCCACCGGCAGTTTCTCCTCCTTTGAGCATCTCACCTTATTCCACCCCTCTCACCTCTCATTTAAAATTCGTGTTCGCTACCGCCCACCAAAGTACCATAAAAATGTTATTACTGAGATATCTTCACTGTTCTCCTTCCTCAGCCTCTGCAACGAAAGGCACCTCATCCTCGGTGATTTCAAACTCCATCTCAATTCATCATGCTCTCTCTCCTCTGAGTTCACCAGCCTCCTATCCTCCCTTTATCACTACCTCCATGTAAACTCCCCAACCCATATTCAGGGCCATCCCCTCGACCTTGCCATCTCTCGTGGCCTCGCTACTCCCATCATGTCAATTGCAGATCAGGCCATCTCTGACTATTTCCTCGTATCGGTCTCCACCCACATCACCCTTCCACCTCCCTCCAACCCTAACTTCTGTGCTAGCCCCTGGAAAAAACTCTTTCCATTCTCTCTCACAGCTGCACTTATGAAATCCCAATTGTCCAGGATCTGGCACTCCAGTTACCATGATATTTCTGCAGCTACCGATCTGCTCAATCACCACCACCTTTGATGCCCTTGTCCGTACTAAAACAATTACCATCTGTACCCTGGCCGTTCCCCCTGGTACCGCTCTCATCTTCACTCCCTTAAGTCCAAGGGACGCAGACTTGAAAGGATATAGTGGACCACTGGGTTAGCCATTCACCGCCAGATTTGGCTGGACCACATAAAGCATTATCGGCTCCTGCTCTCGTCTGATAAAATTGCTCACTATTCCAGAAATATTCTTGAATGCAAAGATAAACCCCAGCTCCTAATCTTCACTGCTAACCATCTTCTTAAACCCTTCCCCCCTGTCTCCTCCACCCTCACCTCCGACATCAATTGTGAGGAGCTCATGGACTTCTTTGTCTCTAAGAATGAGACCATCCTTTCAGCTGCCTCTGCCATTTTCCTTCCTATGGGGAGAGAGTGCGAATATGGTATTGAGATAGAGGTTCAACCATGATCATATTGAATGGCAGGGCAGTCTCGAAGGGCCGATTGGCATACTCCTGCTCCTATTGTTCTATGTTTTTCTATGTTTCTTCCCATAGCCCACTCGGCCAAACTGCATAAGGTTCTCCCCTGCCCTCGTCCTGAACTCACAGCATTCTCCAGTTTCTCTCCGATCTCCCCTCATGAGCTGTCTGCGCTCACCTTGTTCATGTGACCCACCTCCTGCTCCCTCGACCCTATTACCATCAAACCGCTGACCACCCAACTTCTTTTTCAGGCTCCCAGGTTAGCTGGTATTATTAACGGTTCTCTCTCCTCAGATACTGTACCCCTCTCCCTCAAACCTACCATCATCATCCCTCTCCTCAAAGAAAACAATCCTTTATCCCTCCGTCCTTGCAAACTACCGCCCCATCTCCAACTTCCCTTTCCTCTCCAATGTCCCTGAACGAGTAGTCGCCCATCTTTCCCGCAATTCCACGTTTGAATCCCTCCAATCAGGTTTCGTCCCTTGCCATAGTACCGAAACGGCTCTCAGCAAATTCACAAATGACCTCCTTTGTGATTGTCACAAAGGTAAACTATCCCTCCTGGTCCTGCTTGACTTGTCTGCAGCATTTGACACGGTTGCATACTCCATCCTTCTCCATCGCCTCTCCACCGTCGTCCAGCTGGGCGGGACTGCGCTCGCCTGGTTCTATTCTTATCTGTCTAATCATAGCCAGAGAATCACCTGCAACGGCTTCTCTTCCCGCTCCCGCATCGTTACCTCTTGTGTCCCCACAGGATCTATCCCTGGCCCCTCCTATTTCTCATCTGCAGGCTGTCCCTTGGTGACATCAACCGTAAACACAGCGTCAGTTTCCACCTGGACGCTGCCGACACTTAGCTCTCCCTCACCACCACTTCTCTCGACCCCTCCGCGTTCTCTAAATTGACAGACTGATTGTCCGAAATACAGTTCTGGATGAGCAAAAATGTTCTCCAATTAAATATTGGGAAGACCAAAGCCATTGTTTTCGGCCCCCACCACAAACTCCATTCCGTAGCCACTGACTTCAGCCCTCTCCCTAACATATGTCTGAGGCTGATCCACACTGTTCGCAAACTTGGTGTCATATTTAACAGTGAAATGTGCTGCCGGCCACATATCCGCAGCATAACAAAAACCGCATAATTTTACATCGTCCGTCTCCAACCTTGCCTCAGCTCATCCGCTGCTGAAACACTCATCCATGCCTTTGCTACCTCCCGACTTGATTATTCCAACGCAACTCCTGGTTGGCCACCCACATTCCACCATAATTGAGGTCAGCCATAACTCGGCTGCCCTTGTCCAAACTCCCGTTCACCGATCTCCCCTGTGCTCGCTGACCTATGTTGGCTCCAGGTTGAGCAGCGCCTCGATTTTAAAATTCTCATTCATGTTTTCACATCCATCCATGGCCTCACGCCTTCTTAGCTCTGAAATCGGCTTAAGCCCCACAATCCCCCGAGATATCTGCGCTCCTCTAATTCTGCCCTCTTGAGCATCCCTGCTTATAATCGTTCAGCCTTTGGTGGCCATGCCTAAGCACAAAGCTCTTTAATTCCTCCCTAAACCTCTCCGCCTCGCTTCTTCTTGTTGCTCCTTTAAGACGCTCCTTAAAGCCGACCTCTTTGGCCAAGCTTTAAGCCACCGGCCCTAATTTCTCCTTATGTTGCTCGGTCTCCATTTATTTGTCTTACAAGACATCCTGTGCAGCGCCTTGGTACGTTTTACTACGTTAAAGGCGTAATATAAATACAAAGTTGTTGTTGTTTTTAATTCCCTCCACCTTCCAACAAATCCATCTTTTTGACTGAGCTGTTGGTCGCCACTCCTACTGTCTCCTACTTTAGTCCGGGCTCTATTTGTTTCTCATTATACTTTGTAGAAATGCCCTTGGCGATGTTGTCCTATGTTAAAGGTGCTAACTTAATGCAAGTGTTGTTGTTGTATTACACTGTCATCCACTCTTATCTTTCATATACACAATGTGAGGTACAGACATGATCCCTACTTTAACTTGAATCCATTTTTTCCCTGTGGCTTTTGGGATATCCCTCCATAATCCATCACATCCTGATCACAAGGAAGGATTCCAAGATTACAGTTTTGATCAATAGCCTTGGCCAATTTATCGAACGTGCCCCTTGTGATTGAAGTTACTTCTGAAGCTAAATAAATAAAAGCCTCACAACTATATCTTTCATGTAAAGCTGTTTTTACATAAAACCTCTCACCTTTCGGAATAAGCATTCCGAGGTAGACTTTATGTTTCTTTAATTCTGTCAATTCTAAACCTTTATCTTGGCTGGCGTCCACGGTTACCTGTTTGGACTGATTGCGATTTAACAGGAACCTTTGCAATCCACCTGTCATCTTACCTCCTATTATAGTTTCCAGATGCTGCTCAGTGAAATTGGCTTGCTGTCCTCTCTATGATCTTCAGAAAAATTTGGGCTTCTTTACCGACTATAACTTTGACGATATTGGTAATATCCCGTTTGGTATAATTTCTGTTTCTCCAATACGAGATCTCAGACTGCCAATATTGTTGGGATGACTTGAGGGACTTGTTTTGTCTACTGTCCTGCCACTTTTTCCTATTTATTGTAGATTGCAGGTTTAATTTTCCGCCTTCCATTTCAATGGAAGGCGGCTCAAAAATCTCACTCAGTTTACATCAGGTTCCATTGTTTTATTTTCTTTCACTTCTTAACTTTTGAGCAGTACAGAATTCAACACGCTGAAATTATCCGTTCAATGATTGGTTCACATTTCCACATCCCGAGTAAGTATAGGTTTAGTTCTACAGGGTAAGGAGTGAAAGTATAGGGTCCAAAATTATCTATCCACACATTGGAGTGTTCCCTTCATCTGACATACACAGATTTAAATCTATTAACATAATTCTTAGCGGATGCCACCGGTTTGCTTGACATTGCATCAGCTGTTGTTACTGCTGCAGTGTTGCTCCGGTACAGACCAAAATTTCTGCACAATATTACGTGAACGGCTTCTATGGATTATTTGCCCTTTAATGGGAACTGATCAGACCACTCACTATATTCTTTAAATAATCAAACTACTCTCTATATTCTTTAAATGATCAAACCACTCTCTACATTCATTAACTGATCAAACCAATCGATATATTAATTAAGTGATCAAACCATTGGCTATATTCATTCACGTATCAAACCACTCTCTATATTCATTAACAGCCAAACCAATCTCTATATTCATTAACTTATCAAACCACTCTCTATATCCATTAACTGATCAAACCATTCTCTATATTAATTAACCGATCAAACCAGTCTCTATATTAATTAACTGAACAAAACATTCTCTATTTTCTTTAACTGATCAAACCAATCTCGATATTCATTAACTGATCAAACCACTCTCTATATTCATTCACTGATCAAACCACTCTCTATATTCATTAACAGATTAAACCTGTTTCTCTATTCATTAACTGATCAAACCACTCTCTATGTTTATTAACTGATCAAACGACTCTCTATATTCATTAACTGATCAAACCACTCTCTATATTCATTAACTGATCAAACCACTCACTATATTCATTAACTGATCAAACCACTCTCTATATTCATTAACTGATCAAGCCAATCTCTATATTGATTAACTGATCAAATCATTCTCTATATTCATTAACTGATCAAACCACTCTCTATATTCATTAACTGATCAAGCCAATCTCTATATTGATTAACTGATCAAATCATTCTCTATATTCATTAACCGATCAAACCACTCTCTATATTCATAAACTGATCAAACCACTCTCTATAATCATTAACTGATAAAACCGTCTCTATATTCATTAGCTGATCAAACCACTCTCTGTATTCATTAACAGATTAAACCTCTTTCTATATTCATTAACTGATCACACCCCTCTATATATTCACCAACTGATCAAACCACTCTCTATGTTTATTAACTGAACAATCCACTCCCTGTATTCATTAACTGATCAAACCACTCTCTATACGATAGCAAAATATTGCGGATGCTGGAAATCCGAAACAACCACAGAAAACGCCAGAAAAACTCAGCAGGCCAGGCATCATCCGTGGAGAGAGAAAGTGTTAACGTTTCAGGTCGATGACCTTTCTTCAGAACTGGGAAGAGCCGGAAATCAAATAGATTTAAGGGTGGGTAATGCTGGGAAAAGGGGGAGGGGATAAAGGAACAAAGGGGGAGATGAAGAGACATTAAGAGACATTAAGAGATATGCAAGGCTAGTGGTGGTGTTAATGTGACAGATTAAGGCTGAAAGAAGTGTGAAATCCACAGGCAGAAAGAAGGACAGCTACCAGCTTCTAGGAGGAAAAGAAAGGTGTGGGGGGGGGGGCAAATAAAAGGGTGGAAAAAATGAAATATAAATGTGATTGGAGTTGAGGTTACGATCTAAAATTGTTGAACTCGACATTGAGTCCAGAGGGCTGTAGCGTGCCTAAACGAATGATGAGGTGCTGTTCCTCGAGCTTACGCTGCGCTCCCGTGGAAGAGTGCAATAGGCCGAGGACGTTGAGGTCAGAGTGGGAGTGAAGCGGTGAATTAAAGTGACAGGCGACCTTGAGCTCGGGGTCCCCCTTACGGACTGAACGGTGGTGTTCCGCAAAACGGTCACGAAGCAAACCACTCTCTCTATGCATTAACTGAAGAAACCACTCTCTATATTCATTAACTGATCAAACCACTCTCTATATTAATTAACTGATCAAATCATTCTCAATATTCATTAACAGGACAAACCACTCTCTATATTGATTAACTGACCAAATCATTCTCTGTATTCATTAACTGATCAAACCACTCTCTATATTCATTAACTGATCAAATCATTCTCTATTTTCATTAACTGATCAAACCATTCTCTTTATTCATTAACTGAACAAACCACTCTCTATATTCATTAACTGATCACACCACTCTCTTTATTCATTAACTGATCAAACCACTCTCTATATTCATTAACTGATCAAACCACTGTCTATATTCATTAACTGATCAAACCACTCTCTCTATTCATTAACTGATCAAACCACTCTCTATATTCATTAACTGATCAAACCATTCTCTATAATCATTAACTGATCAAAACACTCTCTATATTCATTAACTGATCAAACCACTCTCTATATTAATTAATTGATCAAACCACTCTCTATATACATTAACTGATCAAAACACTCTCTATATGAATTAACTGATCAAACCACTCTCGAAATTCATCAACTGATCAAACCACTCTCTGTATTCATTGACTGATCAAAACACTCTCTCTACTCATTAACTGATCAAACCACTCTCTATATTCATCAACTGATCAAACCACTGTCTATATTCATTAACTGATCAAACCACTCTCTATATTAATCAATTGATCAAACCACTCTCTATATTCATTAACTGATCAAACCACTCACTATATTCATTAACTGATCAAACCACTGTCTATATTCGCTAACAGATCAAACCACTCTCTATATTCATTAACTGATCAAACCACTCTCTATATTCATTAACTGTTCAAACCAATCTCGATATTCATTAACTGATCAAACCAATCTCTATATTGATTAACTGATCAAATCATTTCTATATTCATTAACTGATCTAACCACTCTCTATATTACTTAACTGATCAAACATTCTCTATTTTCTTTAACAGATCAAACCACTCTCTATATACATAAACTGATCAAACCATTCTCTAAATTCATTAACTGATCAAACCACTCTCTATATTCATTAACTGATAAAACCGTCTCTATATTCATTAGCTGATCAAACCACTCTCTGTATTCATTAACAGATTAAACCTCTTTCTATATTCAATAACTGATCACAGCCCTCTATATATTCATCAACTGATCAAACCACTCTCTATGTTTATTAACTGAACAATCCACTCCTTGTATTCATTAACTGATCAAACCACTCGCTATACGATAGCAAAATACTGCGGATGCTGGAAATCCGAAACAACAACAGAAAACGCCAGAAAAACTCAGCAGGCCATGCAACATCCGTGGAGAGAGAAAGAGTTAACGTTTCAGGTCGATGATCTTTCTTCAGAACTGGGAAGAGCCGGAAATCAAATAGATTTAAGGGTGGGTAAAGCTGGGAAAAGGGGGAGGGGATAAAGGAACAAAGGGGGAGATGAAGAGACATTAAGAGACATTAAGAGATATGCAAGGCTACAGGTGGTGTTAATGTGACAGATTAAGGCTGAAAGAAGTGTGAAATCCACAGACAGAAAGAAGGACAGCTACCAGATTCTAGGAGGAAAAAAAAGGTGGGGGGGGGGCAAATAATAGGGTGGAAAAATAAACTATAAATGTGATTGGAGTTGAGGTTACGATCTAAAATTGTTGAACTCGACATTGGGTTCAGAGGGCTGTAGCGTGCCTAAACGAAAGATGAGGTGCTGTTCCTCGAGCTTATGCTGCGCTTCCGTGGAAGAGTGTAATAGGCCGAGGATGGTGAGGTCAGAGTGGGAGTGAAGCGGTGAATTAAAGTGACAGGCGACCGGGAGCTCGGGGTCCCCCTTACGGACTGAACGTAGGTGTTCCACAAAGGGGTCACGCAAGCAAAACACTCTCTACATTCATTAACTGATGAAACCACTCTCTATATTCATTAACTGATCAAATCATTCTCTATATTCATTAACTGATCAAACCACTCTCTTTATTAATTAACTGAACAAACCACTCTCTACATTCATTAACTGATCACACCACTCTCTATATTCATTAACTGATCAAACCACTATCTATATTCATTAACTGATCAAACCACTCCCTACATTCATTAACTGATCAAACCACTCTCTATATTCATTAACTGATCAAACCTCTCTCTATATTCATTAACTGATCCAACCACTCTCTATATTCATTAACTGATCAAAACACTCTCTATATTCTTTAACTGATCAAAACAATCTCTATATTCATTAACTAATCAAAGCACTCTATATATTAATTAACTGATCAAACCACTCTCTATATTCATTAACTGATCAAACCATTCTCTATATTCATTAACTGATCAAACCATTCTCTATATTCATTAACTGATCAAAACGCTCTCTATATTCATTAACTGATCAAACCACTATCTATATTCATTAACTGATCAAAACACTCTCTATATTCATTAACTGATCAAACCACTCTCTATATTCCTAACTGATCAAACCACTCTCTAAATTCATTAACTGATCAAACGACTCTCTATATTCATTAACTGATCAAACCACTCTCTATATTCATTAACTGATCAAAACACTCTCTGTATTCATGAACTGATCAAACCACTCTCAATGTTCATTAACTGATCAAACCATTCTCTATATTCATTAACTGATCAAAACACTCTCTATATTCATTAACTGATCAAACCATTCTCTATATTCATTAACTGATCAAAACACTCTCTATATTCATTAACTGATCAAACCATTCTCTATATTCATTAACTGATCAAAACACTCTCTATATTCATTAACTGATCAAACCACTCTCTATATTAATTAACTGATCAAACCACTCTCTATATTCATTAACGATCAAACCACTCTATATCAGTAACTGAACAAACCACACTCTATATTCATTAACTGATCAAACCACTCTCTATATTATTTAACTGATGAAACTACTCTCTATATTCATTAATTGATCAATTCGCTCTGTATATTCATTAACTGATCAAATCACTCTCTATATTCAGTAACTGATCAAACCAATCTCTGTATTCATGAACTGAACAAATCACTCTCTCGATTCATTTACTGATCAAAACACTCTCTATATTCATTAACTGATCAAAGCACTCTCTATATTCATTAACTGATCAAATCACTCTCTCTATTCATTTTTTGATCAAATAACTCTCTATATTCATTAACTGATCAAACCACTGTCTATATTCATCAAATGATCAAATCTCTCTCTCTATTCATTAACTGATCAAACCACTATCTATAATCATTACTGATCAAATCACTCTCTATATTGATTAACTGATCAAACCACTCTCTACATTCATTTACTGATCAAACCACTCTCTATATTCATTAACTGCTCAAACCACTCTCTATATTCATTAACTGATCAAACAACTCTCTATATTCATTAACTGATCAAACCACTCTCTGTATTCAGTAATTGATCAAACCAATCTACGTATTCATTAACTGATCAAATCACTCTCTATATTCATTTACGGATCAAACCAATCTCTGAATTCATTAACTGATGAAACCACTCTCGATATTCACTAACTGATCACACCAGACTCTATATTCATCAAATGATCAAATCTCTCTCTCTCTATTCATTAACTGATCAAAACACTCTCTATATTCATTCACTGATCTAACCACTCTCTATATTCATTAATTAATCAAACCACTCTCTATGTTCATTAACTGATGAAACCAATCTCTATATTAACTAACTGATCCAAACACTATTTATATTCATTCACTGATCAAACCACTCTGCAAATTGATTAACTGATCAAAGCAGTCTCTATATTCATTAACTGATCAAATCACTCTTTATATTCATTCACTGATTAAACCACTCTGCAAATTGATTAGCTGATCAAAGCAGTCTCTATATTCATTAACTGATCAATTACTCTCTGTATTCCTTAACTGATCCAACCACTCTTTATATTCATTAACTAATCCAACCACTCTCTATATTCATTCACTGATCAAACCACTCTCTATATTATTTAACTGATCAAACCACTCTCTATATTCATTAACTGATCAATTCGCTCTCTATATTCATTAACTGATCAAATCACTCTATTCATTTACTGATCAAACCACTCTCTATATTCATTAACTGATCAAACCACTCTCTATATTCATTAACTGATCAAACCACTCTCTATATTCATTAACTGATCAAATCACTCTCTATATTCATTAACTGATCAAAACATTCTCCCTTATCATTTACTGATCAAAACACTCTCTATATTCATTAACTTTCAAACCGCTCTTTCTTTTCATTAACTGATCAAACCACTCTCTTTAATCATTAACTGGTCCAACCACTCTCTATATTCATTAACTGATCAAACCACTCTCTTTAATCATTAACTGGTCCAACCACTCTCTATATTCATTAACTGATCAAACCACTCTCTATATTCATTAACTCATCAAACAACTCTCTATATTCAGTAATTGATCAAAACAATCTCTATATTCATTAACTGATCAAATCACTCTCTATATTCATTTACTGATCAAAACAATCTCTGAATTCATTAACTGATGAAACCACTCTCTATATTCACTAACTGATCACACCAGACTCAATATTCATCAAATTATCAAATCTCTCTCTCTCTATTCATTAACTGATCAAAACACTCTCTATATTCATTCACTGATCTAACCACTCTCTTTATTCATTAACTGATCAAATCACTCTCTATATACATTAACTGATTAAACCACTCTCTATATTCATTAATTAATCAAACCACTCTCTATGTTCATTAACTGATCAAACCACTCTCTATAATCATTTACTGATGAAACCAATCTCTATATTAACTAACTGATCCAAACACTATTTATATCCATTAACTGATCAAACCACTCTCTATATTTATTCACTGATCAAACCACTCTGCAAATTGATTAACTGATCAAACCACTCTCTATTCATTCACTGATCAAACCACTCTGCAAATTGATTAGCTGATCAAAGCAGACTCTATATTCATTAACTGATCAAACTACTCTCTCTATTCATTCACTGATCAAATCACTCTCTGTATTCCTTAACTGTTCCAATCACTCTTTATATTCATTAACTAATCCAACCACTCTCTATATTCATTCACTGATCAAACCACTCTCTATATTCTTTAACTGATCAAACCACTCTCTATATTCACTAACTGACCACCCACTCTCTATATTCATTAACTGATCAAACCACTCTCTATATTCATTAACTGATCAAACCACTCTCTCTATTCACTAACTGCTCAAACCACTCTCTATATTCACTAACTGCTCAAACCACTCTCTATATTCATTAACTGATCAAACCACTCCCTATGTTCATTATCATATCAAACCACTCTCTATATTTATTAACTGACAATCTAATCTCTTAATTCATTAACTGCGCAAACCACACTCTATATTCATTAACTGATCAAACCACTCTCTTTAATCATTAACTGGTCCAACCACTCTCTATATTCATTAACTGATCAAACCACTCTCTATATTCATTAACTGATCAAACCACTCTCTATATTCATTAACTGAACAAACCACTCTCTATATTCTTTAACTGATCAAACCACTCTCTCTGTTAATTTACTGATCAAACCACTCTCTTTATTCACTAACTGAGCAAAACACACTCTATATTCATTCACTAATCAAACCACTCTCTATAATCTTTAACCGATCAAACCACTTTCTATATTCACTAACTGACCAAACCACTCTCTATATTCATTAACTGATCAAACCACTCTCTATATTCACTAACTGCTCAAACCACTCTCTATATTCATTTACTGATCAAACTACTCCCTATGTTCATTATCATATCAAACCACTCTCTATATTGATTAACTGACAAACTAATCTCTTAATTCATTAACTGCGCAAACCACTCTCTGTATTCATTAACTGATCCAACCACTCTCTATAATCATTAACTGATCAAAACATTCTCTCTAATCATTAACTGATCAAAACGCTCTCAATATTCATTTACTGATCCAACCACTCTCTATATTCATTAACTTTCAAACCGCTCTTTCTTTTCATTAACTGATCAAACCACTCTCTATAATGATTTACTGATCAAACCACTCTCTTTAATCATTAACTGGTTCAAACGCCCTCTATATTCATTAACTGATCAAACCACTCTCTATATTCATTAACTGATCAAACCACTCTCTATATTCATTCACTGAACAAACCACTCTCTATATTCTTTAACTGATCAAACCACTCTCTATATTCATTAATTGATCAATTCACTCTCTATATTCATTAACTGATCAAATCACTCTCTATATTCAGTAACTGATCAAACCAATCTCTATATTCATGAACTGAACAAATCATTCTCTCTATTCATTTACTGATCAAACCACTCTCTATATTCACTAACTCAGCAAACCACTCTCTATATTCATTAACTGATCAAACTACTCTCTATATTCACTAACTGCTCCAACCACTCTCTATATTAATTAACTGTTCAAACCACTCCCTATGTTCATTATCATATCAAACCCCTCTCTATATTTATTACTGACAAACTAATCTCTTAATTCATTAACTGCGCAAACCACTCTCTCTATTCATTAACTGATCAAACCACTCTCTATATTCATTAACTGATCAAAACATTCTCTCTAATCATTAACTGATCAAAACACTCTCTATATTCATTTACTGATCCAACCACTCTCTATATTCATTAACTTTCAAGCCGCTCTTTCTTTTCATTAACTGATCAAACCACTCTCTATAATAATTAACTGGTCCAACCAGTCTCTATATTCATTAACTGATCAAACCACTCTCTATATTTATTAACTGATCAAACCACTCTCTATATTCATTAACTGAACAAACCACTCTCTATATTCTTTAACTGATCAAACCACTCTCTATATTCATTAACTGATCAAATCACTCTCTCTATTCATTTGCTGATCAAACCACTCTCTAAATTAATTAACTGATCAAACCACTCTCTACAATCATTAACTGATCAAGCCACTCTCTATATTCAGTTACTGATCAAACCACTCTCTACAATATTTAACTGATCAAACCACTCTCTATATTCATTAACTGATCCCACCACTCGCTATATTCATTCACTGATTAAACCACTCTCTATATTCATTAACTGATCAAATCACTCTCTATATTCATTAACTGAACAAACCACTCTCTATTCATTACTGATCAAATCACTCTCTGTGTTCATTAACTGATTAAACCACTCTCTATATTCATTAACTGATCAAACCACTCTCTATATTCATTTACTGATCAAACCACTCTCTATATTCATTAACTGATCAATCCACTCTCTATTAATTAACTGATCAAACCACTCTCTATATTAGACTAAAATTAGCTGTTCCTTCGGAATGATTATTAATCAAGAAATCGTAGGCCCTTGCAGGAAAGGTAATGCGATAATATATTTGGACTGTAATCTTCATATAGACTGTACAAATCAAATTGGCAAAGGTCGTCTTGAGGACGAGAGTGTGTGTCTAAAATCTGGAATGCACGACCCGAAAGCGTGCTGAATGCAGATTACATGGGAAATCTCAAACTGATTTTTTACATGTAGTAGACAACTATTTGCAGTGTTATGGAGAGGAAATTGGGCTGTGGGACTATATTGGACAGTTCTTTCAAAGAGCCAGCAGAGGCACGATGGACCGAATGTCGACCTTCTGTAATGTAAGATTCAGTGATTCTATGGTATGATAGTGTATTTTCGTGCATTAATTGCATTATGGTGTATTTTATGGTATTTGACTCTATTATAATTAAATATTTGTGTTATAATGTTTCATATGTTAATATACTACTTATAGCTCTCTAAATATTTTATTATTTATCACATGGTATTAAACTGTGTTGAAGTACACTAATTACATTACAGTGCATTATTGGTATTATACTATATTATAATTGAATGAATTCTATTACGGTGCGCTTTACAGCATTATAATGTTTTATATGGAGAGGGTCAGCAGTGGCTCAGTTGGTAGTACTCTCGCCTCTGATTCAGAAGTTAGTTGGTTCAAAGTTCCTCCCCAGAGACTGAGCATAAACATCTAGTCTGACACTCCATGCAGTACGGAGGAAGTGAAGTACTGGGGTTGCGCTGCACTGTCAGAGGTGTGTCTTCCGGATGAGATGTGAAATCCGAAGCCCCGTCTGCTCTCTCTGGAGGGAGTAAATGATCCCATGTCACGATTTCAAAGAGGAGTGGGGAAGGTATCGCTGAAGTCCTGAGCAAAAAGTGTATCCGTCAATCAACAAGACAAGATTATCTGGTCAAACCAACGTTGCTGTTTGAGGGAGCTTGCTGTGCAGAATTTTGCTGGCGGGTTTCCTAGATTAAAACGGTGACAGTACTTAATTGGCTGTACAGTGCTATGGGATCGGAGGTAGTGAAAGGCGCTATATGAATGCACGTTTCTCTGTCTTTCTGGAGCATCAATTGTGTTCTGGTGCTTTACATGGTAATGCACTGGATTATCTTGTAACTCACTGTATTATCCTGATTTAGCTGCGGTATAGCGCACTATATGGTGTTATGCTGTATTCTACTGAATCAATTGTATTACAGTGCACCATAAGAATATAACAACATAAGAATTCGAAGCAGGGGTAGACCATTTGGCGCCTCGAGCCTGCTCCACCATTCAATAAGGTGACGGTTAGTCTTCGACCTTAACTCCAGTTTCCGTTCGATCCCCATACCTCGTGATCCCCTTAGTGCCCAACAATCTATCGATCTCCGCCTTGAATATACTCAATGACTGAGCATCCACAGCCCTCTGCGGTAGAGAATTCCAAAGATTCACAACCCTCTGAGCGAAGAGATTCCTTCTCATCTCAGTCTTAAATTGCCGACCCCTGATCCTGCGACTATGCCCCCTAGTTCTAGACTCCCCAGCGCGGGAAAAAAAACTCTCAGCATCTACCATGTCAATCCCCCTCAGATACGGTGCTATACTATATTATACTGAGTTAGATTTATTACAGTGCACGATGTGGTGTGGTGATGCTGCATCACCCATGTACCAAGACGACACAATGAATCAAATGGTTTACTTTCGGCTCCTAAGTGAGATTGACTGATTTTGAACCGCTGCACACCGTGTAGTGAAGATGCTCTCACAATGCTATTGGGTAGGGAGTTCAAGGATTTGAACCGACCGATAATATTATGTCCAAGTCAGGGTGGTGTTTGACTTGGAGGGGAATTCGGAGCTGATGCTGTTCCCCCCGCACCTGCTGCACTTGATCTTCTTGCTGGTGGAAATCGCGGCTTTGGGAGGAGTTGCCGAAGAGGTCTTGGCGGGTTGCTGCCGTGCACCCTCTAGATAGTGCTCACTGCAGCCACCGTCCGCCAATGGCGGAGTGAGTGAATGCGAAGGATTAATGTGGAAGAGCTGGATCAAATATCGAAGTAACAATTTTCCTGTGAAAAGTTCTGACGAAAGTTCTTCGACCTGAAACGTTAACTCTGTTTCTCTCTCCACGGTCGCTGCCTGGACTGCTGAGTTTTTCCAGTGTTTTCTTTTGTTATTTCTGTGAAAATCTTGCCTGTGTTGTGATTCTCAGCTGTCATTTCCTTGTCTTTTCCTGCTCTTGTTAACAGTGAAGTTGGTGGAGATTGTGATCCTGTCGCGGGGAAGGTGCGGCCTCTAAAGATGCATCACTCACTACCTGGTGGGTGGGGCAGCGACGGATCTGCTGGTCATCCTCTCCGCAGTGATACTGAACCGGATCGGTGGGATTTATTTCCGGGACAGTTTGCTCTCCACCACTCCCGCCTGTAGTCTCAGTACGGTGCTGGTTTACAGAACCAAAGGCAGTTTGGTCTGGTTAACGGTCGCTTTCACCTTAGATCGATTCGTAGCCATTTGTTGGCAGGAGCTGAAAACGAGATATTGCACCGAGTAAACGGCGGCTGTGGTTATAGCGGCTGTTTGTGGGCTGAGCTGTTTCAAAAAAAAAACCTTTTACTTTACATTCCAGCCATTGTATAAAGTCAACAGAGTGCCGTGGATCTGTGACATCCAGTTACGCATCTACACTTCCCCTGCATGGGAAGCCTATTACTGGCTCGACCATATTTTAACACCGTGTCTCCCTTTCTTTCTAAATCGGCTGCTCAATGTTCTCACCGTCATGCACATTGTAGCGGCCAGTCGAGCCCTCAGGGGACTCCGGGGTAACAGGGACGGTGAGAATCACAGTTACCCAGAGATGGTGAACCGGAGAACATCTATCATTTTACTGTTCGGGATATCCTCAGTTTCCTGCTGTTGTGGATAACGTAAGTCGTTCACTTCCTGTACGTCATAATTATCGACGATTCCTATTTCACAGGTTTCAATTTCAATGATCAACGCTTTATTCGCCAAGAAAGTACAACCATGCTCCATCTGCTCAGCTCCTGCACCAACACATTTATTTATACAGTGACCCAGGCTAAATTCAGAGAAGAGTTGAAGAATGTGGTGAGATATCCCTTCACCTTGCTTGTGAATTGCTTTAAGCATTGCAGGTGAACACTTCCGGCGTTAATTATGGGTCACGTTCCGCCCTGTGTTATTTCTAATTTCGGTTTTGGAACTCGGTTTCTTCCACTTTCCCCTGGACCCTAATTAGAATTGGAAGCACGCCCTGCGAGACACTTCCCCAGCAAGGTTACCCCACACTTAAAATAAACCACTTGCATGTATAAAGCGCCGTTCATGTCCTTGTGTAAGCAGTTCGATTCCCACACCAAATAGAGGTTTGCGACCTTTCTCCCTTTACTGTATTTGACACACACAGTGTCATTATTCAGTCGACATACGGAGAAATAAACGATATTACTGCGATTTCCCAGCGTAGAGATGTAACCGTGTCCATCTTTTTTGATTCTGAAACTCGCTGCAACTTTTTAAGTAAAGGTAACCGTCTTTATATTAAGATTTCATACACAGCACTACCTCTCTTCCACTTCTTTCGAACCCTCTACCAACTCTCTGCTATCCGACTGCTTGTCTGCCATCCACTAATGGAAGATTTGAAGTTTCCTCTAATTAAATATCAGATATACCGAAGCCATTGTTCTCGGTTTACTCGCCAAACTCCATTCCATTTCCACTGAATCGATCTCTCTCCCGGCAACTGTCTATAGCTGACCATTTCCACTGATTCGATCTCTCTCCCGGCAAATGTCTATAGCTGACCATGTCTGCACTCAACCTTGGTGTCATATTTGATCAGGAATTGAGCTTCCAACCTCATATCCATTCTATCACTAAAACTGGCCATTTCCACCTTCGTAATATTGCCAGTCTCCACCCGTACCTCAAATTATCTGCTGCTGAATCTCTCATCCATTCAATTATCACCTCTGGACTTGACCATTCCAATGCACTCCTGGCCGACCTCCCTAGTTCTACCCTTCATAAACTTGAGGTAATCTAAATCTCTCGCTCGCATGCTAACACGCAACAATCCTGCTCACCCATCTCCCTTGGCTTGCTGCCCTGCATTGGCTCCCAATTAAGCAACACCTCGATTTTAAAATTCGCATCCTTGTTCATTTCCCTCCATGGCCTCGGCCCTCTTTTTCTCTGTAATTTCCTCCAGCCCTAAAATCGCCCTAGAACTCTGCATTTCACCTATTCTGGACTTTTGAACATCCACGATTTAATTGCCCCAACGTTGGCGGTCGTGCCTTCAGCTGCCTGTGCCCAAAGGTCTAGAATTCCCTCCCTAAAACTCGCCGCCTCGCTACTTATCTCTCCTCCTTTAAGACACGCCTTAAAGCCTACCTCTTTAACCAGGTTTTGCTCATCTGCCCTAACCTCTCCTTAGATGACTCGGTGTCCATTTTATTTGGTTACACTCCTGTGAAGCGCCTTGCGACGTTTTATTACTTTAAAGTGTCAAAATAACTATAAGTTGATAAGTTGTTGTTGCTTCTTTCGAAAACTGTTATTGCTGATTCAATACAGCATGACAAGTGTTATTGTGAACAACAGCCCCAGAAAGAATATATTTCCTTCAAAACAACAGAGTCCAGCTTGTTTATCATTCTGTCCTATTGTCTGACTTCCTATCTCAAGACAGTCTTGGTGATCTCGTTTTACGCTGCGCCGTAAAAAGAAGTAAGAAGACACGAATCGGACATCCTCACTTTCAGCAAAACCTAAACAACAGTTTCAGTTAAATTGTACCATGAATCATTAAACCTAAAACATCCTGGGAATGAACAACTTTTAAGCATTTCGTAATTTCTCGCTACAGGACAATTTTACAGTTCATTGAGTCACGGGATGTGGGCGTGGCTTGCAAGGCCAGCATTTATTGCCCATTCATAATTGCTCTTGAGAAGGTGGTGGTGAACCCCCTTATACAAATGAGTGGCTTGCTTGCCATTTCAGAGGAAAGTTTATAGTCAACCACATTGCTGTGGGTCTGGAGTCAAATACAGGCCAGACCAGGTAACGACGGCAATTTCCTTCCCTAAAGGATGTTCGTGAACCCGATGGGTTTTTACGACAATCCGGTAGTTTCATGGTCACCGTTACTGATAATACATTTTGTTGCAAATTTAATAAATACAATTAATTTCCCCAGTTCCCGTGGTGGGATTTGAAAAATTGTCTCTGGATCATTCGTCCAGGCCTCTGGATAACTTCTGTAATATAAACACAAATTGCTGGAAATACTCAGCAAGTGAGGCAGCATCTGTGGAGAGAAAAACCGAGTTAAACTTTCAGGTCGATGAATTTCATCAGAACTGGAAAAAGTGAGCGACGAACAGATTTAAAACATGTGCAGGGGCAGGGAAACGGGGAGGGGATAAAGAACAAAGTGGAAGGTCTATGATAGGGTACAATGCAGGAGAGATAAAATTACAAAATGTATAAATGTACAAAGCAAAAGGAGATGATAATGGGACAAGTAAATAAGCAAAAGAATAGTCTAGAAGAGGAGTAAATGGGAATGACAGAAACATCAACAGCTGCCAAATGAAAACAATAGGCGCAAATGGTATGAAGTGAAATCTTTGACCACGATGATGTGTCCATCTGGCCGTAATGTGACGAAGCGAAAGGGCAGGCGCTGTTTGTCGAGCTTATGTTGAGCTTCGTTGGAGCAGTGTAAGAGGCCGAGGACAGAGGTCAGATTGGGAGTGGATTAGAGAAGTAAAGTGAGAGAGGAAGCTCGGGCCCAGGCTCTGGATTACTGGTTCAGTAACATATCCACAATGCTGCCGTGCCCATCAAACAAATCTAAAAGCTAACTATAATTAAAAATAAACCAACAACTTTAAACTTATGAGATTAAACCAAATCCTAATCCAGATATATATGCATACACAGCTAGGGTATCTTGCACTTAGGAGGTCTCTAAGCTCTTCACAGGCATTGGAGTACTATTCAAGTGTCGTCATTGCTGCAATGTAGGAAATCACGCAATGAAGTCGCGCAGAAACTCCAATATATAGCATTGAGAGAAATGGATATAGAGCCTGTGTTTGGGGCTACAAAATAATTTTCAGCACCCCAGGCAAAACTCCCCTTCTGTTATTACAGTAGCGCGTGGAATCTTTTACAACTACCTGAGAGGGCAGACAGGGAGACACTTTAACGTCGAATCAGAAGAACGACACCTCCGAGAGTGCCGTACTCTGTCAGAATTGCATTGGGAGTATCAGCCTAGATTCTTGTATTTTTGTTCTGAAAGCGATAGCACTGCCCTCAAAAAGCCCAGAATTCCAGACACACAACACACGTGTTGAGAGGTTCACCCTGGCTACACAATGTCAAAAGGACACGCAATATTACACCACCCACAACGGGACAGACACAAACAGAAGCAGCAAGGGAATTTCAGGACACACAAAGGGCGGGATAGAGAAATACACTGAGAAATCGAGAGAGAGACAGGCAAACACACCGAATAACACGAGGGAGAGACAGAGACTGAAAGAAAGACGGAGACTGCGAGAGACACATAGGGAGAGACAGACAGACAGCGAAACCGAGACTGAGAGGAAGAGAGAGAGACTTGTATGCAGGTGCTTTATGTTGGGAAAATATGTTTGCTGTTCTGTAAAGGTGTTCTTTGTTGTGCAAAGGTGTTCCCTGTTGTGTAAAGCTGTTCTCTGTTGTGTAAAGGAGTTCCCTGTTGTGTAAAGCTGTTCTCTGTTGTGTAACGGTTTTCCCTATAGTGTAAAAGTGTTCTCTGTTGTGTAACGGTTTTCCCTGTAGTGTAAAGGTGTTCCCTGTTGTGCTACGGTGTCCCCTGTTATGTAAACTTGTTCCCTAATGTGTAGCAGAATGCTATGTTGTTTAACGGTAATCCCTGTTGCGTAAAGGTGTTCCCTGCTGTGTAAAGTTGTTCCCTGTTGTGTAAAGTTGATGCCTCTCAGTGCTGTGTGTTAGCGAGACAAATAACAGCCTCCGGGCTGTATTGAAAGCGATAGCATGGCCTCAAATAGCCAGAGTCCCGGACACAGCAACACGCGTGTCGTGAGGCTCATCCTGGCTACCCCATGTTACAAAAACACTCACTATTACAACACCCACAATGGGACAGACACAGAATGAAACACAAAAAAACAGCAAGGGGCTTTCTGGGCACACAACGCGAGGGAAAGAAAAAGACACTTAGGAAACCAGACAGAGACAGACAAACAAACTGAACAGCACGAGGGTGAAACAGAGCCTGAGGGAAAGGCACAGACTGCGAGGGAGAAAGAGGGAGAGTTAGACAGACAGAGAAATGGAGACTGCGAGCAATAGAAAGACTAGAATGAAGGTGTTTTGATGAGGGAACAGTGAGTGTTGATGAGGGTAATCTGCTTGACATAGTGCACATGTATTTCAAACAGGGGTTCAACTAAGTTCCACATAATAGGTTCGCCAGCAAAGTTGAAGCCCATGGATTAAAAGGGACAGTGGATTCGAAATTGGCAAAGTGATAGGAAACAGAGAATAGTAGGGAAAGGTTGTTTTTCGGATTGGAGGAAGGTATACAGTGTTGTTCCCCAGTGGTCGGCTCTAAGACCACTGCCTTTCTTGATATATATTAATCACTTGGACGTGGGTGAACAGAGCACAATTTCAAAATTTGCCGATGTCACAAAACTTGGAAGTATAGTGAAAAGTGAGGAGGATACTGATAGACTTCAGGAAGACATAAACAGGCTGGTGAAATGGACGGACACGAGGCAGATGAAATGTAACGAGGAAAAGTGTGAAGTGAGACAGTTTGGTAGAAATAATGAAGAGTGGACATATAAACTAATTGGTACAATCCTGAAGTGGGTGCACGAACAGTGAGACCTGGGCGTACATGTCTACAAATCGGTGAAGTTGGCAGGGCAGGATGAGAAAGCCATTAAAAAGTTTTACGGGATACTGGGCTTCATAAATAGAGGTATAGAGCACAAAACTGTGGAAATGATGATGAACCTGTATAAAACACTGGTTCGGTCCCAACTAGAGTATTGTGTCCAATTCTGGGCACCACACTTTAGGAAGGATGCGAAGGCCTTACAGAGGGTTCAAATAAATTGACAAGAATGATTCCAGCAATGAGGGACTTCAGTTACCTTGATAGACTGAAGAAGCTAGCTTTGTTCTCCATAGAGCAGAGAAGATTGAGAGGAGATTTGATAGAGGTGTTCAAAATCAAGAGGGGTCAGGACAGAATCGAAAGAGATAAACTATTCCCATTGGCGGAAGGGTCGAGAACCAGAAGACACAGATTTAAGGTGATTGATACAAGAACCAAAGGCATCTTAATTCAATCTTTTTTTATGCAGCGAGTGTTTAAGATCTGGAATGCGCTTCCTGAACGGGGGTTAGAGGCAGATTTCATCACGGCTTTCAAAAGCGAGTGGGATAAGTATCTGAAGGAAATAAATTGCAGGGCTACGAGAAAAGGGCAGGGGAGTGGGACAAGCTGAGATTCGGCACGCTCTCGAAGGGCCGCTTAGCATTCTTCCGTGCTGCAACCATTCTATGGTAATATGATACTAAGGTGTTTTCTGTTGTGTAAAGATGCTCTCTGTTGTGTGTAGGAGATCCCTGTTGTGTAAAGATGTTCCCTGTTGTGTAAAGATATTCCCTCTTGTATAAATGTGTTCTCTGTTGTGTAAAGATGTTCTCTGTTGTCTAACGATGATCTCTGCTATTTAAAGATGTTCCCTGTTGTGTAAATGTGTTCCCTGGTATGCAAAGATGTTCCCTGTTGTCTAAATGTGTTCTCTATTGTATAAAGATGTTCTCTGTTGTCTAAAGATGATCTCTGGTATTTAAAGATGTTCCCTGCTGTGTAAATGTGTTACCTGTTATGCAAAGATGTTCCCTGTTGTCTAAATGTGTTCTCTATTGTATAAAGATGTTCTCTGTTGTCTAAAGATGATCTCTGGTATTTAAAGATGTTCCCTGCTGTGTAAATGTGTTCTCTGTTGTGTAAATATGTTCCCTGGTATGTAAAGATGTTATTTTTTCTTTAAATATGTTCTCTGTTGTGTAAAGATGTTCTCTGTTGTGTAAAGATGTTCTCTGTTGTGTAAAGATGTTCTCTGTTGTGTAAAGATGGTCTCTGTTCTTTAAAGATGTTCTCTGTTGTGTAAAGATGTTCTCTGTTCTTTAAATATGTTCTCTGTTGTGTAAAGATGTTCTCTGTTGAGTAAAGATGTTCTCTGTTGTGTAAATATGTTCCCTCTTGTATATATATGTTCTCTCTTGTCTAAAGCTGATCTCTGGTATTTAAAGATGTTCCCTGTTGTACAAATGTGTTCTCTGTTGTGTAAAGATGTTTTCTGTTGTGTAAATATGTTCCCTCTTGTATAAATGTGTTCTCTTTTGTGTAAATATGTTCTCTGTTGTCTAAAGCTGATCTCTGGTATTTAAAGATGTTCCCTGTTGTGCAAATGTATTCCCTGGTATGTAAAGATGTTCCCTGTTGTGCAAATGTGTTCTATGTTGTGTAAAGATGTTCCCTGTTGTATAAATGTGTTCTCTGTTGTATAAATGTGTTCTCTGTTGTGTAAATATGTTCTCTGTTGTGTACTGATGTTCTGTGTTATGTAAAGATGTTCCCTGTTGTATAAATGTGTTCTCTGTTGTGTAAAGATGTTCTCTGTTAAGTAAAGATCTTCCCTTTTGTATAAATGTGTTCTCTGTTGTGTAAAGATGTTATCTGTTGAGTAAAGATGTTCCCTGTTGTATAAATGTATTATCTGTTGTGTAAAGATGTTCTCTGTTGTGTAAAGATGATCTCTGGTGTTGAAAGATATTCCCTGTTGTGTAGAAGTGTTCCCTGGTATGTAAAGATGTTCCCTGTTGTATAAATGTGTTATCTGTTGTGTAAAGATCTTCTCTGGTATTTAAAGATGTTCCCTGTTGTATAAATGTGTTCTCTGTTCTTTAAAGATGTTCTCTGTTGTGTAAAGATGATATCTGGTATTTAAAGATGTTCTCTGTTTCGTAAATGTGTTCCCTGTTGTTTAAAGATGTTCCCTTTTGTCTAAAGATGTTCGCTGTTAGGTAAAGGTGTTCTCTGTTGAGCAACAGTTTTTCCTGTAGTTTAAAGTTGTAACCTGCTGTTTAATCATCTTTCCAGTCGTATAAAGGTGCTTCCTTTGATTAAAGGTGTTCCCTGTTGTGTAAACGTTTTCCCTGTAGTGTAAAGATTTTTCTTGTTGTGTAAAGATATTTTCCATGCTGTATCGAAAGCAATAATATTGCCCTCAATTTTTCAGTATCACGGACACTGCAACACACGCATTGGGAGGCTCACCCTGGGGAAAAAACGTCACAAGGACACTCAGTATTACACCACCCGCAAAGGGACAGACACAGAATGACACACAGAAAACCAGCAAGAGCCTTTCAGGACACAGAAGGCGAGGGACAGAGAAATACACTGAGGGAACAAGAGAGAGAGACAGAAAAACAGACTGATTAACAACAACGAGAGACAGAGACTGAGGAAAAGACAGAAACTGTGAGAGAGACAGAGGGAGAGATGGACAGACAGGGAAACGGACAATGAGAGCAAGGCAGAGACTGGTATGTAGATGTTTTTTGTTGCATCAGAATGTTCCCTGTTGTCTACAGATGTTCTATGTTGTGTAAAGGTGTTCTCTGTTGTGTACTGATGTTCGCTGTTGAATAAATGTGTTCCTTGTTGTGTAAAGGAGTTCCCTGTTAATGTAAAGATGTTCCCTGTTATGCAAAGATATTCTCTGTTTTGTAAAGATATATCCTGTTGTGTAAATATGTTTTCTGTAATGTATTGATGTCCCTGTTGTGTAAAGGTTTTCCGTGCTGTGTAAAGATGTTCCCTGGTGTGCAAAGATGTTTCCTGCTGGGTGAAATTGTTTCCGCATGTTTAACGGTGTTCCCTCTTGGGTAATGTTGTTCCCTGTTGTATAAAGTTGGTGTAAATAAAGTTTAAAGTGTAATCAAATTAAATGCATAGTGAATGTCAGTTACAACAGATGCTTTCATTGTGGAGTAAATAAGAATGTAATTAGCAAAGAATGGCTTCGATCCATTGAGCTCTGTCTTATGGGCCCAGCAGGCTTCCGCTGCGCCACTCTAATACGGGGAGCTACTTCTCGCCAAATACCTGTCCGTGCGATGCGTCAGCGAGACAAATTTCAGACACCAGGCTTTATTAAAAGCGGTCGCATTGCCCTCAAATTTCTTAGAATCCCGGACACAGAAACACACGCGTTGGGAGGCTCACCCTGGGAACAAAATGTCAAAGGGTCACTCAGTATTACACCACCCGCAATGGGACAGACACAGAATGACACACAGAAAAGCAAAAATAGACTTTCAGGACACACAAAGGGAGGGACAGAGAGAAACAAAACTGAAGAATCAAGAGAGAGAAATACAAATAGACTGATTAACACAAGGGAGAAACATAGACTCAGGGAAAGACAGAAACTGCGAGTGATACAGAGGGAGAGATAGACAGACAGGGAAACGGAGAAAGAGAGGAATAGAGAGACTGGTATGAAGATGTTTTCTGTTGTATCAGGATTTTCCCTGTTGTGTAAAGATATATCCTGTTGGGTAAATATGTTTTCTGTTATGTAAAGATGTTCCCTGTTGTGTAACAGTTTTACCTGTTTTGTAACAGTGTCCCCTGTTGTCTAAAGTTTTTCCCTGCTGTGTAAAGATGTTCCCTGTTAAAAGATGTTTCATACTGTATTAACATGTTGCAGGTTGTGTAAAGGTTTTCCCTGCTGTGTAAAGATGTTCCCTGTTTTGAAAAGATGTTTCATACTGTATTAACATGTTGCAGGTTGTATAAAGGTGTTCCCTGTTGTGTAAAGCTGTTCCCTGTTGAGTAAAGATGTTTCCTTTTGTCATAGTCATCGAGTCATAGATTCATAATGGCACAGAATGAGGACAGTCGGCCCATCGAGTCCGTGCCGGCTTTCTGAAGAGCAATCCGGTCAGTCCCATTCCCCCACGCTATTCCCGTAGCCCTGCAATTTTATGTCCTTCAAGTGTCTATCCTGTCTCCGTTTGAAAACATTGAGTGTCTGCACTTGCACCATTTCCGTCGGCAGCGATTTCCAGGTCATCACCACTCGCTGCTTAATTTATTTCCCTCACATCCTTCCTGTCTCTCTTGCCCAAAACCTTAAATCTGTTCCCCTAGTCCTTGCACGATCAAATCATGGGAACAGCCTTTCCCCGTCTAGCCTATCCAAACCCGTCATAATCTTGTACACTTCTATCAAATCACCCCTCAACCTCCTTTGCTCTAATGAAAACAAAAATGAGAAATCGCACAATACCAGGTTATAGTCCAACAGTTTTATTTGAAATTACGAGCTTTCGGAGCTCTGCTCCTTCGTCAGGTACAGTGAGGGAATACAAATCGTTTACAAAGTATAAATAGACAGAGAACAATGTGTCTGCAGAGATACAATCCGTCAGGGAGGCATTACATCAAAGACACAGCAGAGTACAGCTAAGACAATGAGATGGGTCAATTGGGGTCCAACGTGTCAAATGCTGCAGTCCGCAGTTAAGCTTTATACTTGTTTTTAAAACTGGAAATCAAATCTGTGAACCAGACAACGACGTCGGGTCACGTCCTGTAGCGTGACATGAAACCGAGATCCCGGTTGAGGCCGTCCTCATGGGTGCGCAACTTGGCTATCAGTTTCTGCTCGATGATTTTGCGTTGTTCTGTGTCTCGAAGGCCTCCTTGGAGAACGCTAACCCGCAGATCCGAGGCTGAATGTCCTTGACTGCTGAAGTGTTCCCCGACTGGGAGGTAACAATCCTGCCTGGCGATTGTTGCGCGGTGTCTGTTCATACGTTGTCTCAGTTTCTGCATGGTCTCGCCGATGTACCATGCTGCGGTGCATTCTTTCCTGCAACATATGAAAACAAATGAAATGAAAAGCTAATGAAAACAAAACCCGCTTCCCCAAACCTGCCCTTGTAGCTAAGATTCCAATCCCCAGAACCATTCCGGTAAATCTCCTCTGCAATCTCTCAAAGGCCTTCACATTCTTCCTAAACTGTAGTGACCAGAACTGGAAGCAATACTGCAGCTGTGGCCTAACCAGCGCTTTATAAATGTTCAGCATAACATCTCTACTTTTGTATTGCATACCTCTACTTCTGGAGCCCAATATTCCATCTGCTTTGTTAACCACGGTCTCAATATATCCCACCACCTTCAGGGACCTATGCACATTAACTCCCAGGTCCCTCTTTCCATGCACACTCTTTAAAATGTTCCATTAAGTGTATATTGCCTCTTCCTGTTCCTTCTTCCAAAATGCATTACATCACACTTCTGTGTATTAAATTCCATCTACTACTTGCCTGCCCATTATGCTAGCCTTTTTATGTTCTGTTGCACTAGATTGGTATCATCATCATCACTGTTTGCCACACCCCCAAGTTTGGTTTCATCAACAAACTTAGAAATTCTACTCTGCATTCCAATATCCAGGTCAATTATATATATCAAAAAAGTATTGGCAACAGCACTGATCCTTCGGAACACCACTGGCTAACATGCTGCAGTGTGAAAAACAGCCAATTACCACAACTCGCTGTTTTCTGTCCTTAAGCCAATTCCTTATCCAAGCTGCCACTGATCCACCTATTCCATGAGCTCTTCGATGTCCACGTTAAGGATGGTGAACGCTGTTCGGCTCCCCGTTATTTCTACCACTACATTCCGCCCATTATGTTGTTCTAAATTCAGCTTGTGTGGATGCGTAGAATGGGTGTTATCGAATCCATCGGCAGGTGTACCGATATTCGATTCAATTTACATCGGTTAGTTTCCGCTCAAGGTTAGTTTCTAATTCCTGGAGATCCCCCTTCGCTTAATGAGAGAAAGAAGCTGTCAAGGGAGTCTCCACCTATGCTGTGAATATACCGGAGGCCGTCAAACCCCGTCATGAGGCCGAAACACCCACCAACACGAACAAGGGTGGAGCTATTTTCTTTCCGTCTTCCTAATGGTATTTAATAACAACAACTTGTGTTTGTGCAGCGCCTTCATTGTAGTAAAACGACATAAGGTGCTTCACTGAAGCATAATTAGACATAAGAATTGACACCGAGCCAAAGAATGAGACATCGGTAGAGATGAGCAAATGCTTGGTCAAAGAGATAGCTTATAATTACATGGAATTACACAGATTTAACAGAACACCCACTGGTTATTTGTCCCAACTGGACTGTGCAGGGGTTTATGCTCAACATGATCCTCCCCCCAGTCTACTTCATCAAACACTATCTACATATCCTCTAACTCTTTCTCCCTCATGTACACCTTATGGAGAAAGAGTTAGAGGGGCAGGGAGTTTTAGGGACTGAATTCCAGACGTGACGCTCAGACGGCTGTACGCACGGCCGCCAATAGTGGGATGAAGGGAGTGGTGTATGCACTAGGGGCAGAGTTGGAGGAACGCAGGGATCTCGGAGGATTGCAGCGCTGGAGGAGGTTATAGAGATAGGGAGTGGTGAGGCCATGGATGAAATTGAACTCGAGGATGAGAACTGTAAGACGGGAGGAGGTTATAGAGATAGTGAGGGGTGAGGCCATTGTAGGGGGTGGCAGTGGGGTCAGCCTCCGCATTCTGACTCAGTGAGCGGTTCGAATCGCGGCCACGCCCCTGGTTCCTAGACTTTGGACTTATTTAGGGGTTGTGAACAAAAATGCAGTAGACAACAGGTTCTGCTGAAAGAATTTTGACTTTATTAAAAGAAAAAGGTAACAAACTTAAAACACACTTAATACATAAACACAGGTTGGGGAACAGACGGTCCAAGCGAGGGAGAACGACAATATACCAACCAAAAACCTTATCACTCCCAAAGATCCCACTATCTAGCTAGGTTTTTGGTTTCAGGAGATATGGGATAATGCTCACCAACGAATCCTTGACAGGATTTTAGAGTCTTTTTATTAAAAGATTTCTTAAGGCCCTTGTTGCTGCGAGGTATCCGATGGACACTAACGCAGTCGCTCTGGTTTCTTCTTGTGAGATGGTCTGTTTGTGGAGTTGGTGGCGTTGCTTTCCTCCTCCTCGTGGCTTGTGGTCTCTTTTGCTGGAGCAGGGCTGAGAGAGAGAGAGGGAGGGGGGTCTGTTCCAGCGTTGTCAGTGAGTCCAAAAGAGAGCGAGTCCTGCGACAGGCTCCAATTATATTGTCCTTTTCGCGCCCAAAACCCCTTACTAAAACGGTTTCCTTTAGGTTTCAAATGAGCCCAGTTAAGTCCATTGTCTAGTTTTGGTGGGCTTGCCAGTTCCGGTGGCTTTAACTTAGTGTTAAACATGTCCTGATCGTGTTCCGATTAAGGCAAAGCCTTTATCTACGCGTCAAATATCGTCCCTATTGTCCTTGGTCTTGGCGGGCTTGAAATCTGTCCTGTGGATACCTGGTTGATTGGTTTTTGATGAAGTACGAAATGTTTTATTGATTGCAGGCCCCTGACATCATATGTGGGTCTGGGAATTTCAAAAAAATGTCTTGGATTATTCATATTTCGATGTGTTGTGAGGCTTTTGGGTTTTGTCTTTTCCTCCTTGATAGAAAGGCAGTTTAAGCACACTGCCAGAGAGCTGAATACACTGCCTGGCCACGCCCCTCTGCAGCTTGCCGGTGTCTACGACAAGGTGTCTTTCCCAACAGTAAGATTCGAAAAGTCATTTTCCTCAGGATTTTCTTCCCTGATCTTAAAAAATGTCCAAAACTGAGGGTTTTACCTCAAATCACTTCACTTAGGGTTCTGTTCCAGTTTCTGGGGGATTTTGCGAAGCCTACATCATGGAGGGATTTGAACTCGAGGATGAGAATTGTAAGACTAGAGGAGGGTACAGAGATAGGGACGGGTGAGGGCCATGGAGTGATTTGAAATCGTGGATGAGCTGGAGGAAGGTACAGAGATAGGGAGGGTGAGGCCATGGAGTGATTTGAAATCGAGGATGAGAATTGTAAGACTGGAGGAGGTTATAGAGATAGGGAGGGGTGTGGGCCATGGAGTGATTGGAACTCGAGGATGAGAATTTTAAGACTGGAGGAGGTTATAGAGATAGGGAGGGGTGAGGGCCATGGAGTGATTGAAACTCGAGGATGAGAATTGTAAGAATGAAGGAGGGTACAGAGATAGTGAGGGGTGAGGGCCATGGAGTGATTTGAAATCGAGGATGAGAATTGTAAGAATGGAGGAGGTTATAGAGATAGGGAGGGTTGTGGGCCATGGAGTGATTGGAACTCGAGGATGAGAATTGTAAGACTGGAGGAGGTTATAGAGATAGGGAGGGGTGAGGCTATGGAGTGATTTGAACTCGAGGATGAGAATTGTAAGACTGGAGGAGGGTACAGAGATAGGGAGGGGTGAGGCCATGGAGTAATATCAACGCGAGGATGAGAATTATAAGACTGGAGGAGGGTACAGAGATAGGGAGGGGTGAGGCCATGGAGTAATATCAACGCGAGGATGAGAATTGTAAGACTGGAGGAGGGTACAGAGATAGGGAGGGGTGAGGGCCATTGAGTGATTTGAACTCGAGGATGAGAATTGTAAGACTGGAGGAGGTTTTAGAGATCGGGAGGGGTGAGGCCATGGAGTGATTTGAACTCGAGGATGAGAATTGTAAGACTGGAGGGGGTTATAGAGATAGGGAGGAGTGAGGGCCATGGAGTGATTGGAACTCGAGGATGAGAATTGTAAGACTGGAGGAGGTTATAGAGATAGGGAGGGGTGAGGCCATGGAGTGATTTGAACTCGAGGATGAGAATTGTAAGATTGGAGGAGGTTATAGAGATAGGGAGGCGTGAGAGCCATGGAGGGATTTGAACTCTCGGATGAGAATTGTAAGACTGGAGGAGGTTATACAGATAGGGAGGAGTGAGGCCATGGAGTGATTTGAACTCGAGGATGAGAATTGTAAGACTGGAGGAGGTTATAGAGATAGGGAGGGGTGAGGCCCATGGAGTGACTGGAACTCGAGGATGAGAATTGTAAGACTGGAGGGTGTTATAGTGATAGGGAGGGGTGAGGCCATGGAGTGATCTGAACTCGAGGATGAGAATTGTAAGACTGGAGGTGGTTATAGAGATAGGGAGGGGTGAGGCCATGGAATGATTGAACTCGAGGATGAGAATTTTAAGACTGGAGGAGGTTATAGAGATAGGGAGGGGTGAGGGCCATGGAGTGATTGAACTCGAGGATGAGCTGGAGGAGGGTACAGAGATAGGGAGGGGTGAGGCCATGGAATGATTGAACTCGAGGATGTGAATTGTAAGACTGGAGGGTGTTATAGAGATAGGGAGGGGTGAGGCCATGGAGTAATATGAACTCGAGGGTGAGAATTGTAAGAATGAAGGAGGGTACAGAGATAGGGAGGGGCAAGCACCATGGAGGGATAGTGAAAGCAAAGACGAGGCATATCATTTTTTTCTTTATTGCCGTCTCTATCTGTGGCTGGTTATCCGTCAATCTCTCTCACTCTCTGCTTCTTTTCAGTTTTAATAGATGTTCACAGTGTTGTCTCTTTACGTTGAAGGATCTTTCTCTTTTTGCTCTGTCCCTTTTTGCTATTCAGTTATTGTTCCTCCTTTTCTCTTTCTCTATCTCTGCCTTCCTATCTTTCCATTTACTTATCCCTTTCTAACTTTTTCATTCTCTGTTCTTTTTGACTCCCGCTCCCTCTTATTGACGGCATCCTTCTGTCTCTTTTTGTCTCTCTGTGCCTGCAACTATATTGCCTTGCCTCACTCCATCTCTTTCTGTTCTCTCTCTCTTGCTTATTGTTACACTCCAGGAGCAGCTGTAGGGAGTATTAGAGGGATCCTGTTCTTCAGTCGACGCTCCAGATGTTCTCTCTCTCTCTCTCTCGCTGTCTCTCGCTCTGTTTCGCTCTCTCCTTTCTTCTTTCTCCATTTTTTTCTGACTCCGACAATCTCTTTTTTTCCCTTTGTTTGTCTCGGTGTTTGAATCTCAATATTTATATTCTTTGTGTATCGCACGGGCTGTCTCTCTATCTCTCTTTCTCTGTGTTTCTCCCTTTCTGTGCTTCTCTATCTATGTTTCACTCTTTGCAGCTTTCTGTTATCTATGTTTCTCTTTCTCATCTGCTTCTATCTCTCTCTTTATCTATTTTTCCTCTTTTCTCTGTTGCCCTCTTTGTTACTCTGGCTCTGTTTTCCACTGCTTCTCTCTGTCCCTCTGTCTCTGTCTCTCTTTGTCTCGCTCTGTATCTCTCTCTCTCTCTCTCTCTCTCTCTCTCCTGTTTCGCTCCCTATCTCTGCTTCTCTCTCCGTGTCTCTCTCTCTCTCTCTTTGTCTCTACCTCACTTTGGCATTCTGCCTTTCTAATTAAGTTGACTGCACCCATTCTGATCAGTACCACCGCGCCAACAATTTACAGTTCGACTGCAGAACGAGACTTGCTTCAACAGTGCAGATTATCAATAAAATATATCAGAATCAGATTTCAGATAATTTTCGGGATTGTTGCTGTTAATATGAAATGTATGTTCCGCCGTGGGAATGCAGTAAATGCAGCATGAAATGGGATTTTGATCGAGTGCTTTAAACTCTTCAGCACTTTCTATGATTTAACTAATCTAACAATTAGCTTGAATGGGTATTTCACCGCGTTCTTCAGCTCCTCTCTGAATTTAGTCTGGGTCACAGCGTAAATACAAGTGTTTATGCAGCAGTTCAACATCTGAAGCATTCTGGTTGTGGATACTGTGATGTAAACAGTGGTAGCGCCTGAGACAGAAAAAATTGCTGCAATTTGCCGATAGATGTAAAATAGAACACCAGGCATCCATAACAATATAAAACTGCCGGATAGACTGAAGAGTAAAATGATGGATTTCCTTCGGTTCTCCATCTCTGGATCCTTCTGATTCTCTCCATTGCTGCGGCCCCGGAGTCCGCTGCGGACTCGACTGGCCGCCAAAATACGTCTGACCGTCAGAGCATTGAGCAGCAAAATAAGAAAGAACGGGACACAAGGGGTTAAAATGAGTTGTAAAGATGCAAATGCTCTCCATGCGGCTGCAGTAATGAAGCTGGGTTTATTGACACAGTGCCATGGAATATTATGGCTTATATATGCAGGTTCAACGACAAAAAACCACGGTACACTCCTTAAACAGCTCAGCACACTCACTGTTCCAATAACCACAGCCGCAGTTTTCTCGGTGCAATATTTTGTTTTCAGCTTCTCGCAACAAATGGCCACAAATCGATCAAAGGTGAAACTGACTGTCAGCCAGACAGAAACATCAGTGGCTGCAAACCTCAGGAATCGAATAAGGCTACACACGGGAGTAATGTCCAGGTATGAATTTGGGAAATAATATGAACTAATGCACGCCAATATGGGATCAGAGATGACGACCAGGAGATCGGCCGCTGCCATTCCCAGCAGGTAGCGAGTGATACATTTGGAGAGACCGCACTTTCCTCGGGACAGGATCACCATCGCCACCAAGTTAACTGTAAGAGAGAGAGAAGAAAGCAGAGAAATTACTGATCACACCTGGAGACAAAGCAACTGTTTGACAGGATCCGGGTGAAATTTCCAGCTTGGATGTTGCATCGAACGGTGGAAATTGATTCATTGACAGAATCAAACAGCAGAGAAGGGGGGGCAATGCCCCATTGTGCCCGTGCGGGTCTCTGAACGGGCTATCGAATTAGTCCCACTGCACTGCCCTTTTTCCACGGCGGTCCATGTCTTTTTTCTCCTTTTCAAGTCGAGATTCAGTTCCATTTTGAAAGTCACTATTGAAGCTGATTCGAGCACCTTTCAGGCACAGCATTCCAAATCATAACAACTCGCTGAGTACAAACACAATTCTTCTCAGATCTCCGCTGGATTTATTTGCCAATAATTTATTGTTTTTTTCTTTGGTTACCGACCCCCCTGCCAGTGGAAACAGTGTCACCCCATCTACTCTATCAAAACCCCTCATAATGTTCAACAACTTTTTAATATCTCCCTTTAGTCTTCGGTGCTCTTAGGAGAAGAAGGAAAGGAAAACATGAGGAAATTAGTGAAAAAAACCAATTAGGAATGCAAAGATAAACTCCGAAATTAAAATATCAAGGCATATCAAAGGAAATGGGAACGTTTCTTACAGGCACATAAATAACACAACAAAATCACGATAGGGATAGGGCCACTGCGGGATACAAACGATAACCTCACAGTAATGACAGCGAAATGCCAGAAATATTAAATAATTTCTTCGCCACAGTATTGACCAGGGAGACTAAAATTGTGGGCGTGACACTAAAAGGCATTAGAACATATAAATAATTTTAAGGTAGAAAGCGGGGAGATAAAATAATCAAACTTAGAGAGGAAAACACCCCTGGTCCGGATGTATAGCACCCGTGCATATTAAAAGTAGATATGGAAGAGATAGCTGAGACACCGTTACATATATATATACAATTCCAGGGAAGTATAAACCAATTAGCGTAAAGTCGGTGATGGGAATTATATTGGAATCCTCACTCAAAGATCCAATAGTAAAACATCTAGAAATGTTAAATTAAAAAAAGTAGTCTGCACGTATTTCAAAAGGAACCGTCATGTTTGACCAACTTTATTGAAATATTTCAAGAAGAAACAGAAAGGGTATATAAGGATAATGTAGCAAACATAATATATTTGATTTTCAAAATGCCTTCGATAATTTACCACATAATAGACTCATGAATAGAAAGCTGGCTACAAAATAGAAAACAGATAGTGGTGGGGGGAGGGGTTAAATGTAGGTACTCATACGGGCAAAGGTGGGAAGTGGTGTTTCAGAAGGATCTGCGCTGGATCCACTGCTGTTCATCATTTACATCAACCATTTGGACTCGAGAATCGGCAGCACAATTTCAAAATTTGCAGACCACATCAATTTGGGGGTGTCGTTATTACAGACTGTGACAAAAAACAGGAAGACATTGCTAAACTTGGAAAATGGGCGTGTATTTGGCAAATATATTTAAACATAGAAAAGTGTGAGGTGGCATATTTGGCAGGAAGAATAAGGAGGCCACATATTTCCAGGAAACAATTGTCCAAATGGGGTAGAAGAGTACAAGGATCTGGCAGTACAGATACACAAATCACTAAAGGGAGCGACACAGGTTACTAAGGACATAACAATGCAAACAAATCACTTTGCTTCATTCTAGAGGGATAGTGTTGAACATTAGATAAGTTACGTTAACCTTGTAAATACACTTGGATAAACCACACTTGGAGTACTGTTAATAGTTCTGGTCTCCACATTATTAGAAGGATTTAGTAGGCTTGGAGATGGTGCTAAAATTTTTACTTGTATTAAATCAGAACTGTGAAGTTACATCTATCAGGAATGATTAAACAGGATGGGTCTCTTTTTTCTAGAATAGAGAATGTTGAGGGGATGACGTGATAGAGGACTTTAAGATTAAGAAAGGGTTAGATAGGGTAGACCTAGAGAAGGTATTTGCGAGGGAGACAAGAACTAGGGGCAAACAGTTGTAATAGGTTAGTCACTAAAAAAATCCAACATGGAATTCAGGTGAAACTTCTTCACACTGAAGTGGTTAGAATGTGGAATTCGCTACCACTAGGAGTAGTATAGATGCATTTAAGGGGAAGCTAGGTAAACATCTGCAGGAGAAAGGAATAGTAGAATATGCGGATGGGGTTACATGAAGAAGGTGGAAGTAGGCTCGTGTGCGGTATAAACATTTGCATGTGTCTCTTGGTACGGAAGGACTGTTTCTGTGCTGTAAATACTGGCCCAAAAATTCGGCCGTTCTCGGGTGAGTACTCAGTGCATACTCATCGTATTCGTTCCCGAAGTGCCGGTTTCCTGCATGCACTGCGCATGCGCGGGAAAGCGGCACTTCCGGTATGGCGATAGGGGCGGTTCCTCGGTGAACCGCATGCACACTAGAGGCTGTGCGGACGCAGCACACTTAGGTTTTTTTTCAGGTTTCAACGCGAGGGTAAGTATGGAAGATTCTACACTAGCAAAAAGGAGGCGTAAGACCCCTTTTGAACAAGGTAAGTAGTTAATTAAGTATAATTTTTTTAAAAATTCAACAGATTTATCTTTTTTCGAGACTTTAAAGAAAGGTAAGTTTATTTTTATAACTTTTAAAAAGTATTTAAAAGTTTTGTTTAAAGTGGTTAATTTATTTAACTATAGTTATTTTATTAATGTGATGGGTTTTTTAAAAAAATTATTTGAGGTTTAGCTGTTCTTTTGGGGTCAAATCTATGAATGAAAGATGGTCTGCTGCCTTTGGCTCTCCATGGCCCACGTGATCCCAGACGTCGCATCACACTAACTGCGCCCCTGGGACACGCATACACTGCGTGCCGGCTCTTGGGAGAGGCCCAGGACTCGAAGTTCCTGTGGGCCCAAAACACAACGGCCGGCGCGGTGGGTGATATCGCGCACAATCCTTAGCCCCGCAGCAAGCCTCCAAATCGAATTTCTAGACCACGATGTAATCTTAACTTGTCCAGTCTCTCCAGCTAACTAGAACTGCTCATTCCCGGTACTATTCCAGTAAATCTCCCCTTTACTATCTCCAACACTTTGACATCCTTTGTAAAGTATGGTGCCAAGAATTGGAAACAATACTCTAGCTGAGGCCTAACCCGTGTTTTATAAAGATTTATCATAAATTCCTTGCTTTTGTACTCTATGCCTCTATTTCTGAAGCCGAGGTTCTCGTCTGCTTTATCAGAGCGTTGTGAATTTGTGAATTTGTTCTGCCAAATTCAAAGATTTGTGTATGTGAACCTCTAGGTCTCTCTGTTCCTGCACCTCCTTTAACATTGTGCTTTTATTTTATATTGCCTCCCGTCACGTTTCCTTTCAAATTGCATCACTTCACAATTCTCTGCATTAATTTGCATCTGCCACGCATCTGTCCATTTCACCAATCTGTCCATAACCGCCAGAACTCTTTTACTATCCTTCTCACTGTTTAATACATTTCCAAGCTTTGTTTCATCAGAAAGGACAGAGAGTTAAAGCCAGTACGTTTGTTTCATCTACAGATAGTTAAAGTGTGCCACCTATATCAAAGCCAGGTCATGGATATGTATTGAAAGGAGCAGTGCTCCATATACCGACAACTGGCGGTCACCACTGCACACTTCCCTCCAGTCTGAAAAACAACCGCTCACCTCTGCTCTCTGTTTTCTGTCTCGCAGCCAATGCCACGCTGCCACCGTCCCTTTCTCGCATAGAAGTTTTTTTTACATAATTATCAGTAGAGTTAGCGCCGGATCCACTGGAAGGGCCGAATGAGGGCGCACAGCGGGGTTTACAGAGAGCGAACCAACGGGTGATAGCCGGATTTGATCTCCAGACAGAAAGGACAGAGAGTTAAAGCCAGTACGTTTGTTGCTCAGGGGTAAGAGAGCCGACAGGGGCTGGCACTAAACGGGAAATGCCGAGAGCCGCGGCGGTGAGTTTGATGCTTCGGATCTGATGGAAGAGGCAGCTGGAGTCTGAGTCAGTAAGTAAGATTGGAAGGGAGGCAAGTAAAAGGACATGTTAGAGCTGGAGGGGAGTCAGGAGCTGATGGTTCATGCAGAAACGCTCCATCGTTGAAATACGATGCCATGTCTAAATGACGGACATTATTCTTTAAATTATTTTGTTATAGTTTTTTTTTATCATTTACGTAAACAGACTGAGGAACTGACGGGGATGAACACACGGGTATTGACATTAACATTAAAAACTCAAAAAATCTGACGACATCTTACCAACAAATTCAAGTCAGATGTTTAATCTTTAATTGTCCTGGAAGTTTCACCACCTCATTTTGTTGGATTATTCACCCAGGCGCTTCCCTCCTTATCTCTCTCGCTTTCTGTCTGTCTCCTCTCTCTCTCTCTCTCTTTCTGTCTGTCTCCTCCATCTCTCTCTCTCAAACACATTTAATCTCTCTCATCTCTCTCTTTTCCCTTTTTCAGTCGCCTGCTCTATCACTCATCGCTTTATCTCTCCGCACCCTCTACTCTCTTTCTCAATGCCTTCTTATTCATCCGATTAAATCAGAACATCCTGCGCCTGCACCTGCTCACCGTCCCCGTGTTCAATGCTCCTTTTCTCAGAGTCAGGTGGCTCAATGTGAAGCCTCTGTGAATAGTTGAATGTTTCTACAGATCACCCAAGTCTCCACATGTTCACCTGCACTTTTCACGTCATCAGTTCTGATACCTGCTCTTCGACCAGACACCTGATTCCAATGCATTCAGTGGAGAGAATAATCCAGTACAAATGCAAGAATTTGATGAATAAATATCAGAAAGATATAAAGCAGTTGCTACAAAACCAAATGTTTAAAAGTTAGGACATAACATAATTCAACAATGCATTCAGACCAGATAATAATCGAATAACAGTGCCAGGGTTGTATATAATTGAATTTCGTTCTCCCGTAATTGTATGGAAAAGCCCTGCGAATACACAGGATCTACTCAGACGAGGAGGAACGCGATGGACACCTACAGACGCTGAAAGACGCCCTCGTAAGAACGGGATATGACGCTCGATTCATCGATCGACAGTTCCGACGGGCCACAGAAAAAATCGCATAGACCTCCTCAGAAGACGAACACGGGACACAACCAACAGAGTACCCTACGTCGTCCAATACTTCCCCGGAGCGGAGAAACTACGCCATGTTCTTCGCAGTCTTCAACATGTCATCGATGACGACGAACACCTTGCTAAGGCAATCCCCCACCTCCACTACTCGCCTTCAAGCAGTCGCCTAACCTCAAAAGTACCATCGTTCGCAGCAAATTACCCAGCTGTCAGGAGAACAGCGACCATGACACCACACAACCCAGCCACGGATACCTCTGCAAGACATGCCAGATCATCAACACGGATACCATCATCACACGTGAGGACACTACCCACCAGGTACATGGTACATACTCATGTGACTCGGCCAAAGTTGTCTACCTCATACGTTGCAGGAAAGGATTTCCCGGAGCATGGTACATCGGCGATACCATGCAGACACTGAGACAACGTATGAACAGACACCGCACTACAATCGCCAGGCAGGATTGTTACCTCCCAGTCGGGGAACACTTCAGCAGTCAAGGACATTCCGCCTCGGATCTGCGGGTTAGCGTTCTCCAAGGCGGACTTCGAGACACACGGCAACGCAAAATCATCGAGCAGAAACTGATAGCCAAGTTCTGCACCCATGAGGACGGCCTCAACCGGGATCTTGGTTTCATGTCACGCTACAGGACGTAGAGTCATCCAGACTAGAGTCGTCGTTGTCTTGTTCACAGATGTGATTTCCATTTTTAAATAAAAGTAAAAAGCTTAACTGCAGACTGCAGCATTTGACAAGTTGGACCCCCTGTGACCCCACCTCATTGTCTTTGCTGTGTTATGCTGTGTCTTTGATGTTATGCCTTCCTGACTGATTGCATCTCTGCAAACACATTGTTATCTGTCTATATATGCTATGATACCGATTTGTATTCCCTCACTTTACCTGACGAAGGAGCAGCTCTCCGAAAGTTCGTAATTTCAAATAAAACTGTTGGACCATAACCTGGTGCTGTGCGACTTCTCATTTTTGTAATTATATAGTCCAGCGTTAGATGGCGCGATTGTTAAATTAACAAAACACCAATATCATCGCTGCTACTTATAATCTCCAAATCAATAGAAGTGCTCCTGATTCCAACAGATACAGTGCAAACAGATACAACAAATCATTCGGTGAATCCATCCGCAATGAAGCAGAGAAGGAGATGTGAAAGAGTCAGCAGCAAACTCAGTTCAGTCGCCAGACCTCTGAAGCGGCGTCAGATAAACACACAGTGAAATAATACGTCATAACAGTGATAACCAATGCATACATTGAAATCCCAGTGAAACGGAACCATGTTATTGGGGAGGAAGGGCATTGCACTGCCTCCTTGTAACATTGTGACCGTGAGTTCTCTCATTGTCAATCAATGAAAACACATTCATTAAAATATTCCAGGATAGGTTAGTTCCACGACATGAATCTATTAACAGCTCCTAGTGGTCTGATACCTGCTCTTCGCCCAGACACCTGATTCCAATTCATTCAGTAAAGAGAATATTCCAACAAAAGTGGCAAGGTTGGAAAAACATAGATTGTTACAGATGTAATCAACTATTACAAGACAGAAGGGGCAGAGACAGAGGACTTTCCATCGCACAACTGCTGGTAGAAAACAGGGGGCTGTGTAAAACCTGCAGAAAGTAAAACATTACCAAGTGCAGCAGCACAGTTAACACCGATTTACAACGTTGACAGTAAAGGTAACGACTTACCAGGAACTCCAACGGCTGCAAGAACAGGATAGTAAATGCGTTCTATCTGATAGATTACTGGATATCCCATTTCTGTGGGAAGCAGTGACTTCTGTTGGAGTGGAACCCACAGCTCCGGCTGGCACTCTGAGCTGATACATTGCATTGGGCCCTAATTTATACCGGGGATAAGTCTCCAATGACATGGTTATACCCCTGATCATTGCTATTAGTTACAGTCACTTGAACAAACACATTACATCAGCAGCTTTGACTCCGATGAAAATAATGTGGTGGATACAACACAAACATCTCAAAGTCCAGGGCATTATCTTAATCAGACCTCTCTCGGGAATAAGGCTGAAAGCTGTGCTCACACAGGACTGATCCAACAATAATGAGCGGCTACATTTACAGTTTTCATGTGATTGTATTGACCATGTTCACTCCTGTCGATTCATTTATAAATTGATCGGATTTCTCCGCAGTGTAAACTGAATCCAGGGACGTAGGCAGAAACGTTTCACTCTGTCCCTGCAGTTTCGCAGTTAAAATGTGAAGTCTCAGTCTCTGACACAGGGACAGTTAAAGGCCGTGTTCAGGATTGGAGACTGGAAATTACTGTGGGTGATATTAGGGGGCGGACACTGAACGTGTCCCTTTGACATTCCTCTCTCCGCTATTTTACAGCAGATGTCTAACTGTTTATTCTACATTGGTTAACGGCTCCAGAAAGATTAGAACTGTGACACCTCCTGACTCCATTCCTCCAGTTCACTCCTGGCCGGCCAGTCAACCTCCACCTTCCATCAATGTCAACAGATCCCAAACACTGCTGTCCATGTCCAACCCTCAACAATTCCCACTCGCCCATCACTCTCGCCCTCACTGAGCATCATTGTCTCTTATTCTGACAATGACTTCAATTTAAAATTCGCATCCATATGTTTAAATCCCCCCATAGCCTCACTGATCCTAAACTCTGCAGTCCATGACCAGCCCTCGACAGGCCCTGCTCGCCCATCACCCTCGCCCTCAATGACCCTCATTCGCTCGCAATTCCCAACAAAGCCTTAATTTTATTGTTTTCCCCAGGGTTTAAGTTCAACACCCAGCACCATCTCTGCACCAGCTCTCATCTCTTAACTATCTATGTTTTATCAAACTGCAACAGTCAGTTTTGCATGAATCATAGAATCATGTACTAGTACAGCACAGAAGGAGGCCATTCGGTCCATCGAGTCTATGGCATCTTTTTCGCAGTGAAATTCAGTTGGTCCCAATTCCCCTTCTTTACCCATATCCCTGATGTTTTGTCTTTCAATTATTTATCCAATTCCATTTTGAAGGCTCCTAATTAATCTATACCCACCACACTATTAGGCAGTGCATTCCAAATCATAAACACTCATTTCGTTAAAACGTTTTTCCTCATGTCGCCTCTGGTTCTTTTGCCAATAACATTAAATCTGTGACATGTTGTTATCGACCCTTCAGCCATTGTAAATTGTTTCTCTTCATTTGCTCTTTCTGCACCATTCCTGATATTAAGCACCTCCATCAAATCTCCTCTTAGCCATCTCTCCTCTAAGGAAAACAACCCCAGTTTCTCCAGTATATCCACGTAACCCTAATCCCTCAACCGTGCAATCATTCTATTAAACCACTTTTGTAAACTCTCCAAAGCCTTCACTTTCTTCCTAAAATGTGGTCCCCAGAATTGTACACAATACTTCACTTGGGGCCGAGCTAGTGTGTTATATAGGGTTAGCACAACTCCCTAGTTTTTGTACTCTATGCCTCTGTTAATAAACCCAGGATCCAATAAGCTTTATTAACTGCTTTCTGAACCTGTCCTGCCAACTTCAACGATTTGTGCACAAACACCCCCAGGTCTCTCTTTTCTTGCACCACCTTTAAAATTACACCATTTAGTATTTATGGCCTCTCCTCATTCTTCCCACAAAAATATTTCACCGCACGCTTTTCTGAGTTGAATTTCATCTGCCAGGCGTCCGCCCATTCCCCCAGCCTGTGTATGTACTCAAGAAGTCTATTAATATCTTCCTCACTATTTACTACACATCCATGATACTTGTCATCTACATTTTTCGAAATTATGCGCTGTACCTCCAAGTAAATATCATTAATGTATATCAAAAACAGCATTGGTCCCAGTACTAAACATTGGGAACACCACTGTCACTTCCCTTCTGTCCAAAAGACAACCATTCGACACAAGTCTCTGTTTTCTATCCATTTGCAATGTTGTTCATGAGACAACTGGCCCTTTTGCAGTGGGATTTGCTCCAATTAGGAAGACAGAAGTCTTGGGGCCAGATATTAGGCTCTCTGGCTTCCTGTGGGTGCAATAATCGCGCGCGTACTTGCCTACCGCGCCTACCGTTGTGTTTCAGACCCCCGTGGAATTCGGCTCCTGGGCCTTCTGCAGCTGCCGGCGCAGAGTGCTTGCGTATCCCAGGGGCACAGTTAGTTCGAAGCGTCCCCAGTAACTATAAATTACATAAATTAACTACTTCCAACAAAATTTTAAATTTTTGAAAAAATGTATTCCACTTTTTAACTGTGCTAAAAATAAACGTAACTTTCTTTAAAGTATGCAAAAAAGATAAACCTGTTGAAAAAATGTTAAATGTTAAATGTTTAAATTGTATTTTAATTCACCATTTACCTTGCTAAAAGCATGCCTTGTACCTCCTTTTTCCCCGCGCAGCTTCTCCGTACTTACCCTCATGGAGAAACCTGAAAAAAACCGAAGTTCGCTGCGTGCACGCTGCCTCTCCGGCACACGCGTTCGACATCTGAACCCCTTCCTTCAGGGGAACGGAAGTTCCGGTTTCCAGCGCATGCTCATTCGTGGAGACCCGAATTTCTGGCCCCATGATGTTTGGCTCCTCCACAAACCCCATATCCTTGTCTTTGAATCCACTCCCGTTTATTGCTGCTGTCTCCAACTGAATATGAAGTTTTGTAAATTCTGATGCCTATTCGACCCTGATCTCAGCTTCCAACCTCAATATCCTCTTCATCACAAAAGGTGCCTATTTCAGTCTCTCTGACATAGCCGGCCTCGGCCCCTTCCTCAGCAAATCTGCCACTGAAACCTTCAACCATGCAGTTTTTGGCTCGAGGCATTCCATCATATTATTGATGGGTTAACATTTTCTCTTAGCTTAATTTGGCAAGACGGTAGCATAAAGAATAATTCTATAACTATTGAAAAGGAAGAGATCAGAGTAAACATCAGAAATCGTGCGTTAGGCTCTACAGGTAGAGGGAATCCTAAAAGATGCAAAACAATTAAATCAGGAGAGAGAAATAATAAATGTATGAAAAAAATAACAGTAGAACAAAAGGACAAATTAGGCTTTGTGGCCCAAATAAGCGTTCTTTAGACAAACGCAGCGAGTATGTGGAACAAATTGAATGAATTGCTGGCGCAAATAAAACTTTAAGGGTACCGAATGGTAGCCATTACTGAGACATGGCTGCAAGACGATCAGGTCTGGGAACTTAAGATGAACAGATAATATAGGCTACAGGAAGGATAGGGAAACTGGTAGAGGGTGAGGGCTATCATTAGTGATTACAGATGAAATTACTTCAATCATAAGATATGATATAACATGAGGTAAACAGGAAGTGGAAACTTTATGAGTAGAATTATGAATCGAAATATATTTAAGAATACTGTTGGAGTTGGGTATCGGTCCCCTGGTAGCAGCTGTGAAATGATAGAAGGTATTAATGCAAGCACGTAGTAAAGGCAGGGTAGTTTTAATGGAGGATTTTAACTTCCATATCGATTTGGATAAGCAGACTAGCGCCTGTTAGAAAGGTAGGGAACTCCGTAAGTATGTTCAGTACAGGTTTCTGCAAAAGTATGTCCTGGAAGCAGCAAGGGGGCTGGCCATATTAGCTTTACTAATGAGTAATTTGACAGATTTAGTTAACACCCTAACGGTGCATTAACTTAAATCAAACAGCTACCATAATATGATTGAGTTCAACGTAGCGTTTGAAAGGGAAAAACGCGAGACTTCTACTAAGATTCTAGATTTGGTTAAGGCCGACTTCAACAGGATGAGGCAGAGACTGTCCACAGTAAACTGGGCAAATCTGTTAACGGGTAAATCGACAGATTATCAGTGGGAGGTGTTCAAAATAGAATATAACGTCATAGAGAATAAGGGGCAAAAGCTCTACTTGCACAAAAACCCATGGACGACAAAAGAGGTGAGGGACCGCAGAAAGCTAAAAGACAAATCATGCAGAAAATGACACATATCTTGACGATTGGGAGAGATTCAAGGGACAAAATATCGTTACAAATTATATAGTAAGAGCTGCAAAAAGGGATTATAAAAAAACTTGCAAGGGGCATCAACGTCAATATAAACAACGTTTACGATGGTATTGGGGAAGAAAGGTTAGTCAGAAGCAATCTGGTCACATTGAAAACTGACAACGGTGGTATTGTAATTGAAGTTTAGAAAATGGCGGATACGTTGAATAATTATTTTGCGTCAGTATGTACAGTAGAGGAGGAGGATACCCAAGATAACTAATATTGGATCACTGACGGGCACTCACCAAAATTAGCGTAAGTATAATAACTTTACGAAAGAAACGTATGGCACCAAAGAGTGAAAATTCCCAGGATCAGATGGTTTCCATTCCAGGAATTTAAAGAGGAAGGTCGGAACATTGCAGATGCCCGAACTGTAATCATCCAACGTGCTCTCGATTCGGGAACCGTTTCTTTATGTCTGAAGATTGAACATCTCATTCCACTATTTAAGAATGGTGAAAGAGGGAAACCAGTGAATTATGAACCAGTTAGCTTAACATCTGTCGTCGGGTAATTACTCGAGTCGATAATTAAGGATAGCGTGAATGAGCACCTTGATAATATTCTGCTGATCAGGGAGAGTCTGCATGCATTTATAAAGTGTAGATTATTCCTGACGAACCTGATTGAATTTTTTGAAGAGGTGCCTAAAGTAGTAGACAGGGGAATGTCTAACAATGTTATGTATATGGACTTCTAGCAGACATTCGATAAAGATCCTCATATGAGACTGTGAGTTAAAGTTGAATCTCATGGAATTGAAGACTGATTATTGACCTGATTAGGAAATTGTCTGAGCGGCAGGAAACAGAGATTCGGGATAAAGGGCAGGTAGCCTCATTGGCAGGATGTGACACGTGTTGTCCAACACGGATTTGTGTTGGGACATCAGCTATTCACCCTATTTAGTAGTGATTAAATGATGGGATAGAACGCCAAATATCCATTTTTGCCGATAACACACAGATAGGCGGCATTATTAGCAGTGTAGAGGGAAGCAATGAATTACAAAGAGATATTTCTAGATAAAGTTAATTGGAAAAAACTGTGCCAAATCGGTTTAAGTATGGGCAAGTGTGAGGTCATCTACTTTGGAAATAAAAGTATAGGTCAGAGTAGTTTCTAAATGGTGAAAGGTTAAAAACAGTGGAAGTCCAAAGAATCTTGGGCTTCATGTACATAGATCGTTAAAACGTCATGTACAGGGACAGTAAACAATCAAAAAGGCTAATGGAATGCTGCCCTTTATATCGAGAAGACTAGTATATAAGGGATAGAAGTTAGGCTGCAGCTATACGAAGCCCTATTTATACCACACCTGGGGTACTGTGAGCAGTTCTGTGCATCACACCTTAGGAAGGATATATTGGCCTTGGAGGGACTGTAGCATAGCTTTACCAGAATTATACCTGGACTCCAATGTTTATATTACGAAGAAATTACACAAACTTGTTTTGTGTTCTTTGTCATTTAGAAGTTTAAGCGGTTGTTTGCAAAAAAGTTTGCAATACATTAAGGGGGACTGATAGGGTAGATAGAGATCAATTATTTCTGCTAGTTGGGGAGGCTAGGACCAGGGGATTTAGCGGAAAAGTTAGAGCCAGGCCACAAGGCGAAAATAAAGGAAACACTTCTACATGCAAGGGGTAGTAAAAGTTTGGGACTCTCTTTCGCAAACTGCGGTTGATGCTCGATTAATTTTTGATTTTAAATCTGAGATCGATTGCTTTTTGATAAACAAATATAATAAGGGATATGGAGCAAAGACGGTTAAACGGCGTTTAGTCCCATATTAGCCATGATCTCATTAAATGGCTAAATAGCATACTCCTATTCCTAAGTATCTATTTTCTTTTGTTCAAACAATCGTAAGTCTGAACCCATCATGTTTGGTCACAGCCACAATTTTTGTATCCTTGCCATTAATTCTAATCCACACCATTAGCTCAGAAAGACCCACAACACCCTATAAGGTACTCAGTTATGATTCATACCCATTAGTCACTCCATACCAAAGATTGCCTCCTTCCCGCTCAGTTGAATTGTCGCCTCTGCTGTTGCTTCAACCCATCAGATACTGAAAATTTCATCCTTGCTTTATTCACACCAGGTCTCGATTATTCCAATGGGAACTTGGCTGACATCGCATTGTCCACCGTCCATGCACTAATCGATTCAAAACTCTGCTGCCCATATCCAATCCCACGGTACGATATCTCAACCATCACCACTCTGCTTGCTGACCAACTTGGATTTAGATACTCAAAAGATTCCAGTTTATGTATTATTCCTTTTATTTAAACCGCTCATGGCCTCTTCAATCACTATCTCTGTTCTGCCGACATAGAGTCACTTCCCTCCGATCTCTCTGCTCCTTCTACATCGGCCGCTTGTTTAACGGGCCTCCGTCTGCCCCAGAATTGTCCGCCGTGTATTTAGGTATCTGGGCCCCATGCTCCAGAGTTCAATGGAAGTTGTGCATAACCTTTATAAAACACTGGTTATGCATCAGCTGAATATTGTGTTCAATTCTGGGTACCAGACTTTAGGAAGGATGTCATATCCTTGCAGAGGGTGCAGAGGAGATTTACTAGAATGGGACCAGGAATAATGGATTTCAGTTATATGGAGAGATTAGAGAAGCTGGGATTGTTCTCCTAAGAGCAGAGAAGGTGAAGAGGAGACTTAAGAAATATTGAAATGAAGAGGGATTTTATACAGCAAGTAGGGAGAATCTATTTCCTCTGGCAAGTGATAGCCAGAGTGAGAGATTTATAATATATTGTCAGACAGAGGGTGTAAAGTTCAGGAACGCACTCCCTAAATGGTAGTAGAATTAGATTCGACAGTAAAGTCAAAAGGCAATTCGAAAAGTATTTGATTATAACTAAGCTGCAGGTTTATGAGAATAAATCTGGGATGTGGGATTAGACTGTGCGGCTGTTTCACGGAGTCGGCGCTGGTACGACAGGTAGAAAGGCCCCGTCTGTGCGGTAAGATTCTTTCATTTAACCCCTTCATTATCTTAAAGGCCTCCATCCGGTCTCCTCTTAGTCTTCACTTTCCCACAGGGAAGAGGCCAATGACTCTCCCAATTCTTATATCTCAGTTCACTGAGTGCCGATGCCTGATTTCTTCCCTTCACCCACAGTTGTATCAGGTGCACATACTTCAGTACATACTTGGAATACAAATGGAAATTCTTGTAAGATCAGAAATACATTGGGTGGCACTAGAAAGCTGAAGCAATCAGTCCTTCTATCCTTGATTACGGTAATCTACTGGCTGGGGATGTAGCTCATTGGTAAAAGGTAAGATTCGCACGTATACTGTCCCGGGTTCGACCTCCAGCATCGCTACCCAGCACCCTCCAGCAAATGTCTTTTCGCCAGATTTGTCCACAGAACGGCGACTGGCGACAATTTCCAAGGATCTGAAGCTCTAGAAAAATTGTATTAGTCTGAAGCTGGTCCTCATTCCAGGTCCCATCAGCTCATAAGAGCCGCAGACTGACGGGGCTGTGTGACGTCACAATGCAGAGCGAGCAGTTACAGCTCTTGTTCCAGTTTTACACACTGTCCTTCTTTCATCTCACTTGCTGACTCCGAGATCGGATTCCAGCCTGGTCACTAAACATTGTTCATTGCATTGCCTCCATTTTAAAATGCTCCTCCTTGTTTTCAAATCCCTCCATGGCCTCTCCCCTCCCTATCTCTATAAACTGCCGCAGCTCTACATTCCTTCGAGACATCTGCGCTCCTCCAATTCTGGCCTCTTGTGCATGCGCGATTTTAATAGCTCCACCATTGGCGGCCGCGCCTTCAGCAGCTTGGGCCATAAGCTCTTGAATCCCACCCCTGACCCTCTCTAACTTTCTCTTTTCCTGTAACAGGCTCCTTAAAACCTACCTCTTTGACCAAGCAAATCCATTCTAAAATACAGCCTGATTTCCCTACATGTCCTGCTGCTATACTGCCCACTTTTCCTTAATATCCTGTTGCTATACTGCCCAATTTTCCTTAATTTACTGCTACTGTAAAGGACACCTGCCTAATATCTCCTTATATGGCTGGTGTAATATTGTCTTTTATATTCGCTCCTTTGAAGCGCCTTGGGAATTTTTACGATGTCGAAGGCGCTATATAAATACATGTTGTGTTTGTTGTTGTTTTGAAATGCTCAAAGTAAAGAGCAGCAGAAACCCCGTGAACTGAAGCCAAGGTTGAAGATTGTGAGCCCTCGGCATCGCTGGACAGCTGGGGTTGCCTGAGAGACAATACAGAACATACACTTCAACACTGAACAATCAATGCTCTGCAATTGTCCGGGTGAGCTTCCCACATCTCCAATGAGCAGCGGTGACTCTTTCTATTGGAGCATCAGTTTAATATATAAACGGAAAAGGATGGTTTATGGTGAGCCACCAAATGGAGCAGCAGAGCTCGAGAAATTGGAAAGGCAGGAAACCTGGCGGTAGCAAAAGACCAGAATAAATGGTATTTCAGGAACGCCAACCACCCTGCTGTGGTCATTAAAACAGGTCAGCACTGCTGGGATTGGCCACAATGGAGCCTGTATTCTACACACGAACGGTGGCCAGGCAAGGTTGGGCTGACCCGTCTCTGCTACATTCAAATTTATCAGGAAGCCAAAATACTGCATCAAGACTCCAAATAAGTGTCTAAACCTTTGTTCTAACTTAACCTCATACCTAACCAGACATATGGATTTTATGTGACCTATTGTTCAGTTCGGGATATTGTTGCTTTCAATTAGTAAAGCATTTAATACAAACAGTGTGCTTGATCATCTCCCCGTCCACTAGGTTAAACATTCACTCCCTCCTCCACCGTTGAAACCTGGCTGCAGTGTGCACCAACTACAGGATGAATTGCAGCATGTCGCCAAGGATTATTTTACAGCACTTCTCCTAACGCACGAGCTATACCACCTAGAAGGACAAGGGCATCAAGTGCATGGGGCGTCATCACCACTGTGTTCCCCTCCAAGTTACACAGCAAGCCTAATTGGAAATATATCGCCGTTCCTTCATTGTCGCTGGTTCAAAATACTGGAGCTCCCTCCCTAACAGCACTGTGGGAGCACCTTCACCACACGGACTGCAGCGGTTTAAGAAGGCGGTTGACCACCACCTTCTCAATGTGCAACTGGTGATGGGTGATAAATGCTGAACTTGCCAGCGCCGCCCACGCAACGAGAATGAAGAACAATAAACACTCAACAGGAAGAGGTGACAATTTCTACAATTGTTGAGAACATGGAAAAGGCTCTTTTAAAGTTAGGCACCAAATGCAGTTGTTGAATAGTAAAAGCGGAATCGTAATTTCCGGTTTTTGATGAAGAAACAAGTTGACTGAGAAACTGAGTAAATAACCGAAATGTCTGTTGACTCCACTGAGTCAGACAATGAGTTGGACACGGGGCTGGAATAACGGCAAAGCTTACAGCAAACATACTATTTATCGGCAGAATCTATTTCCGCAGCAAACAGCAAAGAGAGTCTGTTTAAAGAACATATTATAGCAAACAGTCTATTTACAACAGCAATTACCTGCATTTATATAGCAGCTTTAACTTAATAAAAAGTCCCAAGGCACTTCACAGAAGCGTTATCAAACAAAATTTGACAGCGAGCCACATAAGGAGATATTAGGACAGATGACCAAATGCTTGGTCAAAGAGATTGGTTTGAAGGTGCGTCTTAATGGAGGCAGACGAGGTAGAGATGTTTCAGGAGCTAATTCCAGAGCTTAAGGCCTAGGCACCTGAAGGCACGGCCGCCAATGGGGGAGCGATTAAAATCGGAGATGCACAAAATACCAGAATGTGAGGAGCGCAGAGATCACGTGGGGTTGTAGGGCTGGATGAGGTTGTAGAGATCAGGAGGAGTGAGGCCAAAATGGGATTTGAGAACAAGGATGAAAAATTTAAATTCGTTTACTCAGTAAACACAGACTATTTAAAAAGATCCTATGCTGTACAGCAAATAGTCTGTTTTACAGCAGTGCATTGAGTCAGCAAACAACAAACATAGTCTATTTAAACAGAGTCTCTGAGCACAACAGCAAATAGAACTCATGACCGAAATACAGTAACGTGGCCCAATAAAAAAGTTACATTGATCCAGAAAAAATCAGTGTGTGGAGTATGCTTACATATTACAAACTGGTTATTTCTCCAGCAAAATACAATCAGCGGAGGATAGTTACAAAGAACAATTTATGGGTGTAAAGCTCATCGCAGTCACTTACAGCAGTGCGTTCTCCATAGGAACGTGGGAACAGGAGACGGTCATTGAGCCGCTCGACCCTGATCCATCATTAAATTAGATCATGGCTGATCTATGACCTAACTCCATAAACCCGTCTTTGGCCCATATCCCTTAATAGGTGTGTTTGATGAGGTAAGCGCCCCATCATCTCCTTTCTGGTCGGCAATAGTGGTGTCACTATATATATGCATAAATAAAAAGCGAATTTTCGTTACAAGTGGGGCTGAGTTGTGCATGGTAGTTATGGATATAAAATGGGCGTGAGAACGATTCAGGTTGCATTGGCCGGTGATCAAACCCGGGTCACACGTGTGGGAGCCGTGAATTCTACCCTTGAAAACCAAGGCTGGGCTCTGGACTGACTGACTGAGCTACCACCAGCTGCAATGACCAGCGGGGACTATATCTAATGGAGCAGCAATGATCCTATCAATGGGAAAGCATAGTTTATGTTGAGCCTCCAAATGTAGAAGTCGAACTCTACAAATTGGAGAGGTAGGAACATTATCGTTAGCCAAAGAAATGGCAGAAAGGTAATTTAAGGAACGTCAAACACTCTGCCGCGGTCAATAAAACAGGTCCGCTCGGCAGGGATTTTCCACAATCTCTCCTGCTTTCTAAAGACGTAAGCAGCCATAATCAACACGACTGATAATGGGAGCTTTCTGAGAACGGCGACCAGAAAAAGGAAGGAGAGTTGCAGACCGGCACTCTCTACCACTCTCCCAGACAGGCAGACAGGAAATGGCTGACCGACAGAGGAAGAGTAAAAGAACTAGGATGGTAGTGCCGGAGTCCCGTGGATCCATCTCCATCTCCAACAGATTTTCCGTTTTGGATACTGATGGGGGAGATGGTTTCTCAGGGAAATGCAGCAAGAGACAAGTCCTTGGCACTACGAGTGGCTCAGCTGCACAGGAGGGGAGGAAATAGAGTGGAGGAGCAATAGTGATAGGGGATTCTATCGTAAAGGGAACAGATAGACGTTTCTGTGGCCGCAGACGTGACCCCAGGATGGTATGTCGCCTCCCTGGTACCAGGGTCAAGGATGTCACTGAACAGCTGCAGGGAATTCTGAAAGGGGAGGGCGCACAGTTAAAGATCGTGTTTCACATTGGCACCAACGACATGGGTAGAAAGAGCGATGAGGTCCTGCAACAAGTATTTAGATAGTTAGGTAGCAGATTAAAAAAGCAGGACCAAAAAGTTATTCCCGGTGCCACGTGCTCGTTAGTATAGGAATAGGAGGAAAAGCAGATGAATGCGTGGCTAAAGATTTGGTGCAGGAGGGAGGGCTTTAGTTTCCTGGATCACTGGGCCTGCTTCTGGGGAAGGTGGGATCTGTACAAGTCGGAAGGTTTGCACCTGAACCGGAACGGGACCAACATCTTTGCGGGGAGGTTTGCTAGTACTGTTGGGAAGGTGGGGTTTAAACTAACTTGGCAGGGGGATGGGATACGGAGTGGACCTATAGTAGGGAGTGATGCGCAGCCAAATACAGAGGAAAAAACAAGTCAGCCTGGAATGCAGAGCAAATATGTAACGGCACAAGGAAGTATGGCAATGCTGGATGGCATTTATTTTAATGCAAGGAGTATTGCGAGTAAGGCAGATGAATTGAAGGTGTTGATGAACACATGGGAGTATGATATTGTTGCTATCACAGAGACATGGCTGAGGGAGGGGCAGGACTGGCAGCTCAATATTCCGGGGTATAGAATCTTCAGGCGAGACAGAGGTGGGTGTAAAAGAGGAGGGGCTGTCGCAATATTAATCAAGAAGTCAATTACTGCTGCAGGAGGGATGATATTTTAGCAGGTTCCTTTAATGAGGCCGTATGGGTAGAACTTAAAAACAAAAAAGGGGCAAGCACTTTGCTGGGAATGTACTATAGGCCCCCAATCAGTCAGGGGGAGGTAGAGGAACAGGTAGGTAGGCAAATCTCAAAGAAGTGTAGAAATAATAGGGTAACAATAGTAGGGGATTTCAACTTACCCAATATATACTGGGATAGTCAGAGTTTGAAAGAATTCGAGGGTGCGGAATTTTTAAAGTGCATCCAGGAGAGCTTTTTGAGCCAGCATGTAGAAAGTCCTATAAGCGAGGGGGCGGTACTGGACCTAATTCTAGAGAATGGAGCAGGTAAGTGGTAGAAGTGTCAGTCGGAGAGCATTTTGGGGACAGTGAACATAATTCGGTGAGATTAAAGGTAGTCATGAAAAAGAACAAAGATGGACCGAAAATAAAGGTTCTAAATTGGGGGAAGGCCGATTTTAATATGATAAGGCAGGATCTGGCCAAAGTTGACTGGGATCAGCTACTTGTAGGAAATCCACATAAGAGCAGTGGGAGTCTTTCAGAAAGGAAATAGAGAGAGTACAACGGCAACAGGTTCCCGTAAAGGTCAAGGGTGTGACCAACAAGCCCAGGGAACCCTGGGTGTCAAGTGACATACAAGAATGGATTAGGAAAAAAAGGGAGGCTTTTGGCAGATACAAAGGACTAAAAAAAGTGGAAGCACTAGAGGAGTATAGAAAGTGCAGGGGGGTCATTAAAAAATAAATTAGGAGAGCGAAGAGTGGGCATGAAATAACACTGGCGGGCAAAATAACAGGAAAATCCCAACGCGTTTTATCAGTATATTAAGGGTAAGAGGATAACCAGGGAAAGATTAGGTCCAATTAGGGACCACAGTGGCAATCTGTTTGTAGAGCCGGAAATTTAGGTGAGATTTTAAATGTATATTTTGCATCTGTTTTCACTATGGAGAAGGACGATGTAGGCATACAAATCAGCCAGGGGGTTGTGATATACTCAAATTAGTATTGAGAGGGAGGAGGTACTAGCGGTTTTAGCGGGCTTAAAAGTGGATAAATCCCCAGGCCCAGACGAGATGTATCCCACGCTGCTGTGTGAAGCAAGGGAGGAGATTGCCGGGGTTCTGACACAAATTTTCAGAACCTCTCTGGCCACTGGGGAGGTGCCAGAGGACTGGAGAACAGCTAACGTAGAACCATTGTTGAAGAAGGGTATTAGGGATAATCCAGGGAATTACAGGCCAGTGAGCCTAACATCAGTGGTGGGGAAATTATTGGAAAAAATTCTGAGGGACAGATGAGTCTCCACTTGGAGAGGCAAGGATTAATCCAGGATAGTCAGCATGGCTTTGTCAGGGGGAGATCATGTCTGACCAATTTGATTGAATTTTTGGAGGGTGTGACTAGGTGTGTGGATGAGGGTAGTGCAGTTGATGTAGTCTACACGGACTTCAGTAAGGCTTTTAACAATGTCCGCATGGGAGACTGTTCAAGAAGTTAAGAGCCCATGGGATCCAGGGCAATTTGGCACATTGGATCCAAAATTGGCATCGTGGCAGGAGGCAGAGTATGATGGTTGCTTTTGTGACTGGAAGCCTGTGTCCAGGTGTGTACCGTAGGGATCGGTGCTGGGTCCTTCGCTGTTTGTAGTGTACATTAATGATTTAGATATGAATGTAGGAGGTACGATCACTAAGAACGCAGATGACACGAAAATTGTTGGAGTGTTAAATAGCGAGGAGGAAATCCTCAGGCTATAGTACGATATAGACGGATTGGGTAGATGTGCAGAAGAGTGGCAAATGGAAATTAAACCTGAAAAGTGTGAGGTGATGCATTTTGGGACGACTAACAAGGCAAGGGAATCCACAATGAAAGGTAGGACCAGAGGAAGGACTGAGGATCAGAGGGTTCTTTGTGTGCATGTACATAGATCCCTGAAGGCAGCAGGACAGTTAGATAAGGTGATTAAAAAGGCATATGGGATACTTGCCTTCATTAGCCAAGGCATAGAATATAAGAGCAGGGAGGTTATGATGGAGCTGTACAAAACACTAGTTATGCCAAAGCTGGAATACTGTGTGCAGCTCTAGTCGCCACACTATAGGAAGGACGTGATTGCATTGGAGACGGTGCAGAGGAGATTCACCAGGATGTTACCTGAGCTGGAGCGCTTCAGCTATGAAGAGAAGCTGGTCAGGCTGGGGTTGTTGTCCTGAGAGCAGAGAAGGCTGAGGGGGGACCTGATTGAGGTGTACAAAATTATGAGGGCCTAGATACGGTAGATAGAAAGGAGCTTTTCCCCTTAGCAGTGGGGTCAATAACCAGGAGGCATAGATTCAAGGTAAGGTGCAGGAGGTTTAGATGGGATTTGTGGTAAAACATTTTCACCAATTGGGCGGTTGGAATTTGGAACTCACTGCCTGAAAGGATGGTATAGGCAGGAACACTCACAATATTCAAGAAGCATTTAGATGAACACTTGAAACGCCATAGCATACAAAGCTACGGACCAAGTACTGGAAAATGGGATTAAAATAGACAGGGCTTGATGGCCGGTACGGACTCGATGGGCCGAAGGGCTTCTTTCTGTGCTGTACATCTCTATGACACTATGACTATGACTCCATATTCTCTGGAGTTTAGAAGAATGATAGGCGATCTCATTGAAACATACAAAATTCTTACAGGACTTGACAGGATAGATGCAAAGAGGATGTTTCCCCTGGCTGGGGAATTTAGAACCAAGGGTCACAGTCTCAGAATAAGGAGTCGGCCATTTAGGACTGAGATGAGGAGAGATATCTTCACTCAGAAGGTAGTGAATCTTTGGAATTCTCTACCCCAGAGGGTTGTGCAGGTTCTTCATTGAGTATATTCAAGAGAGAGATCGAAAGATATTTGAATATAAAGGGAATCAATGGATATGGAGATACTGCAGGAAATTGGAAATAAGGTAGAAGGTCAGCCATGATCTTATTAAATGGCGGAGCAGTCTCAAATGGCCTCCTCCTGCTCCTATTTCTTAATTTCTTATGCTCTCACAACAACACACAAGGTTAGGCACTTGTGTGTTTTAGCCAATGTTCATATGAAGTTTCTCTTAAAGTGCTGTCAAACATTGAAATCTTTATTTTCAACACTTTCCGTTCATGAACAGATCGTGTTCAACTTTGGAAGTGGCTTAGAGAGTTGCAGTGAATGTTGAGACATAACTGTATCCCCCACAATGATGATGAGTGTGAAAGGAATGGCTTGGGAATTGTTGCGCTGCTTTATGTTGTTGATGTGGGTTGGTGGCAACCTGGTGCATCATGTGGCATCCAGGGCGTGCAGCATCAAGTGAAGTAATCCTGCCCATGGTGACGCCATCCCTGGCGCCCCGGGCAGCAGTGAGCTATTGTGCTGATGCCCTGTGTCCTGGGCAGCATCAGTTGATTGCGGAGATGTTTTGTGTTGTTTGTGCTGCTGGTGCGCCTGGTGCTGGTGGTGCGCCTGGTGCTGCTGGTGCGCCTGGTGCTGGTGGTGCGCCTGGTGCTGGTGGTGCGCCTGGTGCTGGTGGAGCGCCTGGTGCTGGTGGTGCGCCTGGTGCTGGTGGTGCGCCTGGTGCTGCTGGTGCGCCTGGTGCTGCTGGTGCGCCTGGTGCTGATGGTGCGCCTGGTGCTGGTGGTGCGCCTGGTGCTGGTGGTACGCCTGGTGCTGGTGGTGCGCCTGGTGCTGCTGGTGCGCCTGGTGCTGGTGGTACGCCTGGTGCTGGTGATGCGCCTGGTGCTGCTGGTGCGCCTGGTGCTGGTGGTGCTCCTGGTGCTGGTGGTGCGCCTGGTGCTGCTGGTGCGCCTGGTGCTGCTGGTGCGCCTGGTGCTGCTGGTGCGCCTGGTGCTGCTGGTGCGCCTGGTGCTGGTGGAGCGCCTGGTGCTGGTGGTGCGCCTGGTGCTGGTGGTGCACCTGGTGCGCCTGGTGCTGGTGGTGCGCCTGGTGCTGGTGGTGCGCCTGGTGCTGGTGGTGCGCCTGGTGCTGGTGGTGCGCCTGGTGCTGGTGGTGCGCCTGGTGCTGGTGGTGCGCCTGGTGCTGGTGGTGCGCCTGGTGCTGGTGGTGCGCCTGGTAGTGGTGGTGCGCCTGGTGCTGGTGGTGCGCCTGGTGGTGGTGGTGTGCCTGGTGGTGGTGGTGCGCCTGGTGCTGGTGGTGCGCCTGGTGGTGGTGGTGTGCCTGGTGGTAGTGGTGCACCTGGTGCGCCTGGTGCTGGTGGTGCGCCTGGTGTTGGTGGTGCGCCTGGTGCTGGTGGTGCGCCTGGTGCTGATGGTGCGCCTGGTGCTGATGGTGCGCCTGGTGCTGGTGGTGCGCCTGGTGCTGGTGGTGCGCCTGGTGCTGGTGGAGCGCCTGGTGCTGGTGGTGCGCCTGGTGCTGGTGGTGCGCCTGGTGCTGGTGGAGCGCCTGGTGCTGGTGGTGCGCCTGGTGCTGGTGGTGCGCCTGGTGCTGCTGGTGCGCCTGGTGCTGCTGGTGCGCCTGGTGCTGATGGTGCGCCTGGTGCTGGTGGTGCGCCTGGTGCTGGTGGTACGCCTGGTGCTGGTGGTGCGCCTGGTGCTGCTGGTGCGCCTGGTGCTGGTGGTACGCCTGGTGCTGGTGGTGCGCCTGGTGCTGCTGGTGCGCCTGGTGCTGGTGGTGCTCCTGGTGCTGGTGGTGCGCCTGGTGCTGCTGGTGCGCCTGGTGCTGCTGGTGCGCCTGGTGCTGCTGGTGCGCCTGGTGCTGCTGGTGCGCCTGGTGCTGGTGGAGCGCCTGGTGCTGGTGGTGCGCCTGGTGCTGGTGGTGCACCTGGTGCGCCTGGTGCTGGTGGTGCGCCTGGTGCTGGTGATGCGCCTGGTGCTGGTGGTGCGCCTGGTGCTGGTGGTGCGCCTGGTGCTGGTGGTGCGCCTGGTGCTGGTGGTGCGCCTGGTGCTGGTGGTGCGCCTGGTAGTGGTGGTGCGCCTGGTGCTGGTGGTGCGCCTGGTGGTGGTGGTGTGCCTGGTGGTGGTGGTGCGCCTGGTGCTGGTGGTGCGCCTGGTGGTGGTGGTGTGCCTGGTGGTAGTGGTGCACCTGGTGCGCCTGGTGCTGGTGGTGCGCCTGGTGCTGGTGGTGCGCCTGGTGCTGGTGGTGCGCCTGGTGGTGGTGGTGTGCCTGGTGCTGGTGGTGCGCCTGATGCTGGTGGTGCGCCTGGTGCTGGTGGTGCACCTGGTGCGCCTGGTGCTGGTGGTGCGCCTGGTGCTGGTGGTGCGCCTGTTGCTGGTGGTGCGCCTGGTGCTGGTGGTGCACCTGGTGTTGCTGGTGTGCCTGGTGCTGGTGGTATGCCTGGTGCTGCTGGTGCTGCTGGTGCGCCTGGTGCTGCTGGTGCGCCTGGTGCTGGTGGTGCGCCTGGTGCTGCTGGTGCGCCTGGTGCTGCTGGTGCGCCTGGTGCGTATGGTGCTGGTGGTGCGTCTGGTGCTGGTGGTGCGCCTGGTGCTGCTGGTGCTGCTGGTGCGCCTGGTGCTGCTGGTGCGCCTGGTGCTGGTGGTGCGCCTGGTGCTGATGGTGCGCCTGGTGCTGCTGGTGCTGCTGGTGCGCCTGGTGCTGGTGGTGTTCCTGGTGCTGTTGGTGCGCCTGGTGCTGCTGGTGCGCCTGGTGCTGGTGGTGCGCCTGGTGCTGCTGGTGCGCCTGGTGCTGCTGGTGCGGGGGCTGATCGTGGTGGTATTCTGAGGACCAAGTTCAGATAGGTTTGATGCCACCGATGCTGATGTAATAGATGGTTGATGAAGTTGAGATGTCAGAAGCGATCTGTCAATGTGGTGAGAGAGGTTGTTCCAATGAGGTGACACTGGATACAGCGTTTACTCCAAAAATGTGCAACCTGATTAAAGCTCAATCTGTCCTCTAAATGCAGTAAGCAACAGCTTCTGAGCTTGGAAAGTGAACAGCTGTGAGGTGGGAGCTTTTACAGCACATTTACAGCTGTCAAGTAATGAGATGAACTCTTTGCCATGCACTTCTCGCCCTGCTAACCTGACGTGATTCCCGAGTAGCGTGGAGCCCGTGGGATGACAGGGTAAACCCTGATGGTCAGCTAAACATTCTTTTTAAGTGGCTCTTAATAAGGTCAGAATAAATTAAATTGCGCCCCCGCCGCCCCCCCCCCCACCCCCCACCCCCCACCCCGCCGCTGTGTGTCGGGCCTGTTCAGCGTAGACAGACCCGACATCTGCGAAGGTCGCGTGGCTGCGGGTTGACAAAACAAATCCCACCCGAACCGACATCAAACGCACCCGCTGCCTCCTCGAAAAATTCCCTCCTCAGTGTCTGGCCCGGGTAATCAGGATCCCGGCCGCCGAGTAGCTCCCAGGTCGACAAGTACTGGTCGTTGGAGCACAGGGAATTGATTGAAATTCACTGATCTCAGGTCACACCTGGAGATTAGCGCCAGCTCCAGATGTGCGGGATTCGGGCGCTGCACATCAGGACCACAGATCCAATCTCTCGCCCATAATGACAATATTAGGGGTCCGGTAGCACCGTGGTTATGTTACTGTCCTAGTAATCCCGAGGCCTGGTCTAATGATCCAGAGACACGAGGTCTCGGTGTTCTCCTGATCCAGCTCCCTGCCTCGGCGAGGTTCCTTGTGATAGACATAGAAACATAGAAGATAGGAGCAGGAGTAGGCCATTCGGACCCTCGAGCCTGCTCCGCCATTTAATGAGATCATGGCTGATCATCCGAATTCAGTACCCTGTCCTTGCTTTCTCCCCATATCCCTTGAACACTTTAGACTTAAGAAATATATCTAACTCCTCCTTGAATATATTTAATGACTTGGTCTCAACTGCCTTCTATGGTAGAGAATTCCACAGGTTCACCACTCTCTGGGTGAATAAATTCCTCCTCATCTCTTTCCTAATTGGCTGACCCCTTATCCTTAGACTATGAACCCTGTTTCTGGACTCCCCCGCATTCGGGAACATCCTTCCTGCATCTAGTCTGTCTAGTCCTGTTTGAATTGTATAAGTTTCAATGAGATCCCCTCTCATTCTTCAATACTTTATCGAATATAAGTCTAATCGATCCAATCTTTCTTCATACGTCATTTCTGCCATCCTAGGTATCAGTCTGGTGAATCTTCGCTGCACTCCCTCCATGGCAAGAACATCCTTCCTCAGATAAGGCGACCAACACTGCACACAATACTCAAGGTGTGGTCTCACCAAGGCCCTGTACAACTGCAGCAATACATCTTTGCTCCTGTACTCGAATCCTCTCGCTATGAAGGCCAACATACCATTTGCCTTCTTAACCGCCTGCTGCAACTGCATGCTTACCTTCAGCGACTGGTGCACAAGGAAACCGAGGTCTCGTTGCACTTCCCCTTTTCCCAAACTATTGCCGTACAGTTAATAATCTGTCTTCCTGTTCTTGCCACCAAAGTGGATAACTTCGCATTTAACCACATTATACTGCATCTGCCATACATCTGCCCAATCACCCAAACTGTCCAAATCATACTGGAGTGTCTCTGCATCCTCCTCACAGCACACACGCCCACCCACCTCTGTGTCGTCTTCAAACTTGGAGATATTACATCATGTAGTTCCCTCATCTGGATCATTAATATATATTGTGAATAGCTGGGTTCCTTGGACCGATCCCTGCGGTACCCCACTAGTCACTGCCTGCCAGTCGGAAAAAGACCCGTTTATTTCAACTCTTTGCATCCTGTCTGCCAACCAGTTCTCTATCCAAGTCAGCACCTTACCCCCAATCCCATGTGCTTTAACTTTATTAAACTGAGAGCGGTATTTGTCCCCATACTTTCTAGATTTATTTTCCTGTTCATTCAATACAGTCATGCGATTATTGTGGGGATCTCATTTGAACAGGACATAAAAACAAGATGTTTCAGTTCTTTAAACGGGTACTGGAGTTTCATGAAATGACGTGTATATTCAAATGTTATAACATTCCGATGTATAAAGAAGGTGACTGTCAAATGTTTTGCCATCGAATTCAGTGTTTTGGCAGGAATTTAATTGGTCACTGTTAACAGTAACAGATTTAGATGGTTTATGACAATTAGATTTTCAGAGCTAATGGGGTCTATTTCCAACAATGTGAATAGTTTATTGATGTATTTCTGTAGATGCGACGCTGCTTAATGTTCTGTACAGCTGGAACTGACGGTGGATTCAGTAAATCCGCAGTGTCAGGTCTGGTGGTGTAAAAATCCGTTACTGGAATCGCAGCTTTATGCTTAGAAAAACTGGCTGAATGTTCAGTGTTAATGTTCTTAACACAACTCAGAACATGTGATGTTGGTTTTGCTACTTCCGTTTTCAGTTATTTTCGCTGAGTGATTTCCTCTGTTGCCAGGGTAACAATCTGTCAGATCTCAGAACAAGAGACCTTGGCTCCAACTTATAACCAGAAGACCGTCAAACATTCAGTGTAAACTCTTGTGTGTAGTCGGCATTCCAGGAGTAGGGACATCTTCTGGATATCTGGAATAATTTTAATACAATGGCAACAATATTAAATTAAGATTATAAAGTTGTTGTGTTGGAGCAGTAGCTTATATAGTTACACATAATTAGTGATACTTCCTCTTGCCATGGTTTAATAATGTTTCTTATGTTGATAAAACTGTTTCAACCTCTTTTTGAAAAGTCAATATTGCTCCAGATTTTCGCAGATGTTCCAGCATTTCCACATGTCCGCCTGCCGTTCTGGCCTCTTCCTACAGACGCAGTGAAAAGACATTCCAGTTCATCAGTTGGAGTTTCAGCAATGCCACCGAGATTCACCAGTAATTAATTAATTCTTGTTTGTAAAGCACACTTCCTGTAAGATTCACATTTACTGTTGGCCGAAGTTATTACCTGTCACATTAATTTCCTGTTTCACCTCAGACATCAGAGTTCTAGTGCATCCTTTAACTCATTCCAATTGGCAGTGTATCTGCGAGTTCTAATTAATGGAGAAACGTTTCTTCATTATACAACTGTTTAGAGAGAGCTTTTCTGTGATAGATTGTTAATATTGTTTTCAGATAATTAACACACGATAGAAATATCAGACAATACAAGACCACAGACAGATAGGAAAAATTGCAGGTCATTCTGTCCCTCAATCCTATTCCACCAATAATTTGGTGAGAACTGGCATTCGATAAGGTGCCACACAAGAGTTTATTAAACAAATTTATAGCCCATTAGGCTCAGTCGTTGAGTATATTCAAGAGAGAGATTGATAGATATTTGAATATTAATGGAATCAATGGATATGGGGATAGTGCAGGAAAGTGGTGATGAGGTAGAATATCAGACATGATCTTATTGAATGGCGGAGCAGGCTCGAATAGCCAAATGTTCTACTCCTGCTCCTACTTCTTATTTTTTATGTTCTTACAGCAACACGCAAGGGTAGGCACTTGTGTTTTTTATCCAATGCTCCCAGGTCGAAATGTACTGTTCCTCGGTGATTAGTGCCAGCTACAGATGTTCGGGGGGTCGGGTGCTGCACAGCCAGGACCAAAGATCCAATCTCCCACCCATAATGACAATATTTGTGCTCCGGTAGCACAGTGGTTCTGTACCTGTGCTTGTAATCAAGAGGCCTGGGCTAATGATCCAGAGACACGAGGTCTCGGTGTCCTGATCCAGCTCCCTGCTTCGGCCGAGGGTTCTTGTTATTAAACTGAGAGTAGTTTTTGTCCCCAAACTTTCTCGTTTTATTTCCCTGCTCTTTCAATACAGTCATGCGATTATTGTGGGGATCTTATTTTAACAGGACATACAAACATGATGTTACAATTCTTTAAACAGGAACTGGAGTTTCATGAAATGACATGTATACTCAAATGTTACATCATTCTGAAGTGTAAAGAAGGTGAATGTCAAATGTTTTGCCATCGAATTCAATATTTTGGCCGCAGTTTAATTTGTCACTGTTAACAGTAACAGATTTAGATGGATTGTGACAATTAGATTTTCAGAGGTGATGGGGTCTATTTCCGACAATGTGACTAGATTATTGATGTATTTCTGTATATGCGACGCTGCTTAATGTTCTGTACAGCTGGAACTGACGGTGGATTCAGTAAATCCGCAGAGTCAGGTCTATTGGTGTAAAAATCCGTTATTGGAATCGCAGCTTTATGGTTAGAAAAACTGGCTGAATGTTCAGGGTTAATTTTCTAAACAAAACTCAGAACATGTGATGTTGGTTTTGTTACTTTCTTGTTCAGTTTTTTTCGCTGAGTGATTTCCTCTTTTGCCATGGTAACAAACTGCGATCTCAGTACAAGAGGCCTTGGCTCCAACTTATATCCGAAAGACCGTCAAACATTCAGTGTAAACACCTGTCTGTGTAGTCGGCAGTCCAGGAGTAGGGACATCTTCTGGACATCTGGAATAATTTTAATACATTGGCCAAAATATTAAATAAAGATTATAATGCTATTGTGATGGAGCAGTAGCTTATATAGTTACACATAATTCGTAATACTTCCTCTTGTCATGGTTTAATAATGTTTCTTATATTGATACAGCCTGTTTCAAACCCTTTTTGAAAAGTGAATATTGCTCCAGGTGCTCGCAGAGGTTCCAATATTTCCACATATCCGCCTGCCGTTCTGGCCTCTTCCTACAGACGCAGTGAAAAGACATTCCAGTTCATCAGTTTGAGTTTGAGCAATGCCTTCTGGATTCACCAGTAAATAATTAATACTTGTTTGTAAAGGACACTTCCTGTAAGATTCACTTTTACTGTTGGCCGAAGTTATTACCTGTCACATTAATTTCCTGTTACACCTCAGACATCAGAGTTCTAGTGAATCCTTTAACTCATTCCAATTGGCAGTGTATCTGCGAGTTCTAATTAATGGAGAAACGTTTCTTCATCTTACAACTGTTTAGAGAGAGCTTTTCTGTGATAGATTGTTAATATTGTTTTCAGATAATTAACACACGATAGAAATATCAGACAATACAAGACCACAGACAGATGGGAAAAATTGCAGGTCATTCAGTCCCTCAATCCTATTCCACCAATAATTTGGTGAGAACTGGCATTCGATAAGGTGCCACACAAGAGTTTATTAAACAAAATTATAGCCCATTAGGCTCAGTCGTTGAGTATATTCAAGAGAGAGATTGATAGATATTTGAATATTAATGGTTCAAGGGATATGGGGATAGTGCAGGAAAGTGGTGATGCGGTAGAATATCAGATATGATCTTATTGAATGGCGGAGCAGGCTCGAATAGCCAAATGTTCTACTCCTGCTCCTACTTCTTATTTTTTATGTTCTTACAGCAACACGCAAGGGTAGGCACTTGTGTTTTTTATCCAATGCTCCCAGGTCGAAATGTACTGTTCCTCGGTGATTAGTGCCAGCTACAGATGTTCGGGGGGTCGGGTGCTGCACAGCCAGGACCAAAGATCCAATCTCCCACCCATAATGACAATATTTGTGCTCCGGTAGCACAGTGGTTCTGTACCTGTGCTTGTAATCAAGAGGCCTGGGCTAATGATCCGGAGACACGAGGTCTCGGTGTCCTGATCCAGCTCCCTGCTTCGACCGAGGGTTCTTGTTATTAAACTGAGAGTGGTGTTTGTCCCCAAACTTTCTCGTTTTATTTCCCTGCTCTTTCAACACAGTCATGCGATTATTGTGGGGATCTTATTTTAACAGGACATACAAACATGATGTTACAATTCTTTAAACAGGAACTGGAGTTTCATGAAATGACATGTATACTCAAATGTTACATCATTCCGAAGTGTAAAGAAGGTGAATGTCAAATGTTTTGCCATGGAATTCAATATTTTGGCCGCAGTTTAATTTGTCACTCTTAACAGTAACAGATTTAGATGGATTGTGACAATTAGATTTTCAGAGGTGATGGGGTCTATTTCCGACAATGTGACTAGATTATTGATGTATTTCTGTATATGCGACGCTGCTTAATGTTCTGTACAGCTGGAACTGACGGTGGATTCAGTAAATCCGCAGAGTCAGGTCTATTGGTGTAAAAATCCGTTATTGGAATGGCAGCTTTATGGTTAGAAAAACGGGCTGAATGTTCAGGGTTAATGTTCTAAACAAAACTACAGAATATGTGATGTTGGTTTTGTTACTTTCTTGTTCAGTTTTTTTCGCTGAGTGATTTCCTCTTTTGCCATGGTAACAAACTCAGATCTCAGTACAAGAGGCCTTGGCTCCAACTTATATCCGAAAGACCGTCAAACATTCAGTGTAAACACCTGTCTGTGTAGTCAGCAGTCCAGGAGTAGGGACATCTTCTGAATATCTCGAATAATTTTAATACATTGGCCACAATATTAAATAAAGATTGGCCCAGAAATTGATCTCGCTCTGTTCCCGCGGGGGTAAGCCTTCCCCGCGATCTCTCACCTCGCTTATGCTTTTTCTGATCCAGCTCGCACGAACTTGATGTTCCAGACATCAGCTGTGCTGGGCTTGCGTATCCCAGCGGCGTAGTGAATTCGTGCGAGCTGTGGGATCACGTGACTCAGTTAGAGCCAATGGCAGCACACCATCTTCCATTCATAAGTCTCACAGCATGGCTGTGAGACTTATGAATCTTACACCCCCCCAAAATAACAGCTAAACCTCAATTAAATTAAAAAAACCCATCACATTAATAAAATAAGTATAGTTAATTAAATTAAACATTTTAAATAAAAAATTAAATTTTTGAAAAAATTTAAAATCTTTTAAAAAGTTATAAAAATAAACTTACCTGTCTTTAAAGTCTATAAAAAAGATATACCTGTAAAAAAAAATTCAAAAAAATACTTAATTCACTACTTACCTTCTTAAAAGCGGGTCTTACTTCTTTTTCCATTTCCAAAATCTTCCCTACTTACCTGCGCGTCCAAAGCATGAAGTGCACAGCGTGCGCGCAGCCTGTAGCGCGCACGCGATGCACCCAGGCCCCGCCCCCTTTTCGGAAGAGCAAGTGCCGGTTTTCAGCGCATGCGCAGGGCATGCAGAAAACCGGCAATTGGAGTGGGAATACGCGAGAGTATGCAGTGCGTACTCTCGCTTCCCGGGATCAATTTTCGGCCCATTATAAAGCTATTGTGATGGAGCAGTAGCTTATATAGTTACAAATAATTCGTAATACTTCCTCTTGTCATGGTTTAATAATGTTTCTTATATTGATACAGCCTGTTTCAAACTCTTTTTGAAAAGTGAATATTGCTCCAGGTTCTCGCAGAGGTTCCAATATTTCCACATATCCGCCTGCCGTTCTGGCCTCTTCCTACAGACGCAGTGAAAAGACATTCCAGTTCATCAGTTTGAGTTTGAACAATGCCTTCTGGATTCACCAGTAAATAATTAATACTTGTTTGTAAAGGACACTTCCTGTAAGATTCACTTTTACTGTTGGCCGAAGTTATTACCTGTCACATTCATTTCCTGTTACACCACAGACATCAAAGTTCTACTGAAGCCTTTCACTCATTCCAATTAGCAGAGGATCTGCGAGTTCTAATTACTGGAGAAACGTTTCTTCATCTTACAACTGTTTAGAGCGAACCTTTCTGTGATAGATTGTAATATTGTTTCCAGAAAATTAACACACGATAGAAATATCGGACAATACAAGACCATGGACAGTTAGGAAACATTGGAGGCCATTCAGTCCCTCAATCCAATTCTGCCAATAACTTAGGTGGGAACTGGCATTCGATAAATTACCACACAAGAGTTTATTAAACAAAATTAGAGCTCATTCGATTGGGGGTAATATACTAGCATGGATTGAGGATTGGTTAATGGACAGAAAACAGAGAGTAGGAATAGACATGTCATTTTCGGTTTGGCAGGTTGTAACTAGTGGGGTACCGCGAAGGATCATTGCTTGGGTCTCATCTATTCAAAAACTACATCAATGATTTGAATGAAGGGACCAAATGTAATATATCCAAGTTTGCTGATGATATAAAGCTGGCTGGGCATGTAAGTTGTGAGGAGGATGTAAGGAGGCTTCAAGTGGATATAGACAAGCTAAGTGAGTGGGCAAGAATATGGCAAATGGAATATAATGCGGAGAAATGTGAAGTTTTCCACTTTGGTAGGAAATTAGAAAAGCTGTGTATCTTTTAAATGGTGAGCGATTGGGAAATGTTGGTGTTCAGAGGGACGTGGGTCCCTGTACACGAATCACTGAACGTTAACATGCAGGTCAAGCAAGAAATTAGGAAAGCAAATGGTATCTTGGCCTTTATTACAAGAGGATTTGAGTATGAGTAAAGATGTCATACGGCAATTATGTAGGGCCCTGGTGAGACCACACCTGAAATATTGTTACAGTTTTGGTCTCCTTACCGAAGGATATATTTACCACGGAGGGAGTGCAACGAAGGTTCACCAGACTGATCCTGGGATGGGGGATTATCCTATGAGGACAGTTTGGGTAGATTAGGTCTATATTCTGTAGAGTTTAGAAGAATGAGAGTTGATCGCATTGAAACATACAATATTCTTACAGGACTTGACAGGGTGGATACATGAGCACAGGGAATTGATTTCAATTCACTGATCTCAGGTCACACCTGGCGATTAGCGTCAGCTCCAGATGTGCGGGGGTTCGGGTGCTGCACAGCCAGGACCAGAGATCCAATCTCCCGCCCATAATGAGAATATTAGGGGTCAGGTAACACAGTGGTTATGGTACAGTCCCAGTAATCCAGAGGACTGGACTAATGATCCGAAGACATGAGGTCTCGGTGTTCTCCTGATCCAGCTCCCTACCTCCGCCGAGGGTCCTTCTTATTAAACTGAGAGCGGTGTTTGTCTCCATACTTTCTAGATGTATTTCCCTTCTCTTTCAAAACAGTCACGCGATTATTGTGGGGATCTTATTTTAACAGGAAATAAAAACAAGAAGTTTCAGTTCTCGTAAGAGGAACTGGAGTTTCGTGAAATGACGTGTAAAATTAAATGTTCTCACATTCCTGTTTGTAAAGAAGGTGACTGACAATGTTTTGCCATCGAATTCACTATTTTGGCAGCAATTTAATTGGTCACTGTTAACAGTAACAGATTTAGATGGTTTATGACAATTAGATTTTAAGAGGTGATGGAGTCTATTTCTAACAATGTGACTATTTTATTGATGTATTTCTGTAGATGCGGGGCTGCTTAATGTTCTGTACAGCTGGAACTGACGGTGGATTCAGTAAACCCGCAGTGTCAGGTCTGGTGGTGCAAAAATCCGTTATTGGAATCGCAGCTTCATGGTTAGAAACACTGTCTGAATGTTCAGGGTTAATGTTCTTTACTAAACTCAGAACATGTGATGTTGGTTTTGTTACTTCCGTTTTTGTATTTTCGCTGAGTGATTTCCTCTATTGTCAGGGTAACAATCTGTCAGATCTCAGTACAAGAGGCCTTGGCTCAAATTTATATCCGAAAGACCGTCAAACATTCAGTGTAAACTCCTGTCTGTAGTCGGCAGTCCAGGAGTAGGGACATCTACTGGAATAAATGTAATACAATAGCCACAACATTTAAATAAGATTATAAAGCTGCTGTGTTGGAGCAGTAGGTTATATAGATACACATAATTAGTAAAGCTTCCTCCTGCCACGGTTAAATAATGCTTCTTATATTGATAAAGACTGTTTCAATCCGGTGTTCGCACATGTTCCAACATTTCCACATATCCGCCTGCCGTTCTTGCCTCTGCCTACAGCCGCAGTGAAAAGACATTCCAGTTCATCAGTTGGAGTTTGAGCAATGCCATCGAGATTCACCAGTAAATAATGAATTCTTGTTTGTAAAGCACACTTCCTGTAAGATTCACATATACTGTTGGTCCAACTCATCTCCTGTCACATTCATTTCCAGTTACACCTGAGATAACACAGTTCTAGTGAAACCTTACACTCGTTCCAAATGGCAGTGGATCTGCGAGTTCTAATTACATGAGACACGTTTATTCATCTTACAACTGTTCAAAGAGAGCCGTTATTTGATAGGCTGTTAATATTTTTTTCCAGATAATTAACACATGATAGAAGTATGAGACAGTACAAGAACATAGACAGATAGGAACAATTGGATTCCATTCAGGCCATCTATCCTGTTCCGCCAATAACTTAATGAGAACAGACGATGTAGCCAGGCTCTGTTGCGCAGGCGCAGTCTTCTTCCCTTGCTGCCACGCAGCCGCAGTATTGCTCCCTGCCGTTATTCCGGGGATTCCCAGTCACGGGTCAGTTTGCCTCTTGTGCCGGGCGGCGAGGGGCGATCTGTGAGAGACGGTAAGGAACAGGATCGTTCTCCGGGATACAGGGGTGTCGCTGCCTTTAATGCGGGTATTACGGGTGGGCGGGTTTTGCTGTGATCAGGGCCGGGCGGACCGGTGTGTGAGTGACGGTAAGAAACAGGATCGTTCCTCGGGTTACAGGGACCGGGCTCTGTGACTGAGGGACCTCGGCTTCATTCAGCGCACGGCCCGAAAGCGCGGCTGCTCATCCCAGAGTTTAGATCACAGCGAGTGACTTTAAAGTGTAGCAGAGTTGTTTCGGGATATAAATCACACGGAACTGTATTGAACCAGGTCAGAATACAGGTGACGGTCCAGTATATAAAACCCAGAGAATGTGCTGAACGGCGTCATAACACAGGGGATAGCCCGGGATATAAACGCCAGGGAATGGACTGAACCAGGTCATAATACAGGGGAATGCCCGGGATATAAACTCCAGTGAATAGACTGAACAGGGTCATAATACAAGGGATGCTCCGGGACATAAGCACAAAGGAATGTACTGAACTGGTCATGATACGGGGATGGTCCGGGGATGGACGATGGGGCCAGTGAGATAGAACAGTGTCAGCACTGTGGAGAGAAAATGAGCAATTCCGTGAGAATGCGGAACTGTCAGGCGGCAGGACTTTCACTATGAGGAAAAATACCAAATTAAACACACAGCCTCGGAGCTGAGGGTTTGGAGAGTTGCACAAGTTACAACCAGTGAGATCAAAAATGTGCAAAATGGTGCGGGGGGGTGGGGTGTGTTTGTGTCCAGTGAGACCAGATAGTGTTAACCCGGGGAGGATGGGTCCAGTGAGATCAGACAGTGTGTATCCCGGGGAGTATGGGCCCAGTGAGATCAGACAGAGTGGCCCAAAAATTAGTCCCGCGACGCGAGAGTACGCACTGCGTACTCTCGCGTATTCTGTCTCCAATTGCCGGTTTTCTGCATGCACTGCGCATGCGCTGAAAACCGGCACTTGGTTTTTGGAAAAGGGGGCGGTTCCTAAGTGAACCGTGTGAGCGCTACAGGCTGCGCGCACGCTGTGCACTTAGTGCTTTGGACGCGCAGGTAAGGACGGAAGATTTTAGAAATGAAAAAAGGAGTAAGACCCACTTTTAACAAGGTAAGTAGTGAATTAAGTATTATTTTGAATTTTTTTTAACAGGTATATCTTTTTTATAGACTTTAAAGACAGGTAAGTTTATTTTTATAACTTTTTAAAAGATTTTATTTAAAATGGTTAATTTATTTAACTATACTTATTTTATTAATGTGATGGCTAATCATTTCCTGTTTACAATACCTATAGAAGCTTTTACAGTCTGTTTTTATGTCTCTCGCTACTTTACTCTCACATTCTATTTTCCCTTTCTTTATCAATTTCTTGGTCCTCCTTTGCTGAATTCAAAAATCCTCCCAATCCTCAGGCTTACTAATCTTTTTGGCAACATGAGAAGCCTCTTCCTTTGATCTAATACTATTTTTAACTTCTCTTGTTAGCCACAGTTCGACAACTTTCCCTGTGGTGTTTTGTGCCTTAAAGGAATGTATATTTGTTGTAAATTATGTATTAATTCTTTAAATGCTAGCCATTGCTTGTCTACCGTCATACCTTTTAATGTAGTTTCCCAATCTACCTTAGCCAATTTGTCCCTCATACCTACGTAGTTTGCTTTGTTTAGATTTAAGACCGCAGTTTAGGATTTAATTAAATCGCTTTCAAACTCAATGTAAACCTCAGACTTAGATAGATCAGAGAGAATCCCATTGACTCAGGTACACACTGGTGCTGGAGATGGACCAGGGAGTAGGTCAGAGAGAGTCCCTTTGACTCAGATAAACAGTGGTCCCGGAGATGGACCGGGGAGAAAGGTCAAAGAGAATCCCATTGACTCAGATACACACTGGTCCCGGAGATGGACCGGGGAGAAAGGTCAAAGAGAATCCCATTGACTCAGATACACAGTGGTCCCGGAGATGGACCGGGGAGAAAGGTCAAAGAGAATCCCATTGACTCAGATACACACTGGTCCTGGAGATGGACCGTGGAGAAAGGTCAGAGAGAGTCCCATTGACTCAGATACACAGTGGTCCTGGAGATGGACTGGGGGGAAAGGTCAGAGCGAGTCCCATTGACTGAGATACACACTGGTCCTGGAGATGGTCCTGGAGAAAGGTCAGAGAGAGTCCCATTGACTCAGATACACACTGGTCCTGGAGATTGACTGGGGAAAAAGGTCAGAGAGAGTCCCATTGACTCAGATACACACTGGTCCTGGAGATGGACTGGGGAGAAAGGTCAGAGCGAGTCCCATTGACTCAGATACACACTGGTCCTGGAGATGGACCGGGGAGAAAGGTTAGAGAGTGTCCCATTGACTAAGATAAACACTGGTCCTGGAGAGAGACCGGGGAGAAAGGTCAGAGATACTCCCATTGACTCAGATACACACTGGTCCAGGAGATAGACCGGGGAGAAAGGTCAGAGATACTCCCATTGACTCAGATACACACTGGTCCTGGAGATAGACCGGGGAGAAAGGTCAGAGAGAGTCCCATTGACTCAGATACACACTGGTCCTGGAGATAGACCGGGGAGAAAGCATTTCTTCACACAAAGGGTAGTGGAAATCTGGAAATCTATCCCCCAAAAAGCTGGTGATGCTGGGGGTCAATTGAAAATGTCAAAACTGAGATTAATAGAGGTTTTTGTCTCCACGGCTGCTGCCTGACCTGCTTAGTGTTTCAAGCATTTTCTGTTATTTTGGATTTCCAACATCCACAGTATTTTGCTATTGTATTAATAGATGTTTGTTGGGCATTAAGGGTTACGGAACCAAGGCAGGTCCATGGAGTTAAGACACAAATCAGCCATGGTTTAATTTTATTTTATTCGTTTATGGGATGTGGTCTTACCTGGCAAGGCCAGCATTTATTGCCCATCCCTAATTGCCCTCAAGAAGGTGGTGGTGAGCCATCTTCTTGAAACGCTGCAGTCCGTGTGGTGAAGGTACTCCCACATTAGGGAGGGAGTTCCAGGATTTTGACACAGCGATGATGAAGGATCGGCGATATACTTCTAAGTCAGGATGGTGTGTGACTTGGAGTGGAACTTGGAGGTGGTGGTGTTCCCATGCGCCTGCTGCTCTTGTCCTTCTTGTTGGAAGAGGTTGCGGGTTTGGGAGGTGCTGCCGAAGAAGCCTTGGCGAGTTGCTGCAGTGCATCTTGTACATGGTACACACTGCAGCCACGGTACACCGGTGGTGGAGGGAGTGAATGTTTAAGGGGGTGGGTGGGGTGCCAATCAAGCGGGCTGCTTTGTCCTGGATAGTGTCGAGCTTCATGAGTGTTGTTGGAGCTGCACTCATCCAGGCAAGTGGAGAATATTCCATCACACTTCTTACTTGTGACTTGTAGATGGTGGAAAGGCTTTGGGGAGTCAGGAGGTGAGTTATTCACTGCAGAATACCTAGTCTCTGAACAGCTCTTGTTCCCACAGTATTTATGTGGCTGGTCCAGTTAAGTTTCTGTTCAATGGTGACCCACCAGGATGTTGATGGTGGGTGATTCGGCGATGGTACTACCGTTGAATGTCAAGGTGAGGTGGTTAGACTCTCGCTTGTTGGAGATAGTCATTGCCTGGCATTTCTGTGTTGCGATTGTTACCTGCCACTTATCAGCCCAAGCCTGAACGTCGTCCAGGTCTTATTGCATGTGGGCATGGAATGCTTCATTATCTGAGGAGATGTGAATGGTGCTGAACACTGTGCAGTCATCAGCGAACATCCCCAGTTCTGACCTTATGTTGGAGGGAAGGTTATTGATAAAGCAGCTGAAGATGGTTGGACTAGGACACTGCCTTGAGGAACTCCTGCAGCGATATTCTGGGGCTGTGATGATTGACCTGCAACCACTACAACCATCTTCCTTTGTGCTCGGTATGACTCCAGCCAGTGCAGCGCTTTCCCCCCGATTCCCAATGACTTCAGTTTTACTGGGGCTCCTTGATGCCAGACTTGGTTAAATATTGCCTTGATGTCAAGGGCAGTTACTCTCACCTCACCTCTGGAATTCAGCTCCTTTGTCCATGTTTAGACCAAGGCTGTAATGAGGTCGGGAGCTGACTGGTCTTGGTGGAACCCAAACTGGGCATCAGTGAGCAGGTTATTGGTGAGTAAGTGCCGCTTGATAACACTGACGATGACACCTTCCATCACTTTGCTGATTATTGTGGGTAGACCGATGGGACGGAATTTGGCCGGGTTGGATTTGTTCTGGTTTTTGTGGACAGGACATACCTGGGCAGTTTTCCACATTGTCGGATAGATGCCAGTGTTGTAGCTGTACTGGAAGAGCTTGGCTAGAGGCGCGGCTAGTTCTGGAGCACAAGTCTTCCGCACAATAGCTGGCATGTTGTCAGGGCCCGTAGCCTTTGCTGTATCCAGTGCGCTCAGCCCTTTCTTGAAATCTGGTGGAGTGAAACGAATTGGCTGGTGGAACAGGCTGGAGGGGCTGAATGGCCGCCTCCTGCTAATATCTTTTGATGTAGTCCTCCCACCACTAGGGGAGCTATAGTGATGTGTTCGTGCTCTCCCGCGCAGGCGCAGTGCCGCGCCCTTGCTGATCCGGGGTGTGCTGGGGGCAGTGGGCGGGGTTTGCTGTGTGCGGGGCGGGGCCGGGCGGCGCGGGCCGGTGTGTGAGTGACGGTCAGAAACAGGATGGTTGCCCGGGTTACAGGGGCCGCGCTCTGTGATTGAGGGAACTCGGCTCCATTCAGCTCACGGCCCAGAGTTTAGATCACAGCGAGGGACGGAGGGGCTTCACAGTCTCACACTCCGGTTAGTAACCGCAGAGAAAATGGCGCATTTCCGTCTACAGCAGTGAGAATGGGGGAGTCTGAGTTCTAATGTTTTATCACAGGGAGGGAGGTTAAAGTGGAACAGGCCCGGTTTGTAACGGAGGGGAGATTCCTGTCAGCATCAGCTCCCGGGGAATGAGCTGAACCGGCTCACAATACAGGGGCTGGGCCGGGGGTGGAGGGCGCGGTGGCTTCAGGCAGTTTGGACAGAAAATGGCGCATTTCCGCCCAGAGCTGTGAAAATTTAAAGTGAGGAAAATCTCTAAACTAAACACACAGCCCCGGAATTGGTGCTCTGAGGAAAGGGACAAAATCAAACAAGTACTCGGCCTTCAAATTTAATTTTTAGTAAGCAGATAAAAAGTCTACATTACATTATTTCAGGCATTCAATCAATATTCTCATTTTCTGCTCTGCAATAATTAGATCTCCCGCTGAATCATGGAATGATTGTGCAAAGCTGGAAGTCAACAAAGATTGTCGACTGAGGAACAACAGCAGGTGAACCAGCACAGGATTGTGAGAACACCAACCAGAGAAAACCCTACCGATTCAAAGAGCTTCCAGAGATCGACTGCAGTGCAAGGTGAGAGAGAGTCCCATTGACTCAGATACACACTGGTCCTGGAGATGGACTGGATAGAAAGGTCAGAGAGAGTCCCATTGACTCAGATACACACTGGTCCTGGAGATGGACTGGGGAGAAGGGTCAGAGATAGTCCCATTGACTCAGATACATACTGGTCCTGGAGATGGACAGGAGAAAAAGGTCAGAGAGAGTCCCATTGACTCAGATACACACTGGTCCTGGAGATGGAGTGGGGAGAAAGGTCAGAAAGAGTCCCATTGACTCAGATCCACAATGGTCCTGGAGATGGACTGGGGAGAAAGGTCAGAGAGAGTCCCATTGACTCAGATACACACTGGTCCTGGAGATAGACTGGGGAAAAAGGTGAGAGAGAGTGCCATTGACTCAGATACACACTGGTCCCGGAGATGGACTGGTGAGAAAGGTCAGAGAGAGTCCCATTGACTCAGATACACAGTGGTCCTGGAGATGGACAGGAGAGAAAGGTCAGAGAGAGTCCCATTGACTCAGATACACACTGGTCCTGGAGATGGAGTGGGGAGAAAGGTCAGAGAGAGTCCCATTGACTCAGATACACACTGGTCCTGGAGATAGACTGGGGCGAAAGGTGAGAGAGAGTCCCATTGACTCAGATACACACTGGTCCCGGAGATGGACTGGGGAGAAAGGTCAGAGAGAGTCCCATTGACTCAGATACACACTGGTCCCGGAGATGGACTGGTGAGAAAGGTCAGAGAGAGTCCCATTGACTCAGATACACATTGGTCCTGGAGATAGACTGGGGAAAAAGGTGAGAGAGAGTGCCATTGACTCAGATACACACTGGTCCTGGAGATGGACTGGGGAGAAAGGTCAGAAAAAGTCCCATTGACTCAGGTCCACAATGGTCCTGGAGATGGACTGGGGAGAAAGGTCAGAGAGAGTCCCATTGACTCAGATACACACTGGTCCTGGAGATAGACTGGGGAGAAAGGTGAGAGAGAGTGCCATTGACTCAGATACACACTGCTCCTGGAGATGGACCGGGGAGAAAGGTCAGAGAGAGTCCCATTGACTCAGATACACACTGGTCCCGGAGATGGACTGGTGAGAAAGGTCAGAGAGAGTCCCATTGACTCAGATACACACTGGTCCTGGAGATAGACTGGGGAAAAAGGTGAGAGAGAGTGCCATTGACTCAGATACACACTGCTCCTGGAGATGGACCGGGGAGAAAGGTGAGAGAGAGTCCCATTGACTCAGATACACACTGGTCCCGGAGATGGACTGGTGAGAAAGGTCAGAGAGAGTCCCATTGACTCAGATACACACTGGTCCTGGAGACGGACAGGAGAGAAAGGTCAGAGAGAGTCCCATTGACTCAGATACACACTGGTCTTGGAGATGGAGTGGGGAGAAAGGTCAGAGAAAGTCCCATTGACTCAGATACACACTGGTCCTGGAGATAGACTGGGGAGAAAGGTGAGAGAGAGTCCCATTGACTCAGATACACACTGGTCCTGGAGATGGACTGGGGAGAAAGGTCAGAGAGAGTCCCATTGACACAAATACACACTGGTCCTGGAGATGGACTGAGGAGCAAGGTCAGAAAGAGTCCCATTGACACAGATCCACAATGGTCCTGGAGATGGACTGGGGAGAAAGGTCAGAGAGAGTCCCATTGACTCAGATACACACTGGTCCTGGAGATAGACTGGGGAAAAAGGTGAGAGAGAGTGCCATTGACTCAGATACACACTGCTCCTGGAGATGGACCGGGGAGAAAGGTGAGAGAGAGTCCCATTGACTCAGATACACACTGGTCCCGGAGATGGACTGGTGAGAAAGGTCAGAGAGAGTCCCATTGACTCAGATACACACTGGTCCTGGAGATGGACAGGAGAGAAAGGTCAGAGAGAGTCCCATTGACTCAGATACACACTGGTCCTGGAGATGGAGTGGGGAGAAAGGTCAGAGAGAGTCCCATTGACTCAGATACACACTGGTCCTGGAGATAGACTGGGGAGAAAGGTGAGAGAGAGTCCCATTGACTCAGATACACACTGGTCCCGGAGATGGACTGGGGAGAAAGGTCAGAGAGAGTCCCATTGACACAGATACACACTGGTCCTGGAGATGGACTGGGGAGAAAGGTCAGAAAGAGTCCCATTGACTCAGATCCACAATGGTCCTGGAGATGGACTGGGGAGAAAGGTCAGAGAGAGTCCCATTGACTCAGATACACACTGGTCCTGGAGATAGACTGGGGAGAAAGGTGAGAGAGAGTCCCATTGACTCAGATACACACTGGTCCTGGAGATGGACTGGGGAGAAAGGTCAGAGAGAGTCCCATTGACTCAGATACACACTGATCCTGGAGATGGACCGGGATAGAAAGGTCAGAGAGAGTCCCATTGACTCAGATACACACTGGTCCTGGAGATGGACTGGGGAGAAAGGTCAGAGAGAGTCCCATCGACTCAGATACACACTGGACCTGGAGATGGACCTGGGAGAAAGGTCAGAGAGAGTCCCATTGACTCAGATACACACTGGTCCTGGAGATGGACTGGGGAGAAAGGTCAGAGATAGTCCCATTGACTCAGATACACACTGGACCTGGAGATGGACCTGGGAGAAATGTCAGAGAGAGTCCCATTGACTCAGATACACACTGGTCCTGGAGATGGACTGGGGAGAAAGGTCAGAGCGAGTCCCATTGACTCAGATACACACTGGTCCTGGAGATGGGCCGGGGAGCAAGGTCAGAGAGAGAGTCCCATTGACTCAGATACACACTGGTCCTGCAGATAGACTGGGGAGAAAGGTCAGAGCCAGTCCCATTGACTCAGATACACTCTGGTCCTGTGGACAGTAGACAAAGGTTACACGGTGAGGCAGGAAATGGTGAGAATGAGACTCGGGGTGTGCCCACCAGCACAATTATCCAGCATGAGGCCGTGCAATGGGATGTGAAGTGAGATCAGTTTATGTCTCTAAACACACAGTCACAAGTGAATCTTGTGTGTTTTGGATTAAAGGGGTTTGATCTGAGAGGTGACTCCAGTCTGAGACCGAGTCTATCTCCCCGCCCCCAGCACCAACTCAGAAAGAACCGACCTTTATGGTGGCCATGATATCGATATTACACTGCCTGTTAAGGTGATACCAGACATTCAAATCTATTTCATATCCAACTCTCTAAAGTCTTACAATTCTGAACTGGATGCTGGGTTTTAGAAAAATGTATTTACTCTGAGAATCTTTTGCTGAATTTCACAATTGCAGTTGTATAAAATGATTCATTTCTTCATAAACTGGTGATGAAATGATATATAAATCTTATATTTTAATAAAGATTTGTAAAATTGCTCACAACTTATTATTTAGTGTGGTCACCTGATCCAGCTCCCTTCCTTGGCCGAGGGTTCTGTTTATTAAACTGAGAGAGGCGTTTGTCCCGATATTTTCTCGATTCATTTCCCGGCTCGTTCAACACAATCCCCTGATTATCGTGGAGCCTAAAAACACCATGTTTCAGCTCTTCAAAGACTGACTGGAGTTTCCAGAATTGTCCTTTACCGAAATTTTTGTAACATTTCAGATGTACAACAGTGACGATCGGATATTTCGGCGTCAGATTCAGTATTGTGTAATGTAAATGATCACTGTTAACAGTAACAGGTTTAGATGGTTTAAGACAATCAGATTTACAGAGCAGACGGGTTGTATTTCCAGCAATGTGACATTTCCATCGATGTACTTCTGCAGTCGCGGCTCTGCTTAATGCTCTACAGAGGGAACTCTCGCTGGATTCAGTAAATCTGCAGTGTGAGGTCTGGTGGAGTAAAAAATCCGTTATTGGAATCGCAACTTCATGGTTACAAACACTGGCTGAATGTTATGGGTTAATGTTCTGAACTAAACTTCAATCATGCGATGTTGGTTTTGTTATTTGTGTGTTCAGTTATCTTCGGCAATCGAGTTGCTCTATTTCCAGTGTAACAATCTGTTGGATCTGAGCACAAGAGGCCTTGTCTCCAATTTATATCTGAAGGACGGTGAAACGTTCAGTGTAAACTGCAGTCTATGTAATCGGCAATCTCGGAATAGGTTCCTGCTGTTTCTGAGCAGCAGGTTATATAGATACATATGATTCGTAAGACTTCCTCTTGCCATGGTTTTTAACGCGTTGTCCTAAATTTGATAAAATCTGTCTCAATTCATTTTGAATAGAGAATATTGATCCACGTTATTCAGTTCTGGGCATCGCCCCTCGGAAGATATATTGTTCTTGGAGGGGATGCTGCGCAGGTTCATTGGAATGACACCGGAGATAAAAGTGTTCAATTATGAGGACAGGTTTCACAGACTAGGATTTGTATTCCCCAGAAGATGAAGTGGTGATCTAATTGAGGTGTTTAAGGTGATTAAACCATTCGGTCGGGTGGATAGAGAGAAATTATTTCCTCTGGCAGAGGAGTCTTGAACAATGAGGCATAACCTTCAAATTAGAGCTAAGCTCTAATGATGTCAGAAAGTATTTCTTCACAAAAATGGTAGTGGAAATCTGGAACTCTTCCCCCTAAAAGCTATTGAGGCTTGGTCAATTCAAAATTTAAAAACTGAGATTAATAGATGTTTGTTGGGCATTAAGGGTTAACGAACCACGGCGGATGCAGTGACTGAAGACCCAGATCAGACATGATCGACAGCAATGGTGGAACAGCCTGAAGGGGCTGAATGGCCTCCACCTGTCGCTGTGTTCAGATGTATTCCTCCCACCACTGGGGGTGCTGTAGTGAACATTTCCGCTGTCCGCCTTTTCCCAGGAGTGCAGTGAAAAGACATCCCAGTCCCTCTGTCTCAGTCTGAGCAAGGCCATGGTGATTGAGTTGTGATGAATTAAAAGCCTGCTCCCTCTCCAGGGATAAACGAAAATGAGAAGTCGCACAACACCAGGTTATAGTCCAACAGATTTATTTAATTTTACAAGCTTTCGGAGCTATCGCTCCTTCGTCAGGTAAGTTAGCAATGAGAGAATCTCCCAGAATTCACAATTTAAACCCAGACAAAATCTATTCACATTATTCGCTACAACAAAGAGCACAGCCAAGACAATGAGATGTGTCCCAGGGGGTCCAGCGTGTCAAACCACCTGCTGGCTGCATATCCTGTCAATTTGTGTTCTTGTGTTTTTAAAAAAAAAAAAAAAAACAAAAAAAAAAAAACACCTGGGAAGACCGGCCATGATGTCAAGTCACGTTCTGTATCGTGACATGAACCCGATATCGCGATTGAGGCCATCCTCATGAGTGCGGAACTTGGCTATCAGTTTCTGCTCTATGATTTTGCGCTGTCGTGTATCTCGAAGGCCGCCTTGGAGAACGCTTACCCGCAGATCCGAGGCTGAATGCCCCTGGCTGCTGAAGTGTTCCCCGACTGGGAGGCAACCCTCCTGCCTGGCGATTGTTGCGCGGTGTCCGTTCATACGTTGTCTCAGTGTCTGCATGGTCTCGCCGATGTACCATGCTCTGGAGCATCCTTTACTGCAACGTATCAGGTAGACAACGTTGGCCGAGTCACATGAGTATGTACCGTGTACCTGGTGGGTAGTGTCCTCACGTGTAATGATGGTATCTGTGTCCATGATTTGGCATGTCTTGCAGAGGTTGCCGTGGCAGGGTTGTGTGGTGTCTTGGTTGCTGTTCTCCTGAAAGATGGGTAATCTGCTGCGAACGATGGTACTTTTGAGGTTAGGCGGCTGCTTGAAGGCGAGTAGTGGAGGCGTGGGGATGGCCTTAGCAAGGTGTTCGTCGTCATCGATGACATGTTGAAGGCTGCGAAGAACATGGCGTAGTTTTTCCGCTCCGGGGAAGTACTGGACGACGTAGGGTACTCTGTTGGTTGTGTCCCGTGTTCGTCTTCTGAGGAGGTCTATGCGGTTTTTCGCTGTGGCCCGTCGGAACTGTCGATCGACGAGTCGAGCGTCATATCCCGTTCTTACGAGAGCGTCTTTCAGTGTCCGTAGGTGTCCATCGCGTTCCTCCTCGTCTGAGCAGATCCTGTGTATTCGCAGGGCTTGTCCATAGGGGATGGCTTCTTTAACGTGGTTAGGGTGGAAGCTGGAGAAGTGGAGCATCGTGAGGTTGTCCGTGGGCTTGCGGTAGAGTGAAGTGCTGAGGCGTCCGTCTTTGATGGAGATTCGTGTGTCCAAGAATGAAACCGATTCTGAGGAGTAGTCCATGGTGAGTTTGATGGTGGGATGGAACCTGTTGATGCTATCGTGTAGTCCTTTCAGTGATCCTTCGCCGTGGGTCCAAAGGAAGAAGATGTCGTCGATGTATCTGGTGTACAGCGTTGGTTGGAGGTCCTGTGCAGCGAAGAAGTCTTGCTCGAACTTGTGCATGAAGATGTTGGCGTATTGGGGTGCGAATTTGGTCCCCATGGCTGTTCCGTGTGTTTGGGTGAAAAAATGGTTGTCGAAGGTGAAGACATTGTGGTCAAGGATGAAGCGGATGAGTTGTAAGATGGCGTCCGGAGATTGGCTGTTGTTGGTGTTGAGTACTGAGGCTGTCGCAGCGATGCCGTCATTGTGGGGGATATTGGTGTAGAGTGCCGATACGTCCATTGTGACGAGGAGTGTTCCTGGTTCAACTGGTCCATGGGTGCTGAGGGATAAACGAGACCGCGAGAGAAAAGCAGCGAGAGCGACCCGTCGCGCAGCCGCAGCAAACTCCAGCCCGGCTTTCACACAGGGAGGCGGAGGAGAAATATCACGCAGGCGCAGTGATGTCACAGTCAGCCTGAAATATCAGAGTTGCATTTCTCTCCCTCGCAGGCGCAGTGCCGCTCCCGCGCACTCCCAGTCCCGCTCCCTTGCTGATCCGGGGATGTGAAGTGGGCGGGGTTTGCTGTGTGCCGGGCTGCTCGCGCTGGCCGGTGTGTGATTCACGGTCAGAAACAGGATGGTTGCCCGGGTTACAGGGCTCTGTCACTGAGGGAACTCGGCTCCATTCAGCACCCGGCCCGACACCGCGGCTGTTCAGCCCAGAGTTTAGATCACAGCGAGGGACGGAGGGGCTTCACAGTGTCACAGCTCCGGTTAGTAACCGCAGAGAAAGTGGCGCATTTCCTTCTACAGCAGTGAGAATGCGGAAGTCTCAATTTTAATGTTTTATATCACAGGGAGGGAGGTTAAAGTGCAACAGAACTGATTAGTAACTCAGCAGAGAGGCGGAGGTGAGATTCCTGTCAGCATCAGCTCCCGGGGAATGAGCTGAACCGGCTCACAATACAGGGGCTGGGCAGGGGGTGGAGGGCGCGGTGGCTTCAGGCAGTGTGGACAGAAAATGGCGCATTTCCGCCCAGAGCTGTGAAAATTTACTGTGAGGAAAATCTCCAAACTAAACACACAGCCGCGGAACTGGTGATCTGAGGAAAGGGACAAAAACCAAACAAGTACTCGGCCTTCAAATTTAATTTTTAGTAAGCAGGTAAAAAGACGACATTAAATTATTTCACGCTTTCAATATTGTTCTCATTTTCTGCTCTGCCGTAATTAGATTCCCCGGTGAATGACAGAGTGATTGATAGAGGTGCACAACTGGAATTAAACAGTGATTGTTGACTGAGGAACAACAGCAGGTGAACCAGCACAGGATTGTGAGAACACCAACCAGAGAGAACCCTTCCGATTCAAAGAGCATCCAGAGATCGACTGCGGAGCAAGGTGAGAGAGAGTCCCATTGACTCAGATACACACTGGTCCTGGAGATGGACCGGGGAGAAAGGTCAGAGAGAGTCCCATTGACTCAGATACACACTGGTCCTGGAGATGGACTGGGGAGAAAGGTCAGAGAGAGTCCCATTGACTCAGATACACACGGGTCCTGGAGATGGACTGGGGAGAAATGTCAGAGAGATTCCCTTTGACTCAGATACACACTGTTCCCGGAGAGGGATCGGGGAGAAAGGTCAGAGAGTCCCATTGACTCAGATACACACTGATCTTGGAAATGGACTGGGGGGAAAGTTCAGAGAGAGTCCTATTGACTCAGATACACATTGTTCCTGGAGATGGACTGGGGAGAAAGGTTAGAGAGAGTCCCATTGACTGAGATACACACTGGTCCTGGAGACAGTGCACAAACGTTACAAAGTGAGGCAGGTATTGGTGAGAATGAGAGTGGGAGAGTCTGACCTCCAAGCACAATTATCCAGCATGAGGCTGTGCATTGGAATGTGAAGTGAGATCCGTTTCTGTCTCGAAACACAGTCACAGTGAATCTTGTGTGTGTTTTATTGTACATGAAATAACAGAGGTTTGATGAAGGGAGTGCTGTAGATTTAGATTTGGACTTTCAAAATCCATTTGCTAAAGAGCCACATAACCGACTTGTTTGGAACAAAGACGCGCATGGTATTAAAGTGACGGTAAACTGGGTTTGTAATTGTCTGAGTGAGAGGAGGCAGAGAGCAGTGCTGAACAGATGTTTCTGACTGGAGAAAAGGATGCATTGGGTCATCCAGGGGTCGGAATTGTGACCTTTGTTTTTTTACATTTTAAATGTCCTGCACTTCGTTATAGGGAGTGGACCTTCGAGGTTTGCTGATGATACAAAGATTGACTGTTGTAAATGGTGAGCTGGATAGTAGCAGACTTTAGAAAGACATACAGTCTGGTGAAATGGGCAGACACATGGCAGATGCTATTTAATGCGGATTAGTGTGAACAGATTTGACTAGTGTTTTGAGGGGGTGCAATAGCAGAGGGATCTGGGGGTGCAGATTCACAAATCTTTGAAGGTGGCAGGGTAAGTTGATCAGGCTTTTAAGAGAGTGCGTGGGAGATTCTCCTTTGTAAATGGGGCATTGAACAGAAAAACAAGGAGGTCAATGCTAACACATTACAAATCACTGGTTAGGCTGGAGTATTGTGTACAATTCTGGGCACTTTAAGAAGGAAGACAAGGCCATGGAGAGGGTACAGAGGTGGTTTACCAGGATGATACCAGGGATGACGGACTTCAATTATTTGGAGAGATCGGAGAAGCTGGGATTGTTGCCTTTAGAGCAGAGAAGGTTAAGGGAGGAGCTAATAAAGATATTCCAGATTGTGAGGGTTTTTGTCAGAGCAAATAGGAATCAATGTTTCCTCTGGCAAGTGGGGCGTTAACGAACGGTCACAGTTTTAAAATAATTGGCAAAAGAACTGGAGGGAAAATGAGAATTTGTTGTACAGAGTTTTAAGATCTGGAATGCACCACCTGAAAAACTGATGTCAACAAATTCCGTGGGAACTTTCAAAAAGGCAATTGGAGCTGTACTTGAAGAGGATGAATTTGCAGGGTTATCTGGAAAAAGCTGAGGTCTGGGACTAGTTTGGACATCTTTTCAAAGAGCCGGCACAAGCACCGTGGGCCGAATGCTTTAAGATTGGAAGGGGTTTGATCCAAGAGCCCAGCAGATATTAACTGTCTCCCCGCCACCAGCACCAACTTGGAAAGAACCGACCTTTATGTTCCCCATAATATCGATATTATACTGCGTGTTAAGGTAGTACCAGACACACAAATATATTTCATATATAACTCTCAATAAATAATACATACATACGAATTAGGAGCAGCAGTAGGCCACTGGGCCCCTCGAGCCTGCTCCGCCATTCAATAAGATCATGACTGATCTGATTACTCCACATTCCCGCCTACCCCCGATAACCTTTCACCCCCTTGCTGATCAAGAATCTATCTACCTCTGCCTTAAAAATATTCAAAGACTCTGCTTCTACCACCCTCTGAGGAAGAGAGTTCCAAAGACTCACGACCCTCTGGGAAAACAATTCTCTTCATCTCTCAAATGGGCGACCCCTTATTATTAAACAGTGACCTAGTTCTAGATTCTCCCACCAGAGGAAACATCCTCTCCACACCCACCCTGTCAAGATACCTCAGGATCTAATGTTTAAATCAAGTCACCTCTTATTCTTCTAAACTCCAGCGGATACAAGCCTAGCCTGTCCAAGCTTTCCTCATAAGACAACCTGCCCATTCCAGGTATTAGTCTAGTAAACCTTCTCTGAACTGCTTCCAACACATTTACATCCTTCCTTGAATAAGGAGACCAATACTGTACACAGTATGTGGTCTCACCAATGCCCTGTATAACTGAAGCATAACCTCCCTACTTTTGTATTCAATTCCCCTCGCAATAAACGATAACATTCTATTAGCTTTCCTAATTACTTGCTGTACCTGCATAGTAACCTTTTGCGATTCATGCACTAGGACACCCAGATCCCTCTGCATCTCAGAGCTCTGCAATCTCTCACCAATTAGATAATATGCTGTTTTATTCTTCCTGCCAAAATGGACAACTTCACATTTTCCCACATTATACCCCATTTGCCAGATCTTTGCCCACTCACTTAAACTATCTATATCCCTTTGTAGCCTCCTTATGTCCTGTTCACTATTTACTTTCCTACCTATCTTTGTGTCATGAGCAAATTTAGCAACCATACCTTCGGTCCCTTCATCCAAGTCACTTCTATAAATTGTAAAAAGTTGAGGCCCCAGCACTGATCCCTGTGGCACACCACTCGTTACATCTTGCCAATCAGAAAATGACCCATTTATGCCGACTCTCTGTTTCCTGTTAGCTAGCCAATCTTCTATCCATGCCAATATGTTACCCCCTACACAATGAGCTTTTATTTTCCGCAATACCTTTGATGTGGCACCTTATCAGATGCCATTTGGAAATCCAGGTACAGTACATCCACTGGTTCCCCTTTATCCACAGCACATGTTACTTCCTCAAAGAAATCCAATGAATTGGATAAACATGATTTCCCTTTCACAGAACCATGTTGACTCTGCCTGATTACCATCAACTTTTCTAAGTGCCCTGCTATAATGTCTTTAATAATGGCTTCTAACATCTTCCCTATGATAGATGTTAAGCTAACTGGCCTGTAGTTTCCTGCTTTCTGTCTCCCTCCCGTTTGAATAAAGGAGTTACATTCGCTATTTTCCAATCTAATGGAACCTTCCCCGAATCTAGGGAATTTGGGAAAATTAAAACCAACGCATCAACTATCTCACTAGCCACTTCTTTTAAGACCCTAGGATGGAGTCCATCAGGACCCGGGGACTTGTCAGCCCGCAGCTCCAACAATTTGCTCAGTACCACTTCCCTGGTGATTATAATTTTCTTGAGTTCCTCCCTCCCTTCCATTTCCTGATTTCCAGCTATTTCTGGGATGTTACTTGTATCCTCTATAGTAAAGACCGTTGCAAAATACCTGTTCAATTCAACTGCCATCTCCTTATTTTCCATTATTAATTCCCCAGACTCTCTTTATTGGACCAACGCTCACTTTGTTAAACATTTTCTTTATTAAATATCTATAGAAACTCTTACTATCTGTTTTTATATTTCTAACTAGCTTTCTCTCGTACTCTAATTTTTCTCCTCTTAATCTTTTAGTCATTCTTTGCTGTTTTTTATATTCTGTCCAATCTTCTGACCTGCCACCCATCTTTGCGCAATTATATGCTTTTTCTTTAAGTTGGATACTATCTTTAACTTTTTTAATTAACCAGGGTTGGTGGGTCCTCCCCTTGAAATTTTTCTTTCTCGTTGGAATGTATACATTCTGTTTATTCTGAAATATCCCCTTAAATGTCTGCCACTGCAACTCTATTGACCGATCCCTTAACCTAATTTGCCAGTTCACTTCAACTAGCTCTGCTTTCATGCCCTCATAATTGCCCTTATTTACGTTTAAAATACTAGTCTTGGACCCACTCTTCTCTCCCACAAACTGAAGGTAAAATTCAATCATATTATGAAACAGACTGAAGGGGCTGAATGGCCTCCTCCAGTCGCTGTGTTCAGATGTATTCCTCCCACCACTGGGGGTGCTGGAGTGAACATTCCCGCTGTCTGCTTTTTCTCAGGAGTGCAGTGAAAAGACATCCCAGTCCCTCTGCCTCAGTCTGAGCAAGGCCATGCTGATTGAGTTGTGATGAATTAAAAGCCTGCTCCCTCTCCAGGGATACACGAGACCGCGAGAGAAAAGCAGCGAGAGCGACCCGCCGCGCAGCCGCAGCAAACTCCAGCCCGGCTTTCACACAGGGAGGCTGAGGGGGAAATATCACGCAGTTTAATTTGTCACTGTTAACAGTAACAGATTTAGATGGATTGTGACAATTAGATTTTCAGAGGTGATGGGGTCTATTTCCGACAATGTGACTAGATTATTGATGTATTTCTGTATATGCGACGCTGCTTAATGTTCTGTACAGCTGGAACTGACGGTGGATTCAGTAAATCCGCAGAGTCAGGTCTATTGGTGTAAAAATCCGTTATTGGAATGGCAGCATTATGGTTAGAAAAACTGGCTGAATGTTCAGGGTAAATGTTCTAAACAAAACTCAGAACATGTGATGTTGGTTTTGTTACTTTCTTGTTCAGTTTTTTTCGCTGAGTGATTTCCTCTTTTGCCATGGTAACAAACTCCGATCTCAGTACAAGAGGCCTTGGCTCCAACTTATATCCGAAAGACCGTCAAACATTCAGTGTAAACTCCTGTCTGTGTAGTCGGCAGTCCAGGAGTAGGGACATCTTCTGGACATCTGGAATAATTTTAATACATTGGCCAAAATATTAAATAAAGATTATAATGCTATTGTGATGGAGCAGTAGCTTATATAGTTACACATAATTCGTAATACTTCCTCTTGTCATGGTTTAATAATGTTTCTTATATTGATACAGCCTGTTTCAAACCCTTTTTGAAAAGTGAATATTGCTCCAGGTGCTCGCAGAGGTTCCAATATTTCCACATATCCGCCTGCCGTTCTGGCCTCTTCCTACAGACGCAGTGAAAAGACATTCCAGTTCATCAGTTTGAGTTTGAGCAATGCCTTCTGGATTCACCAGTAAATAATTAATACTTGTTTGTAAAGGACACTTCCTGTAAGATTCACTTTTACTGTTGGCCGAAGTTATTACCTGTCACATTAATTTCCTGTTACACCTCAGACATCAGAGTTCTAGTGAATCCTTTAACTCATTCCAATTGGCAGTGTATCTGCGAGTTCTAATTAATGGAGAAACGTTTCTTCATCTTACAACTGTTTAGAGAGAGCTTTTCTGTGATAGATTGTTAATATTGTTTTCAGATAATTAACACACGATAGAAATATCAGACAATACAAGACCACAGACAGATGGGAAAAATTGCAGGTCATTCAGTCCCTCAATCCTATTCCACCAATAATTTGGTGAGAACTGGCATTCGATAAGGTGCCACACAAGAGTTTATTAAACAAAATTATAGCCCATTAGGCTCAGTCGTTGAGTATATTCAAGAGAGAGATTGATAGATATTTGAATATTAATGGTTCAAGGGATATGGGGATAGTGCAGGAAAGTGGTGATGAGGTAGAATATCAGACATGATCTTATTGAATGGCGGAGCAGGCTCGAATAGCCAAATGTTCTACTCCTGCTCCTACTTCTTATTTTTTATGTTCTTACAGCAACACGCAAGGGTAGGCACTTGTGTTTTTTATCCAATGCTCCCAGGTCGAAATGTACTGTTCCTCGGTGATTAGTGCCAGCTACAGATGTTCGGGGGGTCGGGTGCTGCACAGCCAGGACCAAAGATCCAATCTCCCACCCATAATGACAATATTTGTGCTCCGGTAGCACAGTGGTTCTGTACCTGTGCTTGTAATCAAGAGGCCTGGGCTAATGATCCGGAGACACGAGGTCTCGGTGTCCTGATCCAGCTCCCTGCTTCGACCGAGGGTTCTTGTTATTAAACTGAGAGTGGTGTTTGTCCCCAAACTTTCTCGTTTTATTTCCCTGCTCTTTCAACAGAGTCATGCGATTATTGTGGGGATCTTATTTTAACAGGACATACAAACATGTTGTTACAATTCTTTAAACAGGAACTGGAGTTTCATGAAATGACATGTATACTCAAATGTTACATCATTCCGAAGTGTAAAGAAGGTGAATGTCAAATGTTTTGCCATGGAATTCAATATTTTGGCCGCAGTTTAATTTGTCACTCGTAACAGTAACAGATTTAGATGGATTGTGACAATTAGATTTTCAGAGGTGATGGGGTCTATTTCCGACAATGTGACTAGATTATTGATGTATTTCTGTATATGCGACGCTGCTTAATGTTCTGTACAGCTGGAACTGACGGTGGATTCAGTAAATCCGCAGAGTCAGGTCTATTGGTGTAAAAATCCGTTATTGGAATGGCAGCTTTATGGTTAGAAAAACGGGCTGAATGTTCAGGGTTAATGTTCTAAACAAAACTACAGAATATGTGATGTTGGTTTTGTTACTTTCTTGTTCAGTTTTTTTCGCTGAGTGATTTCCTCTTTTGCCATGGTAACAAACTCAGATCTCAGTACAAGAGGCCTTTGCTCCAACTTATATCCGAAAGACCGTCAAACATTCAGTGTAAACACCTGTCTGTGTAGTCGGCAGTCCAGGAGTAGGGACATCTTCTGAATATCTCGAATAATTTTAATACATTGGCCACAATATTAAATAAAGATTGGCCCAGAAATTGATCTCGCTCTGTTCCCGCGGGGGTAAGCCTTCCCCGCGATCTCTCACCTCGCTTATGCTTTTTCTGATCCAGCTCGCACGAACTTGATGTTCCAGGCATCAGCTGTGCTGGGCTTGCGTATCCCAGCGGCGTAGTGAATTCGTGCGAGCTGTGGGATCACGTGACTCAGTTAGAGCCAATGGCAGCACACCATCTTCCATTCATAAGTCTCACAGCATGGCTGTGAGCCTAATGAATCTTACACCCCCCCAAAATAACAGCTAAACCTCAATTAAATTAAAAAAAAACCATCACATTAATAAAATAAGTATAGTTAATTAAATTAACCATTTTAAATAAAAAAATAAATTTTTGAAAAAATTTAAAATCTTTTAAAAAGTTATAAAAATAAACTTACCTGTCTTTAAAGTCTATAAAAAAGATATACCTGTAAAAAAAAATTCAAAAAAATACTTAATTCACTACTTACCTTCTTAAAAGCGGGTCTTACTTCTTTTTCCATTTCCAAAATCTTCCCTACTTACCTGCGCGTCCAAAGCATGAAGTGCACAGCGTGCGCGCAGCCTGTAGCGCGCACGCGATGCACCCAGGCCCCGCCCCCTTTTCGGAAGAGCAAGTGCCGGTTTTCAGCGCATGCGCAGGGCATGCAGAAAACCGGCAATTGGAGTGGGAATACGCGAGAGTATGCAGTGCGTACTCTCGCTTCCCGGGATCAATTTTCGGCCCATTATAAAGCTGTTGTGATGGAGCAGTAGCTTATATAGTTACAAATAATTCGTAATACTTCCTCTTGTCATGGTTTAATAATGTTTCTTATATTGATACAGCCTGTTTCAAACTCTTTTTGAAAAGTGAATATTGCTCCAGGTTCTCGCAGAGGTTCCAATATTTCCACATATCCGCCTGCCGTTCTGGCCTCTTCCTACAGACGCAGTGAAAAGACATTCCAGTTCATCAGTTTGAGTTTGAGCAATGCCTTCTGGATTCACCAGTAAATAATTAATACTTGTTTGTAAAGGACACTTCCTGTAAGATTCACTTTTACTGTTGGCCGAAGTTATTACCTGTCACATTCATTTCCTGTTACACCACAGACATCAAAGTTCTACTGAAGCCTTTCACTCATTCCAATTAGCAGAGGATCTGCGAGTTCTAATTACTGGAGAAACGTTTCTTCATCTTACAACTGTTTAGAGCGAACCTTTCTGTGATAGATTGTAATATTGTTTCCAGAAAATTAACACACGATAGAAATATCGGACAATACAAGACCATGGACAGTTAGGAAACATTGGAGGCCATTCAGTCCCTCAATCCAATTCTGCCAATAACTTAGGTGGGAACTGGCATTCGATAAATTACCACACAAGAGTTTATTAAACAAAATTAGAGCTCATTCGATTGGGGGTAATATACTAGCATGGATTGAGGATTGGTTAATGGACAGAAAACAGAGAGTAGGAATAGACATGTCATTTTCGGTTTGGCAGGTTGTAACTAGTGGGGTACCGCGAAGGATCATTGCTTGGGTCTCATCTATTCAAAAACTACATCAATGATTTGAATGAAGGGACCAAATGTAATATATCCAAGTTTGCTGATGATATAAAGCTGGCTGGGCATGTAAGTTGTGAGGAGGATGTAAGGAGGCTTCAAGTGGATATAGACAAGCTAAGTGAGTGGGCAAGAATATGGCAAATGGAATATAATGCGGAGAAATGTGAAGTTTTCCACTTTGGTAGGAAATTAGAAAAGCTGTGTATCTTTTAAATGGTGAGCGATTGGGAAATGTTGGTGTTCAGAGGGACGTGGGTCCCTGTACACGAATCACTGAACGTTAACATGCAGGTCAAGCAAGAAATTAGGAAAGCAAATGGTATGTTGGCCTTTATTACAAGAGGATTTGAGTATGAGTAAAGATGTCATACGGCAATTATGTAGGGCCCTGGTGAAACCACACCTGAAATATTGTTACAGTTTTGGTCTCCTTACCGAAGGATATATTTACCACGGAGGGAGTGCAACGAAGGTTCACCAGACTGATCCTGGGATGGGGGATTATCCTATGAGGACAGTTTGGGTAGATTAGGTCTATATTCTGTAGAGTTTAGAAGAATGAGAGTTGATCGCATTGAAACATACAATATTCTTACAGGACTTGACAGGGTGGATACATGAGCACAGGGAATTGATTTCAATTCACTGATCTCAGGTCACACCTGGCGATTAGCGTCAGCTCCAGATGTGCGGGGGTTCGGGTGCTGCACAGCCAGGACCAGAGATCCAATCTCCCGCCCATAATGAGAATATTAGGGGTCAGGTAACACAGTGGTTATGGTACAGTCCCAGTAATCCAGAGGACTGGACTAATGATCCGAAGACATGAGGTCTCGGTGTTCTCCTGATCCAGCTCCCTACCTCCGCCGAGGGTCCTTCTTATTAAACTGAGAGCGGTGTTTGTCTCCATACTTTCTAGATGTATTTCCCTTCTCTTTCAAAACAGTCACGCGATTATTGTGGGGATCTTATTTTAACAGGAAATAAAAACAAGAAGTTTCAGTTCTCGTAAGAGGAACTGGAGTTTCGTGAAATGACGTGTAAAATTAAATGTTCTCACATTCCTGTTTGTAAAGAAGGTGACTGACAATGTTTTGCCATCGAATTCACTATTTTGGCAGCAATTTAATTGGTCACTGTTAACAGTAACAGATTTAGATGGTTTATGACAATTAGATTTTAAGAGGTGATGGAGTCTATTTCTAACAATGTGACTATTTTATTGATGTATTTCTGTAGATGCGGGGCTGCTTAATGTTCTGTACAGCTGGAACTGACGGTGGATTCAGTAAACCCGCAGTGTCAGGTCTGGTGGTGCAAAAATCCGTTATTGGAATCGCAGCTTCATGGTTAGAAACACTGTCTGAATGTTCAGGGTTAATGTTCTTTACTAAACTCAGAACATGTGATGTTGGTTTTGTTACTTCCGTTTTTGTATTTTCGCTGAGTGATTTCCTCTATTGTCAGGGTAACAATCTGTCAGATCTCAGTACAAGAGGCCTTGGCTCAAATGTATATCCGAAAGACCGTCAAACATTCAATGTAAACTCCTGTCTGTAGTCGGCAGTCCAGGAGTAGGGACATCTACTGGAATAAATGTAATACAATAGCCACAACATTTAAATAAGATTATAAAGCTGCTGTGTTGGAGCAGTAGGTTATATAGATACACATAATTAGTAAAGCTTCCTCCTGCCACGGTTAAATAATGCTTCTTATATTGATAAAGACTGTTTCAATCCGGTGTTCGCACATGTTCCAACATTTCCACATATCCGCCTGCCGTTCTTGCCTCTGCCTACAGCCGCAGTGAAAAGACATTCCAGTTCATCAGTTGGAGTTTGAGCAATGCCATCGAGATTCACCAGTAAATAATGAATTCTTGTTTGTAAAGCACACTTCCTGTAAGATTCACATATACTGTTGGTCCAACTCATCTCCTGTCACATTCATTTCCAGTTACACCTGAGATAACACAGTTCTAGTGAAACCTTACACTCGTTCCAAATGGCAGTGGATCTGCGAGTTCTAATTACATGAGACACATTTATTCATCTTACAACTGTTCAAAGAGAGCCGTTATTTGATAGGCTGTTAATATTTTTTTCCAGATAATTAACACATGATAGAAGTATGAGACAGTACAAGAACATAGACAGATAGGAACAATTGGATTCCATTCAGGCCATCTATCCTGTTCCGCCAATAACTTAATGAGAACAGACGATGTAGCCAGGCTCTGTTGCGCAGGCGCAGTCTTCTTCCCTTGCTGCCACGCAGCCGCAGTATTGCTCCCTGCCGTTATTCCGGGGATTCCCAGTCACGGGTCAGTTTGCCTCTTGTGCCGGGCGGCGAGGGGCGATCTGTGAGAGACGGTAAGGAACAGGATCGTTCTCCGGGATACAGGGGTGTCGCTGCCTTTAATGCGGGTATTACGGGTGGGCGGGTTTTGCTGTGATCAGGGCCGGGCGGACCGGTGTGTGAGTGACGGTAAGAAACAGGATCGTTCCTCGGGTTACAGGGACCGGGCTCTGTGACTGAGGGACCTCGGCTTCATTCAGCGCACGGCCCGAAAGCGCGGCTGCTCATCCCAGAGTTTAGATCACAGCGAGTGACTTTAAAGTGTAGCAGAGTTGTTTCGGGATATAAATCACACGGAACTGTATTGAACCAGGTCAGAATACAGGTGACGGTCCAGTATATAAAACCCAGAGAATGTGCTGAACGGCGTCATAACACAGGGGATAGCCCGGGATATAAACGCCAGGGAATGGACTGAACCAGGTCATAATACAGGGGAATGCCCGGGATATAAACTCCAGTGAATAGACTGAACAGGGTCATAATACAAGGGATGCTCCGGGACATAAGCACAAAGGAATGTACTGAACTGGTCATGATACGGGGATGGTCCGGGGATGGACGATGGGGCCAGTGAGATAGAACAGTGTCAGCACTGTGGAGAGAAAATGAGCAATTCCGTGAGAATACGGAACTGTCAGGCGGCAGGACTTTCACTATGAGGAAAAATACCAAATTAAACACACAGCCTCGGAGCTGAGGGTTTGGAGAGTTGCACAAGTTACAACCAGTGAGATCAAAAATGTGCAAAATGGTGCGGGGGGGTGGGGTGTGTTTGTGTCCAGTGAGACCAGATAGTGTTAACCCGGGGAGGATGGGTCCAGTGAGATCAGACAGTGTGTATCCCGGGGAGTATGGGCCCAGTGAGATCAGACAGAGTGGCCCAAAAATTTGTCCCGCGACGCGAGAGTACGCACTGCGTACTCTCGCGTATTCTGTCTCCAATTGCCGGTTTTCTGCATGCACTGCGCATGCGCTGAAAACCGGCACTTGGTTTTTGGAAAAGGGGGCGGTTCCTAAGTGAACCGTGTGAGCGCTACAGGCTGCGCGCACGCTGTGCACTTAGTGCTTTGGACGCGCAGGTAAGGACGGAAGATTTTAGAAATGAAAAAAGGAGTAAGACCCACTTTTAACAAGGTAAGTAGTGAATTAAGTATTATTTTGAATTTTTTTTAACAGGTATATCTTTTTTATAGACTTTAAAGACAGGTAAGTTTATTTTTATAACTTTTTAAAAGATTTTATTTAAAATGGTTAATTTATTTAACTATACTTATTTTATTAATGTGATGGCTAATCATTTCCTGTTTACAATACCTATAGAAGCTTTTACAGTCTGTTTTTATGTCTCTCGCTACTTTACTCTCACATTCTATTTTCCCTTTCTTTATCAATTTCTTGGTCCTCCTTTGCTGAATTCAAAAATCCTCCCAATCCTCAGGCTTACTAATCTTTTTGGCAACATGAGAAGCCTCTTCCTTTGATCTAATACTATTTTTAACTTCTCTTGTTAGCCACAGTTCGACAACTTTCCCTGTGGTGTTTTGTGCCTTAAAGGAATGTATATTTGTTGTAAATTATGTATTAATTCTTTAAATGCTAGCCATTGCTTGTCTACCGTCATACCTTTTAATGTAGTTTCCCAATCTACCTTAGCCAATTTGTCCCTCATACCTACGTAGTTTGCTTTGTTTAGATTTAAGACCGCAGTTTAGGATTTAATTAAATCGCTTTCAAACTCAATGTAAACCTCAGACTTAGATAGATCAGAGAGAATCCCATTGACTCAGGTACACACTGGTGCTGGAGATACATAGATACATAGATACATAGAAGATAGGAGCAGGAGTAGGCCATCCGGCCCTTCGAGCCTGCTCCGCCATTTAATGAGATCATGGCTGATCCTCCAATTCAGTATCCCGTCCCCGCCTTCTCTCCGTAACCCTTAACCCCTTTTGCCTTTAGAAATATATCTAATTCCCTCTTAAATATATTTAATGAGCTGGCGTACACTGCCCTCTGTGGCAATGAGTTCCACAGGTTCACCACCCTCTGAGTGAAGAAATTCCCCCTCATTTCTGTCCTAAATGGTTTAGCCCTTATCCTTAAATTATGTCCTCTAGTTCTGTTCTCACCCGCCAAGGGAAACATTCCTTCTGCATCTAGTCTGTCTAGACCTGTCAGAATTTTATACACTTCTATGAGGTCCCCTCTCAATCTTCTAAACTCCAGTGTGTACATCCCTAAACTACATAGTCTCTCCTCATAGGTCAATCCCGCCATTCCTGGTATCAGCCTGGTGAATCGCCGCTGCACCCCCTCCATGGCAAGAACATATTTCCTCAGATGAGGCGACCAAAACTGTACACAGTACTCGAGGTGTGGTCTCACCAGTGCCCTGTACAGCTGCAGCAAGGTATCCCTGTTCCTGTATTCCAACCCTTTTGCTATGAAGGCCAGCATACCGTTTGCCTTCTTGATCGCCTGTTGCACCTGCATGCTCGCCTTCAGTGACTGGTGTACAAGAACACCCAGGTCTCTCTGTACTTCCCCCTCTCCCAATTTATTGCCATTTAAATAATAATTTGCCCTCCCGTTCCTGCACCCAAGGTGGATAACTTCGCACTTGTCCACATTATAGTGCATCTGCCATTTATCCGCCCAATCACCCAGTCTGTCCAAATCGCTCTGGAGCTTCCTGGTCTCCTCCTCTGAGCCCACCCCCCCTCCTAGTTTAGTGTCGTCTGCAAATTTGGAAATGCTGCATCCGACTCCCTGATCCAGGTCATTAATGTAAATTGTGAACAGCTGGGGACCCAGGACAGATCCCTGTGGTACCCCACTTGTTACTGCCTGCCATTCAGAAAATGAGCCGTTTATTCCAACTCTCTGTTTTCTATCTGACAGCCAGTTCTCTATCCACGTCAATAATTTCCCCTTTATCCCATGAGCTTCAATTTTCCCTGCTAATCTTTTATGTGGGACCTTATCGAAGGCCTTTTGGAAGTCCAGGTACACCACATCTACTGGCTCTCCCCCATCTATTTTACCAGTTACTCCCTCAAAAAATTCCAATAGATTAGTCAAGCACGATTTACCCTTTGTAAATCCATGTTGACTCTGTCCTATCCTGTCCCCATTTGCTAAGTGCTCCGCTATTTCATCCTTAATGATGGACTCCAGCATTTTGCCCACAACTGATGTAAGGCTTACAGGTCTGTAATTACCTGCTTTTTCCCTACCCCCCTTTTTGAATAGTGGGGTAACGTTAGCTACCCTCCAATCCATGGGCACTGTTCCCGAGTCTAATGAATTCTGAAAAATCAAACTTAGTGCATCCGCTATCTCTAGGGCCACCTCCTTCAGCACCCTAGGATGCATGTTATCAGGCCCTGGGGATTTGTCCGCCTTCAATCCCTTTAGCTTCCTTAACACCATATCCTTAGAGATATTGACTTGCGTCAGTTCCTCCTTTGCAAATGTCCCTATTTTTCCCGATATCCCAGGGAGGTTTTTTGTGTCTTCCTTCGTAAAGACTGACCCAAAGTATGCATTTAGTTGGTCTGCCATTTCTTTATTTCCCGTTATATATTCCCCCGTATCTGACTGCAATGGGCCAACTTTGGTTTTCACCAGTCTTTTCCTCTTGATATACTTATAAAAGCTTTTGGAGTTAGTTTTTATATTTTCCGCCAGCTTGCTTTCGTAAGCTATTTTGCCCCTCTTGATTAAGCCCTTTGTCCTCCTTTGTTCTATCTTAAACTGTTCCCAATCTTCCGCTCTGGCGCTTTTTTTGGCTATTTTATACGCCCTATCTTTGGATTTTATGCTGTCTCTAATTTCCCCTGTTATCCACGGTTGAGTCACCTTTTTAGATTTCCTTTTATGCCAGATTGGTATAAACAATTTTTGCAATTTTGTCATTCTATCTTTAAATGCTTGCCATTGTTTATCTACCTCCAGTCCTCCCAGGAACGTTGTCCAATCAGACCTACTCAGTTCCCGTCTAATAGCATCATAATTCCCCTTGTTTAAATTCAGGACCTTAGTCTCTGAGTCAATTTCTTCGCTCTCCATTTCGAGTGAGAAATCGATCATGTTATGATCGCTCTGACCCAAGGGTCCCCGTACAACAAGATTACTAATTAGTCCCTTCTCATTGCACAGTACCCAGTCCAATATAGCCTGTTCCCGAGTTGGTTCCTCGACATATTGATCCAGATAACCATCCCTTAAACACTCAAGGAATTCCTCCTCCTCATTATTTTTACTGATTAGGCTATTCCAATCTATATGTAAGTTAAAGTCACCTATGATGACAGCTGTGCTCTTATTGCACGCTTCTCTAATTTCCCTCGTGATGCCCTCCCCAACCTCTATTTTACTATTTGGAGGCCTATATACCACTCCTATTAATGTTTTTCGCCCCTAGCTATTTCTTAGCTCCACCCATATAGATTCTGTATTAACTGAGTTAATATCCTTCCTTTCAATTGCATTTATCCCTTCTTTTACCAGCAATGCTACCCCTCCTCCCTTTCTTTTTTGTCGATCCTTCCTAAATACTGAATAGCCCTGTATGTTAAGCTCCCAGCCCTGCTCACCCTGCAACCATGTTTCCGTAATCCCAATTAGATCATAATTATTAACCTCTATTTCCACAGCTAATTCATCTACCTTGTTCCTGATGCTTCTCGCATTAAGGTATAAAACCCTCAGGCTTTTTTTATGCTCACATTTTTTATGTATTGGTTTGGCCCTTTGTTTTTTGTTTCTCACCCTTTTACCATTTATTTCTGTCTGCCTTTCACTTTCCTCTATTTCACTACATAGGTTTCTAGCCCCCTGCCATACTAGTTTAAATGCTCCCGAACTGCTTTATCAAAAATGGACCAGGGAGTAGGTCAGAGAGAGTCCCTTTGACTCAGATAAACAGTGGTCCCGGAGATGGACCGGGGAGAAAGGTCAAAGAGAATCCCATTGACTCAGATACACACTGGTCCCGGAGATGGACCGGGGAGAAAGGTCAAAGAGAATCCCATTGACTCAGCTACACAGTGGTCCCGGAGATGGACCGGGGAGAAAGGTCAAAGAGAATCCCATTGACTCAGATACACACTGGTCCTGGAGATTGACTGGGGAAAAAGGTCAGAGAGAGTCCCATTGACTCAGATACACACTGGTCCTGGAGATGGACTGGGGAGAAAGGTCAGAGCGAGTCCCATTGACTCAGATACACACTGGTCCTGGAGATGGACCGGGGAGAAAGGTTAGAGAGTGTCCCATTGACTAAGATAAACACTGGTCCTGGAGAGAGACCGGGGAGAAAGGTCAGAGATACTCCCATTGACTCAGATACACACTGGTCCAGGAGATAGACCGGGGAGAAAGGTCAGAGATACTCCCATTGACTCAGATACACACTGGTCCTGGAGATAGACCGGGGAGAAAGGTCAGAGAGAGTCCCATTGACTCAGATACACACTGGTCCTGGAGATAGACCGGGGAGAAAGCATTTCTTCACACAAAGGGTAGTGGAAATCTGGAAATCTATCCCCCAAAAAGCTGGTGATGCTGGGGATCAATTGAAAATGTCAAAACTGAGATTAATAGAGGTTTTTGTCTCCACGGCTGCTGCCTGACCTGCTTAGTGTTTCAAGCATTTTCTGTTATTTTGGATTTCCAACATCCACAGTATTTTGCTATTGTATTAATAGATGTTTGTTGGGCATTAAGGGTTACGGAACCAAGGCAGGTCCATGGAGTTAAGACACAAATCAGCCATGGTTTAATTTTATTTTATTCGTTTATGGGATGTGGTCTTACCTGGCAAGGCCAGCATTTATTGCCCATCCCTAATTGCCCTCAAGAAGGTGGTGGTGAGCCATCTTCTTGAAACGCTGCAGTCCGTGTGGTGAAGGTACTCCCACATTAGGGAGGGAGTTCCAGGATTTTGACACAGCGATGATGAAGGATCGGCGATATACTTCTAAGTCAGGATGGTGTGTGACTTGGAGTGGAACTTGGAGGTGGTGGTGTTCCCATGCGCCTGCTGCTCTTGTCCTTCTTGTTGGAAGAGGTTGCGGGTTTGGGAGGTGCTGCCGAAGAAGCCTTGGCGAGTTGCTGCAGTGCATCTTGTACATGGTACACACTGCAGCCACGGTACACCGGTGGTGGAGGGAGTGAATGTTTAAGGGGGTGGGTGGGGTGCCAATCAAGCGGGCTGCTTTGTCCTGGATAGTGTCGAGCTTCATGAGTGTTGTTGGAGCTGCACTCATCCAGGCAAGTGGAGAATATTCCATCACACTTCTTACTTGTGACTTGTAGATGGTGGAAAGGCTTTGGGGAGTCAGGAGGTGAGTTATTCACTGCAGAATACCTAGTCTCTGAACAGCTCTTGTTCCCACAGTATTTATGTGGCTGGTCCAGTTAAGTTTCTGTTCAATGGTGACCCACCAGGATGTTGATGGTGGGTGATTCGGCGATGGTACTACCGTTGAATGTCAAGGTGAGGTGGTTAGACTCTCGCTTGTTGGAGATAGTCATTGCCTGGCATTTCTGTGTTGCGATTGTTACCTGCCACTTATCAGCCCAAGCCTGAACGTCGTCCAGGTCTTATTGCATGTGGGCATGGAATGCTTCATTATCTGAGGAGATGTGAATGGTGCTGAACACTGTGCAGTCATCAGCGAACATCCCCAGTTCTGACCTTATGTTGGAGGGAAGGTTATTGATAAAGCAGCTGAAGATGGTTGGACTAGGACACTGCCTTGAGGAACTCCTGCAGCGATATTCTGGGGCTGTGATGATTGACCTGCAACCACTACAACCATCTTCCTTTGTGCTCGGTATGACTCCAGCCAGTGCAGCGCTTTCCCCCCGATTCCCAATGACTTCAGTTTTACTGGGGCTCCTTGATGCCAGACTTGGTTAAATATTGCCTTGATGTCAAGGGCAGTTACTCTCACCTCACCTCTGGAATTCAGCTCCTTTGTCCATGTTTAGACCAAGGCTGTAATGAGGTCGGGAGCTGACTGGTCTTGGTGGAACCCAAACTGGGCATCAGTGAGCAGGTTATTGGTGAGTAAGTGCCGCTTGATAACACTGACGATGACACCTTCCATCACTTTGCTGATTATTGTGGGTAGACCGATGGGACGGAATTTGGCCGGGTTGGATTTGTTCTGGTTTTTGTGGACAGGACATACCTGGGCAGTTTTCCACATTGTCGGATAGATGCCAGTGTTGTAGCTGTACTGGAAGAGCTTGGCTAGAGGCGCGGCTAGTTCTGGAGCACAAGTCTTCCGCACAATAGCTGGCATGTTGTCAGGGCCCGTAGCCTTTGCTGTATCCAGTGCGCTCAGCCCTTTCTTGAAATCTGGTGGAGTGAAACGAATTGGCTGGTGGAACAGGCTGGAGGGGCTGAATGGCCGCCTCCTGCTAATATCTTTTGATGTAGTCCTCCCACCACTAGGGGAGCTATAGTGATGTGTTCGTGCTCTCCCGCGCAGGCGCAGTGCCGCGCCCTTGCTGATCCGGGGTGTGCTGGGGGCAGTGGGCGGGGTTTGCTGTGTGCGGGGCGGGGCCGGGCGGCGCGGGCCGGTGTGTGAGTGACGGTCAGAAACAGGATGGTTGCCCGGGTTACAGGGGCCGCGCTCTGTGATTGAGGGAACTCGGCTCCATTCAGCTCACGGCCCAGAGTTTAGATCACAGCGAGGGACGGAGGGGCTTCACAGTCTCACACTCCGGTTAGTAACCGCAGAGAAAATGGCGCATTTCCGTCTACAGCAGTGAGAATGGGGGAGTCTGAGTTCTAATGTTTTATCACAGGGAGGGAGGTTAAAGTGGAACAGGCCCGGTTTGTAACGGAGGGGAGATTCCTGTCAGCATCAGCTCCCGGGGAATGAGCTGAACCGGCTCACAATACAGGGGCTGGGCCGGGGGTGGAGGGCGCGGTGGCTTCAGGCAGTTTGGACAGAAAATGGCGCATTTCCGCCCAGAGCTGTGAAAATTTAAAGTGAGGAAAATCTCTAAACTAAACACACAGCCCCGGAATTGGTGCTCTGAGGAAAGGGACAAAATCAAACAAGTACTCGGCCTTCAAATTTAATTTTTAGTAAGCAGATAAAAAGTCTACATTACATTATTTCAGGCATTCAATCAATATTCTCATTTTCTGCTCTGCAATAATTAGATCTCCCGCTGAATCATGGAATGATTGTGCAAAGCTGGAAGTCAACAAAGATTGTCGACTGAGGAACAACAGCAGGTGAACCAGCACAGGATTGTGAGAACACCAACCAGAGAAAACCCTACCGATTCAAAGAGCTTCCAGAGATCGACTGCAGTGCAAGGTGAGAGAGAGTCCCATTGACTCAGATACACACTGGTCCTGGAGATGGACTGGATAGAAAGGTCAGAGAGAGTCCCATTGACTCAGATACACACTGGTCCTGGAGATGGACTGGGGAGAAGGGTCAGAGATAGTCCCATTGACTCAGATACATACTGGTCCTGGAGATGGACAGGAGAAAAAGGTCAGAGAGAGTCCCATTGACTCAGATACACACTGGTCCTGGAGATGGAGTGGGGAGAAAGGTCAGAAAGAGTCCCATTGACTCAGATCCACAATGGTCCTGGAGATGGACTGGGGAGAAAGGTCAGAGAGAGTCCCATTGACTCAGATACACACTGGTCCTGGAGATAGACTGGGGAAAAAGTTGAGAGAGAGTGCCATTGACTCAGATACACACTGGTCCCGGAGATGGACTGGTGAGAAAGGTCAGAGAGAGTCCCATTGACTCAGATACACAGTGGTCCTGGAGATGGACAGGAGAGAAAGGTCAGAGATAGTCCCATTGACTCAGATACACACTGGTCCTGGAGATGGAGTGGGGAGAAAGGTCAGAGAGAGTCCCATTGACTCAGATACACACTGGTCCTGGAGATAGACTGGGGCGAAAGGTGAGAGAGAGTCCCATTGACTCAGATACACACTGGTCCCGGAGATGGACTGGGGAGAAAGGTCAGAGAGAGTCCCATTGACTCAGATACACACTGGTCCCGGAGATGGACTGGTGAGAAAGGTCAGAGAGAGTCCCATTGACTCAGATACACATTGGTCCTGGAGATAGACTGGGGAAAAAGGTGAGAGAGAGTGCCATTGACTCAGATACACACTGGTCCTGGAGATGGACTGGGGAGAAAGGTCAGAAAAAGTCCCATTGACTCAGGTCCACAATGGTCCTGGAGATGGACTGGGGAGAAAGGTCAGAGAGAGTCCCATTGACTCAGATACACACTGGTCCTGGAGATAGACTGGGGAGAAAGGTGAGAGAGAGTGCCATTGACTCAGATACACACTGCTCCTGGAGATGGACCGGGGAGAAAGGTCAGAGAGAGTCCCATTGACTCAGATACACACTGGTCCCGGAGATGGACTGGTGAGAAAGGTCAGAGAGAGTCCCATTGACTCAGATACACACTGGTCCTGGAGATAGACTGGGGAAAAAGGTGAGAGAGAGTGCCATTGACTCAGATACACACTGCTCCTGGAGATGGACCGGGGAGAAAGGTGAGAGAGAGTCCCATTGACTCAGATACACACTGGTCCCGGAGATGGACTGGTGAGAAAGGTCAGAGAGAGTCCCATTGACTCAGATACACACTGGTCCTGGAGACGGACAGGAGAGAAAGGTCAGAGAGAGTCCCATTGACTCAGATACACACTGGTCTTGGAGATGGAGTGGGGAGAAAGGTCAGAGAAAGTCCCATTGACTCAGATACACACTGGTCCTGGAGATAGACTGGGGAGAAAGGTGAGAGAGAGTCCCATTGACTCAGATACACACTGGTCCTGGAGATGGACTGGGGAGAAAGGTCAGAGAGAGTCCCATTGACACAAATACACACTGGTCCTGGAGATGGACTGAGGAGCAAGGTCAGAAAGAGTCCCATTGACACAGATCCACAATGGTCCTGGAGATGGACTGGGGAGAAAGGTCAGAGAGAGTCCCATTGACTCAGATACACACTGGTCCTGGAGATAGACTGGGGAAAAAGGTGAGAGAGAGTGCCATTGACTCAGATACACACTGCTCCTGGAGATGGACCGGGGAGAAAGGTGAGAGAGAGTCCCATTGACTCAGATACACACTGGTCCCGGAGATGGACTGGTGAGAAAGGTCAGAGAGAGTCCCATTGACTCAGATACACACTGGTCCTGGAGATGGACAGGAGAGAAAGGTCAGAGAGAGTCCCATTGACTCAGATACACACTGGTCCTGGAGATGGAGTGGGGAGAAAGGTCAGAGAGAGTCCCATTGACTCAGATACACACTGGTCCTGGAGATAGACTGGGGAGAAAGGTGAGAGAGAGTCCCATTGACTCAGATACACACTGGTCCCGGAGATGGACTGGGGAGAAAGGTCAGAGAGAGTCCCATTGACACAGATACACACTGGTCCTGGAGATGGACTGGGGAGAAAGGTCAGAAAGAGTCCCATTGACTCAGATCCACAATGGTCCTGGAGATGGACTGGGGAGAAAGGTCAGAGAGAGTCCCATTGACTCAGATACACACTGGTCCTGGAGATAGACTGGGGAGAAAGGTGAGAGAGAGTCCCATTGACTCAGATACACACTGGTCCTGGAGATGGACTGGGGAGAAAGGTCAGAGAGAGTCCCATTGACTCAGATACACACTGATCCTGGAGATGGACCGGGATAGAAAGGTCAGAGAGAGTCCCATTGACTCAGATACACACTGGTCCTGGAGATGGACTGGGGAGAAAGGTCAGAGAGAGTCCCATCGACTCAGATACACACTGGACCTGGAGATGGACCTGGGAGAAAGGTCAGAGAGAGTCCCATTGACTCAGATACACACTGGTCCTGGAGATGGACTGGGGAGAAAGGTCAGAGATAGTCCCATTGACTCAGATACACACTGGACCTGGAGATGGACCTGGGAGAAATGTCAGAGAGAGTCCCATTGACTCAGATACACACTGGTCCTGGAGATGGACTGGGGAGAAAGGTCAGAGCGAGTCCCATTGACTCAGATACACACTGGTCCTGGAGATGGGCCGGGGAGCAAGGTCAGAGAGAGAGTCCCATTGACTCAGATACACACTGGTCCTGCAGATAGACTGGGGAGAAAGGTCAGAGCCAGTCCCATTGACTCAGATACACTCTGGTCCTGTGGACAGTAGACAAAGGTTACACGGTGAGGCAGGAAATGGTGAGAATGAGACTCGGGGTGTGCCCACCAGCACAATTATCCAGCATGAGGCCGTGCAATGGGATGTGAAGTGAGATCAGTTTCTGTCTCTAAACACACAGTCACAAGTGAATCTTGTGTGTTTTGGATTAAAGGGGTTTGATCTGAGAGGTGACTCCAGTCTGAGACCGAGTCTATCTCCCCGCCCCCAGCACCAACTCAGAAAGAACCGACCTTTATGGTGGCCATGATATCGATATTACACTGCCTGTTAAGGTGATACCAGACATTCAAATCTATTTCATATCCAACTCTCTAAAGTCTTACAATTCTGAACTGGATGCTGGGTTTTAGAAAAATGTATTTACTCTGAGAATCTTTTGCTGAATTTCACAATTGCAGTTGTATAAAATGATTCATTTCTTCATAAACTGGTGATGAAATGATATATAAATCTTATATTTTAATAAAGATTTGTAAAATTGCTCACAACTTATTATTTAGTGTGGTCACCTGATCCAGCTCCCTTCCTTGGCCGAGGGTTCTGTTTATTAAACTGAGAGAGGCGTTTGTCCCGATATTTTCTCGATTCATTTCCCGGCTCGTTCAACACAATCCCCTGATTATCGTGGAGCCTAAAAACACCATGTTTCAGCTCTTCAAAGACTGACTGGAGTTTCCAGAATTGTCCTTTACCGAAATTTTTGTAACATTTCAGATGTACAACAGTGACGATCGGATATTTCGGCGTCAGATTCAGTATTGTGTAATGTAAATGATCACTGTTAACAGTAACAGGTTTAGATGGTTTAAGACAATCAGATTTACAGAGCAGACGGGTTGTATTTCCAGCAATGTGACATTTCCATCGATGTACTTCTGCAGTCGCGGCTCTGCTTAATGCTCTACAGAGGGAACTCTCGCTGGATTCAGTAAATCTGCAGTGTGAGGTCTGGTGGAGTAAAAAATCCGTTATTGGAATCGCAACTTCATGGTTACAAACACTGGCTGAATGTTATGGGTTAATGTTCTGAACTAAACTTCAATCATGCGATGTTGGTTTTGTTATTTGTGTGTTCAGTTATCTTCGGCAATCGAGTTGCTCTATTTCCAGTGTAACAATCTGTTGGATCTGAGCACAAGAGGCCTTGTCTCCAATTTATATCTGAAGGACGGTGAAACGTTCAGTGTAAACTGCAGTCTATGTAATCGGCAATCTCGGAATAGGTTCCTGCTGTTTCTGAGCAGCAGGTTATATAGATACATATGATTCGTAAGACTTCCTCTTGCCATGGTTTTTAACGCGTTGTCCTAAATTTGATAAAATCTGTCTCAATTCATTTTGAATAGAGAATATTGATCCACGTTATTCAGTTCTGGGCATCGCCCCTCGGAAGATATATTGTTCTTGGAGGGGATGCTGCGCAGGTTCATTGGAATGACACCGGAGATAAAAGTGTTCAATTATGAGGACAGGTTTCACAGACTAGGATTTGTATTCCCCAGAAGATGAAGTGGTGATCTAATTGAGGTGTTTAAGGTGATTAAACCATTCGGTCGGGTGGATAGAGAGAAATTATTTCCTCTGGCAGAGGAGTCTTGAACAATGAGGCATAACCTTCAAATTAGAGCTAAGCTCTAATGATGTCAGAAAGTATTTCTTCACAAAAATGGTAGTGGAAATCTGGAACTCTTCCCCCTAAAAGCTATTGAGGCTTGGTCAATTCAAAATTTAAAAACTGAGATTAATAGATGTTTGTTGGGCATTAAGGGTTAACGAACCACGGCGGATGCAGTGACTGAAGACCCAGATCAGACATGATCGACAGCAATGGTGGAACAGCCTGAAGGGGCTGAATGGCCTCCACCTGTCGCTGTGTTCAGATGTATTCCTCCCACCACTGGGGGTGCTGTAGTGAACATTTCCGCTGTCCGCCTTTTCCCAGGAGTGCAGTGAAAAGACATCCCAGTCCCTCTGTCTCAGTCTGAGCAAGGCCATGGTGATTGAGTTGTGATGAATTAAAAGCCTGCTCCCTCTCCAGGGATAAACGAAAATGAGAAGTCGCACAACACCAGGTTATAGTCCAACAGATTTATTTAATTTTACAAGCTTTCGGAGCTATCGCTCCTTCGTCAGGTAAGTTAGCAATGAGAGAATCTCCCAGAATTCACAATTTAAACCCAGACAAAATCTATTCACATTATTCGCTACAACAAAGAGCACAGCCAAGACAATGAGATGTGTCCCAGGGGGTCCAGCGTGTCAAACCACCTGCTGGCTGCATATCCTGTCAATTTGTGTTCTTGTGTTTTTAAAAAAAAAAACAAAAAAAAAACAACAAAAAAAAAACACCTGGGAAGACCGGCCATGATGTCAAGTCACGTTCTGTATCGTGACATGAACCCGATATCGCGATTGAGGCCATCCTCATGAGTGCGGAACTTGGCTATCAGTTTCTGCTCTATGATTTTGCGCTGTCGTGTATCTCGAAGGCCGCCTTGGAGAACGCTTACCCGCAGATCCGAGGCTGAATGCCCCTGGCTGCTGAAGTGTTCCCCGACTGGGAGGCAACCCTCCTGCCTGGCGATTGTTGCGCGGTGTCCGTTCATACGTTGTCTCAGTGTCTGCATGGTCTCGCCGATGTACCATGCTCTGGAGCATCCTTTACTGCAACGTATCAGGTAGACAACGTTGGCCGAGTCACATGAGTATGTACCGTGTACCTGGTGGGTAGTGTCCTCACGTGTAATGATGGTATCTGTGTCCATGATTTGGCATGTCTTGCAGAGGTTGCCGTGGCAGGGTTGTGTGGTGTCTTGGTTGCTGTTCTCCTGAAAGATGGGTAATCTGCTGCGAACGATGGTACTTTTGAGGTTAGGCGGCTGCTTGAAGGCGAGTAGTGGAGGCGTGGGGATGGCCTTAGCAAGGTGTTCGTCGTCATCGATGACATGTTGAAGGCTGCGAAGAACATGGCGTAGTTTTTCCGCTCCGGGGAAGTACTGGACGACGTAGGGTACTCTGTTGGTTGTGTCCCGTGTTCGTCTTCTGAGGAGGTCTATGCGGTTTTTCGCTGTGGCCCGTCGGAACTGTCGATCGACGAGTCGAGCGTCATATCCCGTTCTTACGAGAGCGTCTTTCAGTGTCCGTAGGTGTCCATCGCGTTCCTCCTCGTCTGAGCAGATCCTGTGTATTCGCAGGGCTTGTCCATAGGGGATGGCTTCTTTAACGTGGTTAGGGTGGAAGCTGGAGAAGTGGAGCATCGTGAGGTTGTCCGTGGGCTTGCGGTAGAGTGAAGTGCTGAGGCGTCCGTCTTTGATGGAGATTCGTGTGTCCAAGAATGAAACCGATTCTGAGGAGTAGTCCATGGTGAGTTTGATGGTGGGATGGAACCTGTTGATGCTATCGTGTAGTCCTTTCAGTGATCCTTCGCCGTGGGTCCAAAGGAAGAAGATGTCGTCGATGTATCTGGTGTACAGCGTTGGTTGGAGGTCCTGTGCAGCGAAGAAGTCTTGCTCGAACTTGTGCATGAAGATGTTGGCGTATTGGGGTGCGAATTTGGTCCCCATGGCTGTTCCGTGTGTTTGGGTGAAAAAATGGTTGTCGAAGGTGAAGACATTGTGGTCAAGGATGAAGCGGATGAGTTGTAAGATGGCGTCCGGAGATTGGCTGTTGTTGGTGTTGAGTACTGAGGCTGTCGCAGCGATGCCGTCATTGTGGGGGATATTGGTGTAGAGTGCCGATACGTCCATTGTGACGAGGAGTGTTCCTGGTTCAACTGGTCCATGGGTGCTGAGGGATAAACGAGACCGCGAGAGAAAAGCAGCGAGAGCGACCCGTCGCGCAGCCGCAGCAAACTCCAGCCCGGCTTTCACACAGGGAGGCGGAGGAGAAATATCACGCAGGCGCAGTGATGTCACAGTCAGCCTGAAATATCAGAGTTGCATTTCTCTCCCTCGCAGGCGCAGTGCCGCTCCCGCGCACTCCCAGTCCCGCTCCCTTGCTGATCCGGGGATGTGAAGTGGGCGGGGTTTGCTGTGTGCCGGGCTGCTCGCGCTGGCCGGTGTGTGATTCACGGTCAGAAACAGGATGGTTGCCCGGGTTACAGGGCTCTGTCACTGAGGGAACTCGGCTCCATTCAGCACCCGGCCCGACACCGCGGCTGTTCAGCCCAGAGTTTAGATCACAGCGAGGGACGGAGGGGCTTCACAGTGTCACAGCTCCGGTTAGTAACCGCAGAGAAAGTGGCGCATTTCCTTCTACAGCAGTGAGAATGCGGAAGTCTCAATTTTAATGTTTTATATCACAGGGAGGGAGGTTAAAGTGCAACAGAACTGATTAGTAACTCAGCAGAGAGGCGGAGGTGAGATTCCTGTCAGCATCAGCTCCCGGGGAATGAGCTGAACCGGCTCACAATACAGGGGCTGGGCAGGGGGTGGAGGGCGCGGTGGCTTCAGGCAGTGTGGACAGAAAATGGCGCATTTCCGCCCAGAGCTGTGAAAATTTACTGTGAGGAAAATCTCCAAACTAAACACACAGCCGCGGAACTGGTGATCTGAGGAAAGGGACAAAAACCAAACAAGTACTCGGCCTTCAAATTTAATTTTTAGTAAGCAGGTAAAAAGACGACATTAAATTATTTCACGCTTTCAATATTGTTCTCATTTTCTGCTCTGCCGTAATTAGATTCCCCGGTGAATGACAGAGTGATTGATAGAGGTGCACAACTGGAATTAAACAGTGATTGTTGACTGAGGAACAACAGCAGGTGAACCAGCACAGGATTGTGAGAACACCAACCAGAGAGAACCCTTCCGATTCAAAGAGCATCCAGAGATCGACTGCGGAGCAAGGTGAGAGAGAGTCCCATTGACTCAGATACACACTGGTCCTGGAGATGGACCGGGGAGAAAGGTCAGAGAGAGTCCCATTGACTCAGATACACACTGGTCCTGGAGATGGACTGGGGAGAAAGGTCAGAGAGAGTCCCATTGACTCAGATACACACGGGTCCTGGAGATGGACTGGGGAGAAATGTCAGAGAGATTCCCTTTGACTCAGATACACACTGTTCCCGGAGAGGGATCGGGGAGAAAGGTCAGAGAGTCCCATTGACTCAGATACACACTGATCTTGGAAATGGACTGGGGGGAAAGTTCAGAGAGAGTCCTATTGACTCAGATACACATTGTTCCTGGAGATGGACTGGGGAGAAAGGTTAGAGAGAGTCCCATTGACTGAGATACACACTGGTCCTGGAGACAGTGCACAAACGTTACAAAGTGAGGCAGGTATTGGTGAGAATGAGAGTGGGAGAGTCTGACCTCCAAGCACAATTATCCAGCATGAGGCTGTGCATTGGAATGTGAAGTGAGATCCGTTTCTGTCTCGAAACACAGTCACAGTGAATCTTGTGTGTGTTTTATTGTACATGAAATAACAGAGGTTTGATGAAGGGAGTGCTGTAGATTTAGATTTGGACTTTCAAAATCCATTTGCTAAAGAGCCACATAACCGACTTGTTTGGAACAAAGACGCGCATGGTATTAAAGTGACGGTAAACTGGGTTTGTAATTGTCTGAGTGAGAGGAGGCAGAGAGCAGTGCTGAACAGATGTTTCTGACTGGAGAAAAGGATGCATTGGGTCATCCAGGGGTCGGAATTGTGACCTTTGTTTTTTTACATTTTAAATGTCCTGCACTTCGTTATAGGGAGTGGACCTTCGAGGTTTGCTGATGATACAAAGATTGACTGTTGTAAATGGTGAGCTGGATAGTAGCAGACTTTAGAAAGACATACAGTCTGGTGAAATGGGCAGACACATGGCAGATGCTATTTAATGCGGATTAGTGTGAACAGATTTGACTAGTGTTTTGAGGGGGTGCAATAGCAGAGGGATCTGGGGGTGCAGATTCACAAATCTTTGAAGGTGGCAGGGTAAGTTGATCAGGCTTTTAAGAGAGTGCGTGGGAGATTCTCCTTTGTAAATGGGGCATTGAACAGAAAAACAAGGAGGTCAATGCTAACACATTACAAATCACTGGTTAGGCTGGAGTATTGTGTACAATTCTGGGCACTTTAAGAAGGAAGACAAGGCCATGGAGAGGGTACAGAGGTGGTTTACCAGGATGATACCAGGGATGACGGACTTCAATTATTTGGAGAGATCGGAGAAGCTGGGATTGTTGCCTTTAGAGCAGAGAAGGTTAAGGGAGGAGCTAATAAAGATATTCCAGATTGTGAGGGTTTTTGTCAGAGCAAATAGGAATCAATGTTTCCTCTGGCAAGTGGGGCGTTAACGAACGGTCACAGTTTTAAAATAATTGGCAAAAGAACTGGAGGGAAAATGAGAATTTGTTGTACAGAGTTTTAAGATCTGGAATGCACCACCTGAAAAACTGATGTCAACAAATTCCGTGGGAACTTTCAAAAAGGCAATTGGAGCTGTACTTGAAGAGGATGAATTTGCAGGGTTATCTGGAAAAAGCTGAGGTCTGGGACTAGTTTGGACATCTTTTCAAAGAGCCGGCACAAGCACCGTGGGCCGAATGCTTTAAGATTGGAAGGGGTTTGATCCAAGAGCCCAGCAGATATTAACTGTCTCCCCGCCACCAGCACCAACTTGGAAAGAACCGACCTTTATGTTCCCCATAATATCGATATTATACTGCGTGTTAAGGTAGTACCAGACACACAAATATATTTCATATATAACTCTCAATAAATAATACATACATACGAATTAGGAGCAGCAGTAGGCCACTGGGCCCCTCGAGCCTGCTCCGCCATTCAATAAGATCATGACTGATCTGATTACTCCACATTCCCGCCTACCCCCGATAACCTTTCACCCCCTTGCTGATCAAGAATCTATCTACCTCTGCCTTAAAAATATTCAAAGACTCTGCTTCTACCACCCTCTGAGGAAGAGAGTTCCAAAGACTCACGACCCTCTGGGAAAACAATTCTCTTCATCTCTCAAATGGGCGACCCCTTATTATTAAACAGTGACCTAGTTCTAGATTCTCCCACCAGAGGAAACATCCTCTCCACACCCACCCTGTCAAGATACCTCAGGATCTAATGTTTAAATCAAGTCACCTCTTATTCTTCTAAACTCCAGCGGATACAAGCCTAGCCTGTCCAAGCTTTCCTCATAAGACAACCTGCCCATTCCAGGTATTAGTCTAGTAAACCTTCTCTGAACTGCTTCCAACACATTTACATCCTTCCTTGAATAAGGAGACCAATACTGTACACAGTACTCCAGATGTGGTCTCACCAATGCCCTGTATAACTGAAGCATAACCTCCCTACTTTTGTATTCAATTCCCCTCGCAATAAACGATAACATTCTATTAGCTTTCCTAATTACTTGCTGTACCTGCATAGTAACCTTTTGCGATTCATGCACTAGGACACCCAGATCCCTCTGCATCTCAGAGCTCTGCAATCTCTCACCAATTAGATAATATGCTGTTTTATTCTTCCTGCCAAAATGGACAACTTCACATTTTCCCACATTATACCCCATTTGCCAGATCTTTGCCCACTCACTTAAACTATCTATATCCCTTTGTAGCCTCCTTATGTCCTGTTCACTATTTACTTTCCTACCTATCTTTGTGTCATGAGCAAATTTAGCAACCATACCTTCGGTCCCTTCATCCAAGTCACTTCTATAAATTGTAAAAAGTTGAGGCCCCAGCACTGATCCCTGTGGCACACCACTCGTTACATCTTGCCAATCAGAAAATGACCCATTTATGCCGACTCTCTGTTTCCTGTTAGCTAGCCAATCTTCTATCCATGCCAATATGTTACCCCCTACACAATGAGCTTTTATTTTCCGCAATACCTTTGATGTGGCACCTTATCAGATGCCATTTGGAAATCCAGGTACAGTACATCCACTGGTTCCCCTTTATCCACAGCACATGTTACTTCCTCAAAGAAATCCAATGAATTGGATAAACATGATTTCCCTTTCACAGAACCATGTTGACTCTGCCTGATTACCATCAACTTTTCTAAGTGCCCTGCTATAATGTCTTTAATAATGGCTTCTAACATCTTCCCTATGATAGATGTTAAGCTAACTGGCCTGTAGTTTCCTGCTTTCTGTCTCCCTCCCGTTTGAATAAAGGAGTTACATTCGCTATTTTCCAATCTAATGGAACCTTCCCCGAATCTAGGGAATTTGGGAAAATTAAAACCAACGCATCAACTATCTCACTAGCCACTTCTTTTAAGACCCTAGGATGGAGTCCATCAGGACCCGGGGACTTGTCAGCCCGCAGCTCCAACAATTTGCTCAGTACCACTTCCCTGGTGATTATAATTTTCTTGAGTTCCTCCCTCCCTTCCATTTCCTGATTTCCAGCTATTTCTGGGATGTTACTTGTATCCTCTATAGTAAAGACCGTTGCAAAATACCTGTTCAATTCAACTGCCATCTCCTTATTTTCCATTATTAATTCCCCAGACTCTCTTTATTGGACCAACGCTCACTTTGTTAAACATTTTCTTTATTAAATATCTATAGAAACTCTTACTATCTGTTTTTATATTTCTAACTAGCTTTCTCTCGTACTCTAATTTTTCTCCTCTTAATCTTTTAGTCATTCTTTGCTGTTTTTTATATTCTGTCCAATCTTCTGACCTGCCACCCATCTTTGCGCAATTATATGCTTTTTCTTTAAGTTGGATACTATCTTTAACTTTTTTAATTAACCAGGGTTGGTGGGTCCTCCCCTTGAAATTTTTCTTTCTCGTTGGAATGTATACATTCTGTTTATTCTGAAATATCCCCTTAAATGTCTGCCACTGCAACTCTATTGACCGATCCCTTAACCTAATTTGCCAGTTCACTTCAACTAGCTCTGCTTTCATGCCCTCATAATTGCCCTTATTTACGTTTAAAATACTAGTCTTGGACCCACTCTTCTCTCCCACAAACTGAAGGTAAAATTCAATCATATTATGAAACAGACTGAAGGGGCTGAATGGCCTCCTCCAGTCGCTGTGTTCAGATGTATTCCTCCCACCACTGGGGGTGCTGGAGTGAACATTCCCGCTGTCTGCTTTTTCTCAGGAGTGCAGTGAAAAGACATCCCAGTCCCTCTGCCTCAGTCTGAGCAAGGCCATGCTGATTGAGTTGTGATGAATTAAAAGCCTGCTCCCTCTCCAGGGATACACGAGACCGCGAGAGAAAAGCAGCGAGAGCGACCCGCCGCGCAGCCGCAGCAAACTCCAGCCCGGCTTTCACACAGGGAGGCTGAGGGGGAAATATCACGCAGGCGCAGTGATGTCACAGTCAGCCTGAGTTGATTTCTCTCCCGCGCAGGCGCAGTGCCGCTCCCTTGCCCTCCCGCGCAGGCGCAGTGCCGCTCCCTTGCTGATCCGGGAATGTGCAGGGGGCGGGGTTTGCTGTGTGCCGGGCCGGTCGGCGCGGGCCGGTGTGTGAGTGACGGTCAGAAACAGGATGGTTGCCCGGGTTACAGGGGCCGCGCTCTGTGACTGAGGGAACTCGGCTCCATTCAGCTCACGGCCCAGAGTTTAGATCACAGCGAGGGACGGAGGGGCTTCACAGTCTCACACTCCGGTTAGTAACCGCAGAGAAATGGCGCATTTCTGTCTACAGCAGAGAAAATGCGGAAGTCTCAATTTTAATGTTTTATCACAGGGAGGGAGGTTACAGTGTAACAGAACCGGTTAGTAACTCAGCAGAGAAACGGAGGGGAGATTCCTGTCAGCATCAGCTCCCGGGGAATGAGCTGAACCGGCTCACAATACAGGGGCTGGGCCGGGGGTGGAGGGCGCGGTGGCTTCAGGCAGTTTGGACAGAAAATGCCGCATTTCCGCCCAGAGCTGTGAAAATGGGGAAGTCTCAGGCGGCCGGAAATTTACTGTGAGGAAAATCTCCGGACAAAACGAACAGCTGGTGATCTGAGGAAAGGGACAAAAACAAACAGAAATACTCGGCCTTGAAATTGAATTTTTAGTAAGCAGGTAAAAAGACGACATTACATTATTTCACGCTTTCAATATTGTTCTCATTTTCTGCTCTGCCATAATTAGATCCCCCGGTGAATGACAGAGTGATTGATAGAGGTGCACAACTGGAATTAAACAGGGGTTGTAGACTGAGGAACAACAGCAGGTGAACCTGCACAGGATTGTGAGAACACCAACCAGAGAAAACCCTTCCGATTCAAAGAGCTTCCAGAGATCGACTGCGGAGCAAGGTGAGAGAGAGTCCCATTGACTCAGATACACACTGCTCCTGGAGATGGACTGGGGAGAAAGGTCAGAGAGAGTCCCATTGACTCAGATACACACTGGTCCTGGAGATAGACTGGGGAGAAAGGTCAGAGGGATTCCCATTGACTCAGATACACACTGGTCCTGGAGATGGACTGGGGAGAAAGGTCAGAGAGTCCCATTGACCCAGATACACTCTGGTCCTGGAGATAGACTGGGGAGAAAGGTCAGAGGGATTCCCATTGACTCAGATACTCACTGGTCCTGGAGATGGACCGGGGAGAAAGGTCAGAGAGAGTCCCATTGACTCAGATACACACTGGTCCTGGAGATGGACTGCGGAGCAAGGTGAGAGAGAGTCCCATTGACTCAGATACACACTGGTCCTGGAGATGGACTGGGGAGAAAGGTCAGAGAGAGTCCCATTGACTCAGATACACACTGGTCCTGGAGATAGACTGGGGAGAAAGGTCAGAGGGATTCCCATTGACTCAGATACACACTGGTCCTGGAGATGGACTGGGGAGAAAGGTCAGAGAGAGTCCCATTGACTCAGATACACACTGGTCCTGGAGATGGACTGGGGAGAAAGGTCAGAGAGAGTCCCATTGACTCAGATACACACTGTTCCTGGAGATGGACTGGGGAGAAAGGTCAGAGAGTCCCATTGACTTATATACACACTGGTCCTGGAGATGGACTGGGGAGAAAGATCAGAGAGAGTCCCATTGACTCAGATACACACTGGTCCTGGAGATGGACTGGGGAGAAAGGTCAGAGAGAGACCCATTGACTCAGATACACCCTGTCCTGGAGACAGTACACAAACGTTACAAAGTGAGGCAGGTATTGGTGAGAATGAGAGTGGGAGAGTCTGACCTCCAAGCACAATTATCCAGCATGAGGCTGTGCATTGGAATGTGAAGTGAGATCAGTTTCTGTTTCGAAACACAGTCACAGTGAATCTTGTGTGTGTTTTATTGTAAATGAAGTAACAGAGGGTCGATGAAGGGAGTGCTGTACATTTATATTTGGACTTTCAAAATCCATTTGCTAAAGAGCCACATAACCGACTTGTTTGGAAAATAGACACTCATGGTATTAAAGTGACGGTAAATTGGGTTTGCAATTGTCTGAGTGAGAGGAGGCAGAGAGCAGTGGTGAACAGATGTTTCTGACTGGAGAGAAGGATGCATTGGGTCATCCAGGGGTCGGAATTGGGGCCTTTGTTTTTTTAATATTTTAAATGACCTGGACTTCGGTACAGGGAGTGGACTTTCGATGTTTGCTGATGATACAAAGATTGACTCTTGTAAATGGTGAGCTGGATAGTAGCAGACTTTAGAAAGACACAGACAGTCTGGTGAAATGGGCAGACACATGGCAGATGCTATTTAATGCAGATCAGTGTGAACAGATTTGACTCTAGTATTTTGAGGGGGTGCAATAGCAGAGGGATCTGGGGGTGCAGATTCACAAATTCTTGAAGGTGGCAGGGTAAGTTGATAAGGCTTTTAAGATAGTGCGTGGGAGATTCTGCTTTGTAAATGGGGCATTGAACAGAAAAATAAGGAGGTCAATGCTAACACATTACAAATCACTGGTTAGGCTGGAGTACTGTGTACAATACTGGGCACTTTAAGAAGGAAGACAAGGCCATGGAGAGAGTACAGAGGTGGTTTACCAGAATGATACCAGGGATGACGGACTTCAATTATTTGGAGCGATTGGAGTAGCTGGGATTGTTGCCTTTAGAGCAGAGAAGGTTAAGCGAAGAGCTAATAAAGATATTCCAGATTATGAGGGTTTTTGTTGGAGCAAATAGGAAGAAATATTTCCTCTGGCAAGTGGGGTGTTAACGAATGGTCACAGTTTTAAAATAATTGGCAAAAGAACTGAAGGGGAAATGAGGAGAATTTGTTGTACAGAGTTTTAAGATCTGAAATGCACCACCTGAAAAACTGATGTAATCAAATTCCGTGGGAACTTTCAAAAAGGCAATTGGACCTGTACTTGAAGAGGATGAATTTGCAGGGTTATCTGGAAAAAGCTGAGGTGTGGGACTAGTTTGGACTCTTTTCAAAGAGCCGGTACAAGCACTGTGGGCCGAAATCTTTAAGATTGGAAGGGGTTTGAATCAAGAGCCCAGCAGATATTAACTGTCTCCCAGCCACCAGCACCAACTTGGAAAGAACCGACCTTTATGTTCCCCATAATATCAATATTATACTGCGTCTTAAGGTAGTACCAGATACTCAAATATATTTCATATATAACTCTCAATAAATAATACACACATACGAATTAGGAGCAGGATTGGGCCACTGGGCCCCTCGAGCCTGCTCCGCCATTCAATAAGATCATGACTGATCTGATTACTCCATATTCCCGCCTACCCCCTGATAACCTTTCACCCACTTGTTGATCAAGAATCTATCTACCTCTGCCTTAAAAATATTCCAAGACTCTGCTTCTACCGCCCTCTGAGGAAGTGAGTTCCAAAGACTCACGACCCTCGGAGAAAACAACTCTATTCATCTCTGTTTTAAATGGGCGACCCCTTATTTTTAAACAGTGATCTAGTTGTAGATTCTCGCACAAGAGGAAACATCCTCTCCACACCCACCCTGTCAAGATACCTCAGGATCTAATATGTTTCAATCAAGTCACCTCTTATTCTTCTAAACTCCAGCGGATACAAGCCTAGCCTGTCCAACCATTCCTCATAAGACAACCCGCCCATTCCATGTATTAGTCTAAGAAACCTTCTCTGAACTGCTTCCAATGTATTTACATCCTTCCTGAAATAAGGAGAGCAATACTGTACACAGTACTCCAGATGTGGTCTCACCAATGCCCTGTATAACTGAAGCATAACCTCCCTACTTTTTTATTCAATTCCCCTCGCAATAAATAATTACATTCTATTAGCTTTCCTAATTACTTGCTATATCTGCATACTAACCTTTTGCGATTCATGCACTAGGACACCCAGATCACTCTGCATCTCAGAGCACTGCAATCTCTCACCATTTAGATAGTATGCTGTTTTATTCTTCCTGCCAAAATGGACAACTTCCCATTTTCCCATATTATATTCTATTTGCCAAATCTTTGCCCACTCACTTAACCTATCTATATCCCTTTGTAGCCTCCTTATGTCCTGTTCACTATTTACATTCCTACCTATCTTTGTGTCATCAGCAAATTTAGCAACCATACCTTCGGTCCCTTCATCCAAGTCACTTCTATAAATTGTAAAAAGTTGAGGCCCCAGCACTGATCCCTGTGGCGCACCACTCGTTACATCTTGCCAATCAGAAAATGACCCATTTATGCCTACTCTCTGTTTCCTGTTAGCTAGCCAATCTTCTATCCATGCCAATATATTACCCCCTACACCATGAGATTTTATTTTCCGCCATAACCTTTGATGTGGCACCTTATCAGATGCCTTTTGGAAATCCAGGTACAGTACATCCACTGGTTCCCCTTTATCCACAACACATGTTACTTCCTCAAAGAAAACCAATGAATTGGGTAAACATGATTTCCCTTTCACAGAACCATGTTGACTCTGCCTGATTACCATCAATTTTTCTAAGTGCCCTGCTATAATGTTTTTAATAATAGCTTCTAACATCTTCCCTATGATAGATGTTAAGCTAACTGGCCTGTAGTTTCCTGCTTTCTGTCTCCCTACCTTTTTGAATAAAGGAGTTACATTCGCTATTTTCCAATCTAATGGAACCTTCCCCGAATCTAGGGAATTTTGGAAAATTAAAACCAACGCATCAACTGTCTCACTAGCCACTTCTTTTAAGACCCTAGGATGAAGTCCATCAGGACCCGGGGACTTGTCAGCCCGCAGCTCCAACAATTTGCTCAGTACCACTTCCCTGGTGATTGTAATTTTCTTCAGTTCCTCCCTCCCTTCCATTTCCTGATTTACAGCTATTTCTGGGATGTTACTTGTATCCTCTATAGTAAAGACCGATGCAAAATACCTGTTCAATTCAACTGCCATCTCCTTATTTTCCATTATTAATTCCCCAGACTCTCTTTATTGGACCAATGCTCACTTTGTTAAATATTTTCTTTATTAAATATCTATAGAAACTCTTACTATCTGTTTTTATATTTCTAGCTAGCTTTCTCTCGCACTCTAAATTTTCTCCTCTTATTAATCTTTTAGTCATTCTTTGCTGTTTTTTATATTCTGTCCAATCTTCTGACCTGCCACCCATCTTTGCGCAATTATATGCTTTTTCTTTAAGTTGGATACTATCTTTAACTTTTTTAATTAACCAGGGTTGGTGGGCCCTCCCCTTGGATTTTTTCTTTCTCATTGGAATGTATGCATTCTGTTTATTCTGAAATATCCCCTGAAATGTCTGCCACTGCAACTCTATTGACCGATCCCTTAACCTAATTTGCCAGTTCACTTCAACTAGCTCTGCTTTCATGCCCTCATAATTGCCCTTATTTATGTTTAAAATACAAGTCTTGGACCCACTCTTCTCTCTCACAAACTGAAGTTAAAATTCAATCATATTATGATCGCTGCTACCTAGGGGCGCCTTCACTGTGAGGTCTTTAATTAATCCTATCTCGTTGCACAATACCAGGTCTAGTATTGCCTGCTCTCTGGTTGGATCCAGAACGTGCTGTTGTAAGAAACTATCCAGAAAACAGTCTATGAACTCCTCATTTAGGCTACCTTTGCCCATCTGATTTTTCCGGTCTATATGTAGATTAAATCCCCCATGATTATTGCCATACCCTTCTGAAAAGCTCCCATTATTTCTTCCTTTATACTCCATCCTACCGTGTGTTTACTGTTAGGGGGCCTGTACACCACTCTCACAAGTGACTTCTTGCCTTTATCATTTCTCATCTCTACCCAAACCGCTTCTACATCCTGGTTTCCTGAACTTCGGTCATCCCTCTCTATTGTGCTAATACCATCATTAATTAGCAGAGCCACCCATCCACCTTTTTCCACCTTCCTGTCCTTCCTAAATGTCATGTACCCTTCAATATTCAGGTCCCAATCTATGTCATCCTGCAGCCATGTTTCTGTAATGTCTATCAGATCGTACTTATTTTTTCCTATTTGCGCTATCAGTTCATCTGTTTTGTTTTGAATGCTACGTGCATTTAAATGCAGAGCCTTTAGTTTTGTCCTTTTATTATTTTTGTAACCTCTAGCCATAACTGTTGATTAACTCAGATTTGTACTCTCTATCCCTTCCTGTCACGGTCTGTTTAGCATTTCCCATATTAATACCTTTCTTTCTTGCCTTGTCTCTACTCTTTGATTTACCACATCTTCCCAAATTTGATCCCTTGCCCCCACTATTTAGTTTAAAACCCTCTCTACCGCCCCAGTTATATGACTCGCCAGAACACTGGTCCCAGCATGGTTCAGGTGAAGACCGTCCCAACGATACAGATCCCACTTTCCCCAGTATGGTGCCAGTGCCCCAGGAATCGAAACCCATTTCTCCCACACCAGTCTTTGAGCCACGCATTCATCTCTCTAATTTTATTTATCCTATGCCAGTTTGCTCGTGGCTCAGGTAATAATGCAGACATTATTACCCTTGAGGTTCTGCTTTTTAATTTAGCCCTTAGCTGCTCATACTCTCTCAGCAGAACCTCTTTCCTAGTTCTAACTGTGTCGTTGGTACCTACATGGACCACGACCAGTGACTCCTACCCCTCCCACTGCAAGTTCCGCTCCAGCCCAGAGCAGATGTCCTGAACCCTGGCACCGGGCAGGCAACACAGCCATCTGGACTCTCGCTCTTGGCCGCAGAGAACTGTATCTATCCCCCTGACTATGCTGAACCCAATTACCACTACATTCCTATTAACTCCCCCCGCTTGAATCGCTTCCTGTACCTCGGTTCCATGGTCAATTTGCTCATCCACCCTGCAGCCACTGCTTTCATCCATACAGGCCGCAAGAACCTCAAACCTGTTGGACAATTGCTGAGGCTCCTCCACCTCCTGGGTCCCCATACCTGCCTCACTCGCAGTCACATCCTCGTGTCCCTGACCACTGACTAAATCCGAAGACCCTATCCTAAGGGGTGTGACTGCCTCCTGGAATAAAGTGTCCAGGTAACATTCCCCCTCCCTGATGCATCGCAGAGTCCGCAGCTCGGCCTCCAGCTCATCAACTCTGAGCCGAAGCTCCTCAAGCCGCAGACACTTACCGCAGACGTGTTCGTCCTGGATCACACTGGCGTCCAGGAGCTCCCACATACTGCAGTCGCAACACACCACCTGCCCTGCCAACTTTATTGGGTCTTAATTTATTTATTTTATAACCCAGTACACCCAATCAGATTTATTACTGCTAGTAAACTTTACTAATACTAATGAAACCTTGCAATTAATAACACATTTCCTGGGGTTTAAAAGATAGGAGAAGTGAGCAAAATACTCACCAACCAATCACTTACCCTTTTCCCTTTTATTTTTTCTCTAATTGCGGTTGGGGGGGTTCACAGAGCCGAACTCCCACTGGTTCTCTGTCCCCTCTCGTGCAGCTTTTTAGCTTCTGCTCTCCTGGAGGCTGACAAAGATAGAAAAAGAAAGGAGCACCTCCCTCCCCTCCTCGCCTAACTCCCTTTCTCACCAAACACGCAGGTTTACACTCTTTTCCAAGCTGCACTCGGTGACAAACTGCACTCAGTTGTGAATTACAATTCTGAACTGGACGCTGGATTTACTTATACAACAGCAAAATACTGCGGATGCTGGAAAATTGAAACAACAGCAGAAGACGCTGGAAAAACTCAGCAGGCCAGGCAACATCCGTGGAGAGAGAAACAGAGTTAACGTTTCAGGTCGAAACCCTTCGTCAGAACTGTGAAAAGAGCAGGAAATGAAACATAAAAATGCAAGGGGGAGGGGGGGATAACTATGGTAAGTAGAGACATTAAGAGATGCTCAAGGCAAGACGAGATGGTAATAGGACAGGTTAAGAAACAAAACATGGCTCGAGAATGGCTCTGCCAGCGCATTTCACACTCCTCGAGCCATATTGTGTTTCTTAAGCTGTCCTATTACCATCTCGTCTCGCCTTGTGTATCTCTTAATGTCTCTTTACTTCTCACTGACCTTCCCTTTTGTTCTTTTATTCCCTCCCCCAGACTCCAAACTTGCTTTTTCATCTGTTTCATTTCCTGCATTTTTCTCAGTTCTGACGAAGTGTCGCAGACCTGAAACGTTAACTCTGTTTCTCTCTCCACGGTTGTTGCCTGGCCTGCTGAGCTTTTCGAGCGCTTTCTGTTGTTTTTGCTGGATTTACTCAGTTATTTTCTATCAGTAAATCTATTTCTGAATTTCATGATGGCAGTTGAATTAAACGATTATCGTTTAAGTATAAACTGATAAACTGATACGTAAATCATATATTTTAATGATTATTAGTAAAATTATTTCATGTTGTCAGAAAAAAGTTTCCTGTTGGTCCCATGATCCAGGTGTATAGATACATACAATTCAATAACAGGAACAGATTTAGATGGTTTAAGACAATCTGATTTTCAGGGGTGACGGGGTCTATCTCCAACAAAGTGACTATTTTATTGATGTATTTCTGTAGATGTGGCGCTGCTTAATGTTCTGTACAGCTGGAACTGACGGTGGATTCAGTAAACCCGCAGTGTCAGGTCTGGTGGTGTAAAAATCCATGATTGGAATCGCAGCTTCATGGTTAGAAACACTGGCTGAATGTTCAGGGTTAATGTTCTTCACTAAACTCAGAACATGTGATGTTGGTTTTGTTATTTCCGTTTTCAGTTATTTTCGCTGGGTGATTTCCTCTGTTGCCAGGGTAACAAACTGTCAGATCTCAGCACAAGAGGCCTTGGCTCCAATTTATATCCAAAAGACCGTCAAACATTCAGTGTAAACTCCTGTCTGTGTTCTCGGCAGTCCAGGAGTAGGAACCTGTTGTTTCTGAGCAGTAGGTTATGTAGATACATAGAATTCGCAAGACTTCCTCTTACCATGGTTTAGTAACAGTTCTTTTTAAATTTGATAACCTCTGTCACAATATATTTTGAGTTGGGAATATTGTTCCACATGTTATTCAGTTCTGGGCACCGCCCCTCAGGAAAGAGATGTTGTCCTTGGAGGGGATGCAGCGCCGATTCATTGGAGTGATAACCTGAGCTAAAAGGGTTAAATTATGAGGACAGGTTGCAAAGACTAGGCTTGTATTCCCTTGAATATAGAAGATCAAGGGGTGAACTAATTGAGGTGTTTAAGATGATTACAGGAGTTCACAGGATAGATAGAGAAAAACTATTTTTCCTCTGGTGGGGGAGTCCTGAACAATGAGGCATAAACTTCAGATTAGAGCTCGGCCGTTAAACGGTGATAGAATCATAGAATAATCGTCATGACACAGTAGAAGGTCATTCGGCCCGTCCAGCCCGTGCCGGCTCTCTGCAAGATCACTTCAGCTCAATCCTCCGCCCTTTCTCCGTAGCCCTGCAATTTTTTTCAGGTACTTCTGTGGTTCTGTTTGGGTGGCGGAAGCATTTCTTCACACAAAGGGGATTGGAAATCTGGAAATCTTCCACCCCCCCAAAAAAAAAGCTGGTGATGCTGGGGGGTCAATTGAAAATGTCTAAACTGAGATTAATTGACTTGTTTCTCTCTCCACGGATGGTGCCTGACCTGCTTAGTGTTTCCAGCATTTTCTGTTATTTTGGATTTCTACATCCACAGTATTTTGCTATTGTATTAATAGATGATTGTTGGGCATTAAGGGTGAGGGAACCAAGGCAGGTCCATGGGGCTAAGACACAGATCAGCCATGGTCTAAATGACTGGTGGAACAGACTGGACGGAATGAATGGCCGCCTCCTGTTGCTATGTTGCGATGAAGACCTCCCACCACTGGGGGAGCGACAGTGGTGCGTTCGTGCGGCATTACATTCCCACGCAGGCGCAGTGCCGCGCCCTTGCCCTCCCGCGCAGGCGCAGTGCCGCTCTCTTGCCCTCCCGCGCAGGCACAGTGCCGCGCCCTTGCTGATCCGGGGTTTGCTGTGGGCAGTGGGCGGGGTTTGCTGATCCGGGGTTTGCTGTGGGCGGGGCGGGGCGGCGCGGGCCGGTGTGTGAGTGACGATCAGAAACAGGATGGTTGCCCGGGTTACAGGGGCCGCGCTCTGTGACTGAGGGAACTCGGCTCCATTCAGCTCACGGCCCAGAGTTTCGATCACAGCGAGGGACGGAGGGGCTTCACAGTCTCACACTCCGGTTAGTAACCGGAGAATAAGTGGCGCATTTCCGTCTGCAGCAGTAAGAATGGGGGAGTCTGAGTTCTAATGTTTTATCACACGGAGGCAGTTTAAAGTGGAACAGGCCCGGTTTGTAACGGAGGGGAGATTCCTGTCAGCATCAGCTCCCGGGGAATGAGCTGATCCGGCTCACAATACAGGGGCTGGGCAGGGAGTGGAGGGCGCGGTGGCTTCAGGCAGTTTGGACAGAAAATGGCGCATTTCCGACCAGAGCTGTGAAAATGGGGGAGACTGAAGCGGCCGGAAATTTACTGTGAGGAAAAATTCAAAACGGACAGCCCCAGAACTGAGGGTTTGGAGAGAGGAGGGAGTTAGAATGAAAATACCAGTGTAAACCGGGGAGGATGGGCCCAGTGAGATCAGACAGTGTGTAAACCGGGGAGGATGGGTCCAGTGAGATCAGACAGTGTGTAATCCGGGGAGGATGGGCCCAGTGAGATCAGACAGTGTGTAACCCGGGGAGGATGTTCCCAGTGAGATCAGACAGTGTTTAACCTGGGGAGGATGGGCCCAATGAGATCAGAGTGTGTAACCCGGGGAGGATGGGCCCAGTGTGATCAGACAGGGTGTAACAGGGGGAGGATGGTCCAAGTGTGATCAGACAGTGTGTAACCCGGGGAGGATGGGCTCAGTGAGATCAGACAGTGTGTAACCCGGGGATGATCTGCCAGTGAGATCAGACACTGTGTAACCCGGGGAGGATGGGTCCAGTGAGATCAGACAGTGTGTAACCTGGGTAGGATGGGCTCAGTGAGATCAGACAGTGTGTAACCCGGGGATGATCTGCCAGTGAGATCAGACACTGTGTAACCCGAGGAGGATGGGTCCAGTGAGATCAGACAGTGTGTAATCCGGGGATGATGTGCCAGTGAGATCAGACAGTGTGTAACCCGGGGAGGATGGGTCCAGTGAGATCAGACAGTGTGTAACCCGGGGAGGATGGGCCCAGTGAGATCAGACAGTGTGTAACCCGGGGAGGATGGGCCCAGTGAGATCAGACAGTGTGTAACCCGGGGAGGATGGGCCCAGTGAGATCAGACAGTGTGTAACCCGGGGAGGATGGGCCCAGTGAGATCAGACAGTGTGTAATCAGGGATGATGTGCCAGTGTGATCAGACAGTGTGTAACCCGGGGAGGATGGGTCCAGTGAGATCAGACAGTGTGTAACCCGGGGAGGATGGGCCCAGTGAGATCAGACAGTGTGTAACCCGGGGAGGATGGGTCCAGTGAGATCAGACAGTGTGTAACCTGGGTAGGATTGGCCCAGTGAGATCAGACAGTGTGTAATCCGGGGATGATGTGCCAGTGAGATCAGACAGTGTGTAATCCGGGGAGGATGGGCTCTGTGAGATCAGACAGTGTGTAACCCGGGGAGGATGGGCCCAGTGAGATCAGACAGTGTGTAATCCGGGGATGATGTGCCAGTGAGATCAGACAGTGTGTAACCCGGGGAGGATGGGCCCAGTGAGATCAGACAGTGTGTTACCCGGGGAGGATGGGCCCAGTGAGATCAGAAAGTGTGTAACCCGGGGTGGATGGGCCCAGTGAGATCAGACAGTGTGTTTCCCGGGGAGAATGGGCCCAGTGAGATCAGAAAGTGTGTAACCCGGGGAGGATGGTTCCAGTGAGATCAGACAGTGTGTATCCAGGGGACGATGGACACAGTGAGATCAGACAGCATGTAAGCCGGGGAGGATGGGTCCAGTGTGATCAGGCAGTGTGTAACCCGGAGAGGATGGGTCCAGTGAGATCAGACAGTGTGTAACCCGGGGAGGATGTGCCCAGTGAGATCAGACAGTGTGTAACCCGGATAGGATGGGCCCAGTGTGATCAGATAGTGTGTAACCAGGGAGGATGGGTCCAGTGAGATCAGACAGTGTTGAACCCGGGGAGAATGGGCCCAGTGAGTTCAGACAGTGTGTAATCCGGGGATGATGTGCCAATGAGATCAGACAGTTTTTAACCCGAAGAGGATGGGCCCAGTGAGTTCAGGCAGGGTCTAATCCGGGAGGTTGGGCCCAGTGAGATCAGACAGTGTGTAACCCGGGGTGGATGGGACCACTGAGGTCAGAATGTGTTTAACCCGAGCAGGATGTGCCCAGTGAGATCAGTCAGTGTGTAACCCGGGGAGGATGGGCCCAGTGAGATCAGACTTTGTGTGACCCGGGGAGGATGAGCCGAGTCAGATCAGACAGTATGTAACCCGGGGAGGATGGGCTCAGTGAGATCAGACAGTGTGTAATCGGGGAGGATGGACCCAGTGAGATCAGACAGTGTGTAACCCATGGAGGATGGGCCCAGTGAGATCAGACAGTGTGTAACCCGGGGAGGATGGGCCCAGTGAGATCAGACAGTGTGTAACCCTGATAGGATGTGTGGTAACACAATACAGCTTCCTGTGACTCGAACTTTATTGCATCACTTCCTGTCATTAGTCCAGGATAGATACTGGACTGATCAGTTGGATCCTGGAGAGGCATAGAGTAAGACCTCTTTGGTATGTAGTACCTTTTTAGTTGATTAAAGCTTACTTTAAGTTCACCACGCGTAAGGCTCTTTCTTACGACAATTTAATCAACTTTGAAAAACTTCGCACTCAAACTTTTTGGACGAACTCAGAACTAAGGATCCAGGGAATCACCTATCATGGAAAACATCCTTAAACCATCGCGTCTTGACTTGGACCCAAACACCCCAGCAGCCGTTAAGGTGTGGAAACACTGGTATCGCACGTTTGACAATTTTCTTGAATACTGCAAGGCTGATGATGACTCAAAGTTGCGGATACTCATCAACTGTGTCACCCCGAATGTATTTCAGTATGTGGAGGAATGGGACAGTTACGAGGAGGCAATTCGGACGCTTAAGAGACTATATACTAAGACACCGAATGAGGTCTATGCTAGACATCTACTAGCTACAGCCCAACAAGGGCCGGAGGAATCCATTGATAAATTCCTCCAAGAGCTTCGCAGACTTAGTATGGACTGTAACTTTCAGGCGGCCTCAGCTGAGCTGTACCGTGAAGAAATGATCCGTGATGCTTTTATCTGCGGGCTTGCCTCCCCATTTATACGCCAGCGTCTACTGGAAAGTAAGACACTTGAGCTTCAGAGAGCTTATGACATGGCTTGCTCTCTAGATCTGGCAAAAATAAATGCAGACCTTTATACAGTGCCCAGATCTCGGTCTGCTGCCTTAACTACAGTCAGGCAATTTAAGAGGCCACAGGTGAACTCTATTAGGGAGGTCTTTATCCCTGACGATCAATCTGATGACTTCACTGATGAAGAGGATGATGACCCCACTGTGGCAGCCTCTTGGCAATCTAAGAAATGCTTCTTTTGTGGTGATGAGTTTCACCCTCGGAAATGCTGCCCTGCTCGCAATGCGTTTTGCAGTCATTGCAACAAAAAGTGTCATTTTGCAAAGGTTTGCCTATCTAGAGCCTCTACGAGGGCTTATCAAGCTAAGTCCTACCGAACTGCCCCGGTAAGGGCCTACCAAGATGTTCCGGCTAACATCTATCGTGCTTCCTCTCGGGTTTCCTCTCGAAGAAACACACCTAGAGTTTCAGCCACTCTTTGTGCAATGACACCAATTACAGCTGCTTGTCCTCAGAACCTATTCCATGCAGCTACAAATGCATCAATTAATGGACATACTTTAGATGCCTTAATTGACTCAGGGAGCACTGATACTTTCATTAGGGAACAGATTGTTGCAGAGTTAAAGCTACATGTTTTCCCATCGGACCAGGCAGTTGCGATGGCTCAGTCATCACTTAATACCAGAATTTCTGGCTTTTGTATGGTTGAAATAACACTTAATGGTCACAGGTATCCCTCCACCCGGCTTTCGGTGCTCAAGGATTTATGTAGTGATCTTGTCTTAGGGCTGGATTTTCAAAAGCAGCATAAGAAGCTCACCATTGAGTTCGGCGGATCCAAACCTGAACTCACTATTCCTAATATACGACCTCGATTACCGTTCTGTGCATTGTCAGCAGCTTCACTGGATGAACCCTCACTGTTTACCAGTATCCCTCCTCGATGCAAACCGATTATAACAAAGTCACGACGTTTCAGTCAGGAAGACCAGTCTTTTATTGCGGCTGAGATTTCTCGGCTTTTAGCAGAGGATATCATCGAGCCTTGTTCGTCGCCATGGCGCGCCCAGGTCGTTATTGTTAAGAACCCTCTACAACCTCACAAGAAACGGCTGTGCATTGACTATTCACAGACCATCAATCAATATACGGACTTGGATGCATACCCATTGCCGCGCATCGATGATATGGTTAATAAACTGGCTGAGTACACGGTGTTCTCAACATATGATCTGAAAAGTGCCTATCATCAGGTAGCCTTGAAGGTCTCAGACAAGCAGTATACGGCCTTTGAAGCCAATGGACGGCTGTATCAATTTTGTCGCCTCCCCTTTGGGGTCACTAATGGAGTGGCTGTCTTCCAGCGAGCAAACAGGAAGACTTGAAGGATACGTTTCCTTATCTGGACAATATTACTGTCGCAGGTCGCAATCAGCAGGAACATGACGCCAATCTCCAACGATTTTGGGATGCACTCCAGCACCGTAATTTGACATTAAATGCGGCAAATCCATTGAGTCACAACCAACCATCAACATCCTTGGCTATTGTGTGGGCAATGGCATCATTAAACCTGACCCTGAAAGGCTTTGCCCACTCCAAGAACTCCCGCCACCTAAGAATCCGGCCTCCTTGCGCCGGGCCCTCGGCCTGTTTGCATACTATGCTAAATGGATTCCTAACTTCTCGGACCGAATCCAACCTCTACTGAAGACCAGCACATTCCCACTAGACACAGCGGCTGTTGCAGCCTTTAACCTCCTGAAAAAACAGTTGGAGAAAGCGGCTCTTCACTCCATCGATGAGAGACTTCCTTTTGTTGTGGAGTGTGATGCCTCGGAGGTGGCGATCTCGGCCACTCTGAATCAGGAAGGTCGTCCGGTGGCATTTTTGTCCAGGACTTTTCAAGGAGCTGAGCTACATTATCCTCCAGTCGAGAAAGAAGCTACAGCCATCATAGAGGCAGTACGGAAGTGGAGTCATCTCCTAGCTCGCCAGCACTTTACCTTAATCACGGACAAGCGATCGGTCGCCTTCATGCTCGATAATCGAAAACGGACCAAAATTAAAAATAATAAAATCCAGCTTTGGCGGCTGGAATTGGCCTCTTTTGGTTACACCATCCACTATCGACCTGGCAAGGAGAATGTGGCTCCGGATACACTCACACGAGCATTCTGCTCCGCCATGGCACCCTCTACGCTCGTAGACATCCATGATGGGTTGTGTCATCCGGGCGTTACTCGCATGCTACACTTCGTGCGGTCCCGAAATCTCCCATTCTCTACCGGGGATGTAAAGAAGATGTGCTCGGACTGCAGAGTCTGTGCGGAATTGAAAGCTCAGTTTTTCCGCCCCTCGGGTGGTATACTCATACATGCGACCCAGCCAATGCAACGGCTTAGCATCGATTTTAAGGGGCCGTTGCCCTCTTCAACTCGCAACACCTATCTGTTGATCATGGTCGATGAGTATACCCGTTTTCCGTTTGCCTTTCCCTGCCCCAACATGCTGACGACCACGGTTATCAGCTGCCTTGAGCAGGTATTTGCTTTCTGTGGCATGGCATCCTATGTTCATTCGGATCGGGGCCCTTCTTTTATGTCAGGAGAACTCGAGGCCTATCTCTCGGAACGGGGTATTGCTGCCAGCAGAACGACACCTTATCATCCGGTCGGGAATGGGCAAGTCGAGCGTTTTAACGCTATCATCTGGAATGCGGTACGTCTGGCTTTGAGATCTCGGGGCCTACCCAACCAGCAATGGGAAGCAGTACTTCCAGACGCATTAAACTCCACACGGTCCCTCCTTTCGACCGCCACAAATACGACGCCTCATGAACGGTTCTTCCGATTTCAGCGTCGCTCATCCTATGGGATATCTCTCCCGTCGTGGCTGACTACACCGGGACCAGTGCTACTCCGAAGATATGTCCGGGCGTCTAAGAATGACCCCCTGGTAGATGAAGTTGAGCTCACTGACGTAAACCCTACCTACGCCTATATTCGGTATCCTGACGGTCGGGAATCTACCGTGCCATTGCGGGATCTGGCTCCCTGCCCGCCGAAACATAGAGGGACACCAGGGGATGATATTGTACCAGGCACATCTCTGGGCTCGCCAGGTGCCTCTCATCATGATCTGGATCTGACGCCGGCTGGTACCTCACTCCAGCGTGCCGATCTGAGGCAGACTGACTATGAGCCCGTCGGGGCTCGCACGCGCAGCCACGATCCACCCCGTATGGTATGCTCAGAAACGGATCTGCCACAGCCCTGCCCGACACCCGTTCGGGCACCAGTACACAGTCAGGATCGTCCTGACCCCTCACAGAGTGGGCTGGATCACTCGGACTCTGGTCCACGGACCGCGGCGGGTAAACGGGCTGGGGCCCTCTACCGCTACGAGAACCCAAACGGGTGCGGCTCTCCCTCGTCCAGCGGCTACGAAATGGAGGGAGCATCCCGGCCTCCTAATCTTTTTGGGGGGGGAGAATGTGGTAACACAATACAGCTTCCTGTGACTCGAACTTTATTGCATCACTTCCTGTGATTAGTCCAGGATAAATACTGGACTGATCAGTTGGATCCTGGAGAGGCATAGAGTAAGACCTCTTTTGTATGTAGCACCTTTTTAGTTGATTAAAGCTTACTTTAAGTTCACCACGCGAAAGGCTCATTCTTACGACAGGATGGACTCAGTGAGATCAGACATTGTGTTTCCCGGGGAGGATGGGCCGAGTGAGATCAGACAGTGTGTAACTCGCGGAGGATGGGCCTAGTGAGATCAGACAGTGTGTAACCGGGGAGAATTGGCCCAGTGAGATCAGACAGTGAGTAACCCGGGGAGGATGGGTCAGTGAGATCAGGCAGTGTGTTATCCGGGGAGGATGGGCCCAGGGTGATCAGGCAGTGTGTTTCTCGGGGAGGATGAGCCGAGTCAGATCAGACAGTGTGTAACCCGGGAGGATGGGCCCAGTGAGATCAGACAGTGAGTAACCCGGGGAGGATGGGCCCAGTGAGATCAGACAGTGAGTAACCCGGGGAGGATGGGCCCAGTGAGATCAGACAGTGAGTAACCCGGGGAGGATGGGTCCAGTGAGATCAGACAGTGTGTACCCCGGGGAGGATGGGCCCAGTGAGATCAGGAAGTGTGCAACCCGGGGAGCATGGGCCCAGTGAGATCAGACAGTGTGTAACCAGGGAGGATGGGCCCAGTGAGATTAGACAGTGTGTAACCCAGGGAGGATGGGCCCAGTGAGATCAGACAGTGAGTAACCAGGGAGGATGGGCCCAGTGAGATTAGACAGTGTGTAACCCGGGGAGGATGGGCCCAGTGAGATTAGACAGTGTGTAACCCGGGGAGGATGGGCCCAGTGAGTTCAGACCTTGTGTAACCCGGGGAGGATGGGCCCAGTGAGATCAGACAGTGTGTACCCCGGGGAAGATGGGTCCAGTGAGATCAGACAGTGTGTAACCCGAGGAGGATGGGCCCAGTGAGATCAGACAGTGTGTAACCCGGGGAGGATGGGCCAAGTGAGTTCAGACAGTGTGTAACCCGGGGAGGATGGGCCCAGTGAGATCAGGAAGTGTGTAACCCGGGGAGGATGGGCCCAGTGAGATCAGACAGTGTGAAACCCGGGGAGGATGGGCTCTGTGAGATCAGACAGTGTGTAACTCGGGGAGGATGTGCCCAGTGAGATCAGACAGTGTGTTACCCGGGGAGGATGGGCTCAGTGAGATCAGACAGTGAGTAACCAGGGAGGATGGGCCCAGTGAGATCAGACAGTGTGTAACCCGGGGAGGATGTGCCCAGTGAGATCAGACAGTGTGTAACCCGGGGAGGATGGGCCCAGTGAGATCAGACAGTGTGTAACCCGGGGAGGATGGGCCCAGTGAGATCAGACAGTGTGTAACCCGGGGAGGATGGGCCCAGTGAGATCAGACAGTGTGTAACCCGGGAAGGATGGGCCCAGTGAGATCAGACAGTGTGTAACCCGGGGAGGATGTGCCCAGTGAGATCAGACAGTATGTAACCCGGGGAGGATGGGCCCAGTGTGATCAGACAGTGTGTAACCCGGGGAGGATGGGTCCAGTGAGATCAGACATTGTGTAACCCGGGGGAATGGGCCCAGTGAGATCAGACAGTGTGTAACCCGGGGAGGATGGGTCCAGTGAGATCAGACAGAATGTAACCCGGGGAGGAGGGGCCCAGTGAGATCAGACAGTGTGTAACCCGGGTAGGATGGGCCCAGTGTGATCAGACAGTGTGTAACCCGGGGAGGATGTGCCCAGTGAGATCAGATAGTGTGTAACCCGGGGAGGATGGGCCCAGTGAGATCAGACAGTGTGTAACCCGGGGAGGATGGGCTCAGTGAGATCAGACAGTGTGTAACCCGGGGAGGATGGACCCAGATAGATCAGACAGTGTGTAACCTGGGGAGGATGGGTCAAGTGAGATCAGATAGTGTGTAACCAGGGAGGATGGGCCAAGTGAGATCAGACAGTGTGTAACCCGGGGAGGATGGGCCCAGTGAGACCAGTCAGTATTTAACCCGGAGAGGCTGTTTACAATGAGATCAGACAGTGTGTAACCCGGAGTGCATGTGCCCAGCGAGATCAGACTTAGTTGAACCAGGGGAGGATGGGCCCAGTGAAATCAAACAGCGTGTAACCCGGGGAAGATGGGCACAGTGAGATCAGACAGTGTGCAAACCGGGATGATGGGCCCTTTGAGATCCGAGAGCTAATAGTAGGGTGAGGATGGGCCCAGTGAGATCAGACAGTGTGTATCCCGGGGAGGATGGCCCCAGTGAGATCAGACAGTATGTAACCCGGGGAGGATGGGCCAACTGAAATCAGACAGTATGTAACCCGGGGAGGATGGGCCCAGTGAGATCAGACAGTGTGTAACCCGGGGAGGATTGTCCCAGTGAGATCAGACAGTGTGTAACCCGGGGAGGATGGGCCCAGTGAGATCACACAGTATGTAACCCGGGGTGCTTTTGCCCAGTGAGAACAGACATCGTTTAACCAGGGGAGGATTGGCCCAGTGAAATCAAACAGCGTGTAACCCGGGGAAGATAGGCACAGTATGATCAGACAGTGTGTAACCCGTGGAGGATGGGCACAGTGAGATCAGACAGTGTGCAAACCGGGAGGATGGGCCCTGTGAGATCGGAGAGCTATTAGCAGGGTGAGGATGGGCGCAGTGAGATCAGACAGGGTGTAACCCGGTGAGGATGGCCCCAGTGAGATCAGACAGCGTGTAACCCGGGGAGAATGGGCCCCGTGAGATCAGACAGTGTGAAACCAGGGGAGGATGGGCCCAGTGAGATCAGGCAGTGTGTAACCCGGGGAGGATGGGCCCCGTGAGATCAGACAGTGTGAAACCAGGGGAGGATGGGCCCAGTGAGATCAGGCAGTGTGTAACCCCTGGAGGTTGGGCTCAGTGTGATCAGACAGTGTGTCACCCGGGGAGAATGGCCCCAGTGAGATCAGACAGTGTGCAACCCGGGGAGGATGGGCCCAGTGAGATCAGACAGTGTGTAACCCGGGGAGGATGGACCCAGTGAGATCAGACAGTGTGTAACTGCGGGATGATGGTCCCAGTGAGATCAGACTGTGTGCTAACCAGGAGGATGGGCTCAGTGAGATCAGGCAGTGTGTAACCCGGGTGGATGAGCCCAGTGAGATCAGACAGTGTGTATCCCGTGGAGGATGGGCCCAGTGTGAGCAGACAGTGTGTATCCCTGGGAGAATGGCCCCAGTGAGATCAGACAGTGTGCAACCCGGGGAGGATGGGCCCAGTGAGATCAGACAGTGTGCAACCCGGGGAGGATGGGCCCAGTGAGATCAGACAGTGTGCAACCCGGGGAGGATGGGCCCAGTGAGATCACGCAGTGTGTAACCCGGGGTGCTTTTGCTCAGTGAGAACAGACATCGTTTAACCAGGGGAGGATTGGCCCAGCGTGATCAGACATTGTGTAACCCAGGAAGGATGGGCCCAGTGTGATCAGAGACTGTGTAACCCGGGGAGGATGGGCCCAGTGAGATCACTCAGTGTGTAACTGGGGGAGGATGGTCCCAGTGAGATCAGACAGTGTGTAACCCGGGGAGGATGGGCCCAGTGGGTTCAGACAGTGTGTAACCCGGGGAGGAAGGGCCCAGTGAGATCAGACAGTGTGTAACCCGGGGAGGATGGGCCCAGTGAGATCAGACAGTGTAACCGGGGAGGAAGGGCCCAGTGAGATCAGACAGTGTGTAACCCGGGGAGGAAGGGCCCAGTGAGTTTAGACAGTTTAACTAGGGAGGAAGGGCCCAGTGAGATCAGACAGTGTGTAACCCGGGGAGAATGGACCCAGTGAGATCAGACAGTGTGTAACCCGGGGAGGATGGGCCCAGTGAGATCAGACAGTGTGTAACCCGGGGAGGATGTGCCCAGTGAGTTCAGACAGTGTAACCCCGGGGAGGATGGGCCCAGTGAGATCAGACAGTGTGTAACCCGGGGAGGATGTGCCCAGTGAGTTCAGACAGTGTAACCCGGGGAGGATGGGCCCAGTGAGATCAGACAGTGTGTAACCCGGGGAGGATGGGCCCAGTGAGATCAGACAGTGTGTAACCCGGGGAGGATGGGCCCAGTGAGATCAGACAGTGTGTAACCCGGGGAGGATGTGCCCAGTGAGTTCAGACAGTGTAACCGGGGAGGAAGGGCCCAGTGAGATCAGACAGTGTGTAACCCGGGGAGGATGGGCCCAGTGAGATCAGACAGGGTGTAACCTGGGGAGGATGGGCCCAGTGAGATCAGACAGTGTGTAACCCGGGGAGGATGGGCCAAGTGACATCAGTCAGTGTGTAACCCGGGGAGGATGGGCCCAGTGAGATCAGACAGTGTGTAACCCGGGGAGGATGGGCCAAGTGAGATCAGTCAGTGTGTAACCCGGGGAGGATGGGTCCAGTGAGATCAGACAGTGAGTAACCCGGGGAGGATGGGCCCAGTGAGATCAGACAGTGTGTAACCCGGGGATAATGGGCCCAGTGAGATCAGACAGTGTGTAACCCGGGGAGGATGTGCCCAGTGAGTTCAGACAGTGTAACCGGGGAGGATGGGCCCAGTGAGATCAGACAGTGTGTAACCCGGGAGGATGGCCCAGTGAGATCAGACAGTGTGTAACCCGGGGAGGATGGGCCCAGTGAGATCAGACAGTGTGTAACCCGGGGAGGATGGGCCCAGTGAGATCAGACAGTGTGTAACCCGGGGAGGATGGGCCCAGTGAGATCAGACAGTGTGCAAACCGGGAGGATGGGCCCAGTGAGATCAGACAGTGTGTAGCCGGGGAGGATGGGCCCAGTGAGATCAGACAGTGTGTATCCCTGGGAGGATGGCCCCAGTGAGATCAGACAGTGTGTAACCCGGGGAGGATGGGCCCAGTGAGATCAGACAGTGTGTAACCCGGGGAGGATGGGCCCAGTGAGATCAGACAGTGTGTAACCCGGGGAGGATGGGCCCAGTGAGATCAGACAGTGTGTAACCCGGGGAGGATGGGCCCAGTGAGATCAGACAGTGTGTAACCCGGGGAGGATGGGCCCAGTGAGATCAGACAGTGTGTAACCCTGGGAGGATGGGCCCAGTGAGATCAGACAGTGTGTAACCCGGGGAGGATGGACCCAGTGAGATCAGACAATGTGTAACCCGGGGAGGATGGGCCCAGTGAGATCAGACAGTGTGTAACCCGGGGAGGAAGGGCCCAGTGAGATCAGACAGTGTGTAACCCGGGGAGGAAGGGCCCAGTGAGATCAGACAGTGTGTAACCCGGGGAGGATGGGCCCAGTGGGATCAGACAGTGTGTAACCCGAGGAGGATGGGCCCAGTGAGATCAGACAGTGTGTAACCCGGGGAGGATGGGCCCAGTGAGATCAGACAGTGTGTAACCCGGGGAGGATGGGCCCAGTGAGACCAGACAGTGTAACCCGTGGAGGATGGGCCCAGTGAGTTCAGACAGTGTAACCGGGGAGGAAGGGCCCAGTGAGATCAGACAGTGTGTAACCCGGGGAGGAAGGGCCCAGTGAGATCAGACAGCGTGTAACCCGGGGAGGTTGGGCCCAGTGAGTTCAGACAGTGTAACCCGGGGAGGATGGGCTCAGTGAGTTTAGACAGTTTAACTAGGGAGGAAGGGGCCAGTGAGTTCAGACTGTGTAACCCGGGGAGGATGGCCCAGTGAGATCAGACAGTGTGTAACCCGGGGAGTATGGACCCAGTGAGATCTGACAGTGTGTAACCCGTGGGGAATGGACCCAGTGAGATCAGACAGTGTGTAACCCGGGGAGGATGGGCCCAGTGAGATCAGACAGTGTGTAACCCGGGGAGGATGGGCCCAGTGAGATCAGACAGTGTGTAACCCGGGGAGGATGGGCCCAGTGAGATCAGACAGTGGTTAACCCGGGGAGGATGGGCCCAGTGAGATCAGTCAGTGTGTAACCCGGGGAGGATGGGCCCAGTGAGATCAGACAGTGTGTAACCCGGGGAGTATGGACCCAGTGAGATCAGACAGTGTGTAACCCGGGGAGGATGGACCCAGTGAGATCAGACAGTGTGTAACCCGGGGAGGATGGGCCAAATGAGATCAGACAGTGTGTAACCCGGGGAGGATGGGCCCAGTGAGACCAGTCAGTATTTAACCCGGAGAGGCTGTTTACAATGAGATCAGACAGTGTGTAACCCGGAGTGCATGTGCCCAGCGAGATCAGACTTAGTTGAACCAGGGGAGGATGGGCCCAGTGAAATCAAACAGCGTGTAACCCGGGGAAGATGGGCACAGTGAGATCAGACAGTGTGCAAACCGGGATGATGGGCCCTTTGAGATCCGAGAGCTAATAGTAGGGTGAGGATGGGCCCAGTGAGATCAGACAGTGTGTATCCCGGGGAGGATGGCCCCAGTGAGATCAGACAGTATGTAACCCGGGGAGGATGGGCCAACTGAAATCAGACAGTATGTAACCCGGGGAGGATGGGCCCAGTGAGATCAGACAGTGTGTAACCCGGGGAGGATTGTCCCAGTGAGATCAGACAGTGTGTAACCCGGGGAGGATGGGCCCAGTGAGATCACACAGTGTGTAACCCGGGGTGCTTTTGCCCAGTGAGAACAGACATCGTTTAACCAGGGGAGGATTGGCCCAGTGAAATCAAACAGCGTGTAACCCGGGGAAGATAGGCACAGTATGATCAGACAGTGTGTAACCCGTGGAGGATGGGCACAGTGAGATCAGACAGTGTGCAAACCGGGAGGATGGGCCCTGTGAGATCGGAGAGCTATTAGCAGGGTGAGGATGGGCGCAGTGAGATCAGACAGGGTGTAACCCGGGGAGAATGGGCCCCGTGAGATCAGACAGTGTGAAACCAGGGGAGGATGGGCCCAGTGAGATCAGGCAGTGTGTAACCCGGGGAGGATGGGCCCCGTGAGATCAGACAGTGTGAAACCAGGGGAGGATGGGCCCAGTGAGATCAGGCAGTGTGTAACCCCTGGAGGTTGGGCTCAGTGTGATCAGACAGTGTGTCACCCGGGGAGAATGGCCCCAGTGAGATCAGACAGTGTGCAACCCGGGGAGGATGGGCCCAGTGAGATCAGACAGTGTGTAACCCGGGGAGGATGGACCCAGTGAGATCAGACAGTGTGTAACTGCGGGATGATGGTCCCAGTGAGATCAGACTGTGTGCTAACCAGGAGGATGGGCTCAGTGAGATCAGGCAGTGTGTAACCCGGGTGGATGAGCCCAGTGAGATCAGACAGCGTGTATCCCGTGGAGGATGGGCCCAGTGTGAGCAGACAGTGTGTATCCCTGGGAGAATGGCCCAGTGAGATCAGACAGTGTGCAACCCGGGGAGGATGGGCCCAGTGAGATCAGACAGTGTGCAACCCGGGGAGGATGGGCCCAGTGAGATCAGACAGTGTGCAACCCGGGGAGGATGGGCCCAGTGAGATCACGCAGTGTGTAACCCGGGGTGCTTTTGCTCAGTGAGAACAGACATCGTTTAACCAGGGGAGGATTGGCCCAAGCGTGATCAGACATTGTGTTACCCAGGAAGGATGGGCCCAGTGTGATCAGAGACTGTGTAACCCGGGGAGGATGGGCCCAGTGAGATCAGACAGTGTGTAACCCGGGGAGGATGGGCCCAGTGGGTTCAGACAGTGTGTAACCCTGGGTGGATGGGACCAGTGAGATCAGACATTGTGTAACCCGGGGTGGATGGGCCCAGTGAGATCAGACAGTGTGTAACCCGGGGAGGATGGGCCCAGTGAGATCAGACAGTGTAACCGGGGAGGATGGGCCCAGTGAGATCAGAGAGTGTGTAACCCGGGGAGGAAGGGCCCAGTGAGTTTAGACAGTTTAACTAGGGAGGATGGGCCCAGTGAGATCAGACAGTGTGTAACCCGGGGAGAATGGACCCAGTGAGATCAGACAGTGTGTAACCCGGGGAGGATGGGCCCAGTGAGATCAGACAGTGTGTAACCCGGGGAGGATGTGCCCAGTGAGATCAGACAGTGTAACCCGGGGAGGATGGGCCCAGTGAGATCAGACAGTGTGTAACCCGGGGAGGATGTGCCCAGTGAGTTCAGAAAGTGTAACCCCGGGGAGGATGGGCCCAGTGAGATCAGACAGTGGGTAACCCGGGGAGGATGGGCCCAGTGAGATCAGACAGTGTGTAACCCGGGGAGGATGGGCCCAGTGAGATCAGACAGTGTTTAACCCGGGGAGGATGTGCCCAGTGAGTTCAGACAGTGTAACCGGGGAGGAAGGGCCCAGTGAGATCAGACAGTGTGTAACCCGGGGAGGATGGGCCCAGTGAGATCAGACAGGGTGTAACCTGGGGAGGATGGGCCCAGTGAGATCAGACAGTGTGTAACCCGGGGAGGATGGGCCAAGTGAGATCAGTCAGTGTGTAACCCGGGGAGGATGGGCCCAGTGAGATCAGACAGTGTGTAACCCGGGGAGGATGGGCCAAGTGAGATCAGTCAGTGTGTAACCCGGGGAGGATGGGTCCAGTGAGATCAGACAGTGAGTAACCCGGGGAGGATGGGCCCAGTGAGATCAGACAGTGTGTAACCCGGGGATAATGGGCCCAGTGAGATCAGACAGTGTGTAACCCGGGGAGGATGTGCCCAGTGAGTTCAGACAGTGTAACCGGGGAGGAAGGGCCCAGTGAGATCAGACCGTGTTTGACCCGGAGAGGATGGACCCAGTGAGATCAGACAGTGTGTAACCCGGGGAGGATGGGCCCAGTGAAATCAAACAGCGTGTAACCCGGGGAAGATAGGCACAGTATGATCAGACAGTGTGTAACCCGTGGAGGATGGGCACAGTGAGATCAGACAGTGTGCAAACCGGGAGGATGGGCCCTGTGAGATCCGAGAGCTATTAGCAGGGTGTGGATGGGCCCAGTGAGATCAGACAGTGTGTATCCCTGGGAGAATGGCCCCAGTGAGATCAGACAGTGTGTAACCCGGGGAGGATGGGCCCAGTGAGATCAGACAGTGTGTAACCCGGGGAGGATGGGCCCAGTGAGATCAGACAGTGTGTAACCCGGGGAGGATGGGCCCAGTGAGATCAGACAGTGTGTAACCCGGGGAGGATGGGCCCAGTGAGATCAGACAGTGTATAACCCGGGGAGGATGGGCCCAGTGGGTTCAGACAGTGTGTAACCCTGGGAGGATGGGCCCAGTGAGATCAGACAGTGTGTAACCCGGGGAGGATGGACCCAGTGAGATCAGACAATGTGTAACCCGGGGAGGATGGACCCAGTGAGATCAGACAGTGTGTAACCCGGGGAGGAAGGGCCCAGTGAGATCAGACAGTGTGTAACCCGGGGAGGAAGGGCCCAGTGAGATCAGACAGTGTGTAACCCGGGGAGGATGGGCCCAGTGAGATCAGACAGTGTGTAAACCGGGGAGGATGGGCCCAGTGGGATCAGACAGTGTGTAACCCGAGGAGGATGGGCCCAGTGAGATCAGACAGTGTGTAACCCGGGGAGGATGTGCCCAGTGAGATCAGACAGTGTGTAACCCGGGGAGGATGTGCCCAGTGAGATCAGACAGTGTGTAACCCGGGGAGGATGGGCCCAGTGAGATCAGACAGTGTGTAACCCGGGGAGGATGGGTCAGTGAGATCAGACAGTATGTAACCCGAGGAGGATGGGCCCAGTGAGATCAGAAAGTGTGTAACCCGAGGAGGATGGGCCAAGTGAGTTCAGACAGTGTGTAACCGGGGAGGATGGGCCCAGTGACATCAGACAGTGTGTAACCCGGGGAGGATACGACCAGTGAGATCAGACAGTGTTTTTCGCGGGGAGAATGGGCCCAGTGAAATCAGACAGTGTGTAACCCTGATAGGATGGACTCAGTGAGTTCAGACATTGTGTTTCCCGGGGAGGATGGGCCCAGTGAGATCAGACAGTGTGTAACACGGGGAGGATGGGCCCAGTGAGATCAGACAGTGTGTAACCCGGGGAGGATGGGCTCAGTGAGATCAGACAGTGTGTAACCCGGGGAGGATGGGCCCAGATAGATCAGACAGTGTGTAACCCGGGGAGGATGGGCCCAGTGAGACCAGTCAGTATTTAACCCGGAGAGGCTGTTTACAATGAGATCAGACAGTGTGTAACCCGGAGTGCATGTGCCCAGCGAGATCAGACTTAGTTGAACCAGGGGAGGATGGGCCCAGTGAAATCAAACAGCATGTAACCCGGGGAAGATGGGCACAGTGAGATCAGACAGTGTGCAAACCGGGATGATGGGCCCTTTGAGATCCGAGAGCTAATAGTAGGGTGAGGATGGGCCCAGTGAGATCAGACAGTGTGTATCCCGGGGAGGATGGCCCCAGTGAGATCAGACAGTATGTAACCCGGGGAGGATGGGCCAACTGAAATCAGACAGTATGTAACCCGGGGAGGATGGGCCCAGTGAGATCAGACAGTGTGTAACCCGGGGAGGATTGTCCCAGTGAGATCAGACAGTGTGTAACCCGGGGAGGATGGGCCCAGTGAGATCACACAGTGTGTAACCCGGGGTGCTTTTGCCCAGTGAGAACCGACATCGTTTAACCAGGGGAGGATTGGCTCAGTGAAATCAAACAGCGTGTAACCCGGGGAAGATAGGCACAGTATGATCAGACAGTGTGTAACCCGTGGAGGATGGGCACAGTGAGATCAGACAGTGTGCAAACCGGGAGGATGGGCCCTGTGAGATCGGAGAGCTATTAGCCGGGGAGGATGGGCGCAGTGAGATCAGACAGGGTGTAACCCGGTGAGGATGGCCCCAGTGAGATCAGACAGTGTGTAACCAGGGGAGGATGGGCCCAGTGAGATCAGGCAGTGTGTAACCCGGGGAGGATGGGCCCAGTGAGATCAGACAGTGTGAAACCAGGGGAGGATGGGCCCAGTGAGATCAGGCAGTGTGTAACCCGGGGAGGATGGGCCCAGTGAGATCAGACAGTGTGAAACCAGGGGAGGATGGGCCCAGTGAGATCAGGCAGTGTGTAACCCGGGGAGGATGGGCCCAGTGAGATCAGACAGTGTGAAACCAGGGGAGGATGGGCCCAGTGAGATCAGGCAGTGTGTAACCCGGGGAGGATGGGCCCCGTGAGATCAGACAGTGTGAAACCAGGGGAGGATGGGCCCAGTGAGATCAGGCAGTGTGTAACCCCTGGAGGTTGGGCTCAGTGTGATCAGACAGTGTGTCACCCGGGGAGAATGGCCCCAGTGAGATCAGACAGTGTGCAACCCGGGGAGGATGGGCCCAGTGAGATCAGACAGTGTGTAACCCGGGGAGGATGGACCCAGTGAGATCAGACAGTGTGTAACTGCGGGATGATGGTCCCAGTGAGATCAGACAGTGTGTATCCCGTGGAGGATGGGCCCAGTGTGAGCAGACAGTGTGTATCCCTGGGAGAATGGCCCCAGTGAGATCAGACAGTGTGCAACCCGGGGAGGATGGGCCCAGTGAGATCAGACAGTGTGTAACCCAGGAAGGATGGGCCCAGTGTGATCAGAGACTGTGTAACCCGGGGAGGATGGGCCCAGTGAGATCACTCAGTGTGTAACTGGGGGAGGATGGGCCCAGTGAGATCAGACAGTGTGTAACCCTGGGTGGATGGGACCAGTGAGATCAGACATTGTGTAACCCGGGGTGGATGGGCCCAGTGAGATCAGACAGTGTGTAACCCGGGGAGGATGGGCCCAGTGAGATCAGACAGTGTAACCGGGGAGGAAGGGCCCAGTGAGATCAGACAGTGTGTAACCCGGGGAGGAAGGGCCCAGTGAGATCAGATAGTGTGTAACCCGGAGAGGATGGGCCCAGTGAGATCAGACAGGGTGTAACCCGGGGAGAATGGGTCCAGTGAGATCAGACAGTGTGTAACCGGGGAGGATGGGCCCAGTGAGATCAGACAGTGTGTAACCCGGGGAGGATGTGCCCAGTGAGTTCAGACAGTGTAACCCCGGGGAGGATGGGCCCAGTGAGATCAGACAGTGTGAAACCCGGGGAGGATGGGCCCAGTGAGATCAGACAGTGTGTAACCCGGGGAGGATGTGCCCAGTGAGTTCAGACAGTGTAACCCCGGGGAGGATGGGCCCAGTGAGATCAGACAGTGTGTAACCCGGGGAGGATGGGCCCAGTGAGATCAGACAGTGTAACCCGGGGAGGATGGGCCCAGTGAGATCAGACAGTGTGTAACCCGGGGAGGATGGGCCCAGTGAGATCAGACAGTGTGTAACCTGGGGAGGATGGGCCCAGTGAGATCAGACAGTGTGTAACCGGGGAGGATGGGCCCAGTGAGATCAGACAGTGTGTAACCCGGGGAGGATGGGCCCAGTGAGATCAGACAGTGTGTAACCCGGGGAGGATGGGCCAAGTGAGCTCAGTCAGTGTAACCGGGGAGGATGGGCCCAGTGAGATCAGACAGTGTGTAACCCGGGGAGGATGGGCCCAGTGAGATCAGACAGTGTGTAACCCGGGGAGGATGGGCCCAGTGAGATCAGACAGTGTGTAACCCGGCGAGATGGGCCCAGTGAGATCAGACAGTGTGTAACCCGGGGAGGATGTGCCCAGTGAGATCAGACAGTGTAACCGGGGAGGATGGGCCCAGTGAGATCAGACAGTGTGTAACCCGGGAGGATGGCCCAGTGAGATCAGACAGTGTGTAACCCGGGGAGGATGGGCCCAGTGAGATCAGACAGTGTGTAACCCGGGGAGGATGGGCCCAGTGAGATCAGACAGTGTGTAACCCGGGGAGGATGGGCCCAGTGAGATCAGACAGTGTGTAACCCGGGGAGGATGGGCCCAGTGAGATCAGACAGTGTGTAACCGGGGAGGATGGGCCCAGTGAGATCAGACAGTGTGTAACCCGGGGAGGATGGGCCCAGTGAGATCAGACAGTGTGTAACCCGGGAGGATGGGCCCAGTGAGATCAGACAGTGTGTAACCCGGGAGGATGGGCCCAGTGAGATCAGACAGTGTGTAACCCGGGGAGGATGGGCCCAGTGAGATCAGACAGTGTGTAACCAGGGGAGGATGGGCCCAGTGAGATCAGACAGTGTGTAACCCGGGGAGGATGGGCCCAGTGAGATCAGGCAGTGTGTAACCCGGGGAGGATGGGCCCCGTGAGATCAGACAGTGTGAAACCAGGGGAGGATGGGCCCAGTGAGATCAGGCAGTGTGTAACCCCTGGAGGTTGGGCTCAGTGTGATCAGACAGTGTGTCACCCGGGGAGAATGGCCCCAGTGAGATCAGACAGTGTGCAACCCGGGGAGGATGGGCCCAGTGAGATCAGACAGTGTGTAACCCGGGGAGAATGGGCCCAGTGAGATCAGACAGTGTGTAACCCGTGGAGGATGGGCCCAGTGAGATCAGACAGTGTGTAACCCGGGGAGGATGGACCCAGTGAGATCAGACAGTGTGTAACTGCGGGATGATGGTCCCAGTGAGAACAGACTGTGTGCTAACCAGGAGGATGGGCTCAGTGAGATCAGGCAGTGTGTAACCCGGGTGGATGAGCCCAGTGAGATCAGACAGTGTGTATCCCGTGGAGGATGGGCCCAGTGTGAGCAGACAGTGTGTATCCCTGGGAGAATGGCCCCAGTGAGATCAGACAGTGTGCAACCCGGGGAGGATGGGCCCAGTGAGATCAGACAGTGTGTAACCCAGGGAGGATGGGCCCAGTGTGATCAGAGACTGTGTAACCCGGGGAGGATGGGCCCAGTGAGATCACTCAGTGTGTAACCTGGGGAGGATGGGCCCAGTGAGATCAGACAGTGTGTAACCCTGGGTGGATGGGACCAGTGAGATCAGACATTGTGTAACCCGGGGTGGATGGGCCCAGTGAGATCAGACAGTGTGTAACCCGGGGAGGATGGGCCCAGTGAGATCAGACAGTGTAACCGGGGAGGAAGGGCCCAGTGAGATCAGACAGTGTGTAACCCGGGGAGGAAGGGCCCAGTGAGATCAGACAGTGTGTAACCCGGAGAGGATGGGCCCAGTGAGATCAGACAGGGTGTAACCCGGGAGATGGGTCCAGTGAGATCAGACAGTGTGTAACCGGGGAGGATGGGCCCAGTGAGATCAGACAGTGTGTAACCCGGGGAGGATGGGCCCAGTGAGATCAGACAGTGTAACCCGGGGAGGATGGGCCCAGTGAGATCAGACAGTGTGTAACCCGGGGAGGATGGGCCCAGTGAGATCAGACAGTGTGTAACCCGGGGAGGATGGGCCCAGTGAGATCAGACAGTGTAACCCGGGGAGGATGGGCCCAGTGAGATCAGACAGTGTGTAACCCGGGGAGGATGGGCCCAGTGAGATCAGACAGTGTGTAACCCGGGGAGGATGGGCCCAGTGAGATCAGACAGTGTGTAACCCGGGGAGGATGGGCCCAGTGAGATCAGACAGTGTGTAACCTGGGAGGATGGGCCCAGTGAGATCAGACAGTGTGTAACCCGGGAGGATGGGCCCAGTGAGATCAGACAGTGTGTAACCCGGGAGGATGGGCCCAGTGAGATCAGACAGTGTGTAACCCGGGGAGGATGGGCCCAGTGAGATCAGACAGTGTAACCGGGGAGGATGGGCCCAGTGAGATCAGACAGTGTGTAACCCGGGGAGGATGGGTCCAGTGAGATCAGACAGTGAGTAACCCGGGGAGGATGGGCACAGTGAGATCAGACAGTGTGTAACCCGGGGATAATGGGCCCAGTGAGATCAGACAGTGTGTAACCCGGGGAGGATGTGCCCAGTGAGTTCAGACAGTGTAACCGGGGAGGAAGGGCCCAGTGAGATCAGACCGTGTTTAACCCGGAGAGGATGGGCCCAGTGAGATCAGTCAGTGTGTAACCCGGGGAGGATGGGCCCAGTGAAATCAAACAGCGTGTAACTCGGGGAAGATAGGCACAGTATGATCAGACAGTGTGTAACCCGTGGAGGATGGGCACAGTGAGATCAGACAGTGTGCAAACCGTGAGGATGGGCCCTGTGAGATCCGAGAGCTATTAGCAGGGTGAGGATGGGCCCAGTGAGATCAGACAGTGTGTATCCCTGGGAGAATGGCCCCAGTGAGATCAGACAGTGTGTAACCCGGGGAGGATGGGCCCAGTGAGATCAGACAGTGTGTAACCCGGGGAGGATGGGCCCAGTGAGATCAGACAGTGTGTAACCCGGGGAGGATGGGCCCAGTGAGATCAGACAGTGTGTAACCCGGGGAGGATGGGCCCAGTGAGATCAGACAGTGTGTAACCCGGGGAGGATGGGCCCAGTGAGATCAGACAGTGTGTAACCCTGGGAGGATGGGCCCAGTGAGATCAGACAGTGTGTAACCCGGGGAGGATGGACCCAGTGAGATCAGACAATGTGTAACCCGGGGAGGATGGGCCCAGTGAGATCAGACAGTGTGTAACCCGGGGAGGATGGGCCCAGTGAGATCAGACAGTGTGTAACCCGGGGAGGAAGGGTCCAGTGAGATCAGACAGTGTGTAACCCGTGGAGGATGGGCCCAGTGAGATCAGACAGTGTGTAACCCGGGGAGGATGGGCCCAGTGAGATCAGACAGTGTGTAACCCGGGGAGGATGGGCCCAGTGAGATCAGACAGTGTAACCCGTGGAGGATGGGCCCAGTGAGTTCAGACAGTGTAACCGGGGAGGATGGGCCCAGTGAGTTCAGACAGTGTAACCCGGGGAGGATGGGCTCAGTGAGTTTAGACAGTTTAACTAGGGAGGAAGGGGCCAGTGAGTTCAGACTGTGTAACCCGGGGAGGATGGCCCAGTGAGATCAGACAGTGTGTAACCCGGGGAGTATGGACCCAGTGAGATCTGACAGTGTGTAACCCGGGGAGGATGGGCCCAGTGAGATCAGACAGTGTGTAACCCGGGGAGGATGGGCCCAGTGAGATCAGACAGTGGTTAACCCGGGGAGGATGGGCCCAGTGAGATCAGTCAGTGTGTAACCCGGGGAGGATGGGCCCAGTGAGATCAGACAGTGTGTAACCCGGGGAGTATGGACCCAGTGAGATCAGACAGTGTGTAACCCGGGGAGGATGGACCCAGTTAGATCAGACAGTGTGTAACCCGGGGAGGATGGGCCCTGTCTGATCAGACAGTGTGTAACCCGGGGAGGATGGGCCCAGTGAGATCAGACGGTGTGTAACCCAGGGAAGATGGGCCCAGTGAGATCAGACGGTGTTTAACCCGGGGAGGATGGGCCCAGTGAGATCAGACGGTGTTTAACCCGGGGAGGATGGGCCCAGTGAGATCAGACAGTGTTTGACCCGGAGAGGATGGCCCAGTGAGATCAAACAGCGTGTAACCCAGGGAAGATGGGCCCAGTGAGATCAGACAGTGTGTAACCCGGGGAGGAAGTGCCCAGTGAGATCATACAGTGTGTAACCCGGTGAGGATGGGCCCAGTGAGATCAGACAGTGTGTAACCCGGGGAGGATGGGAACAGTGAGATCAGACAGTGTTTGACCCGGAGAGGATGGCCCAGTGAGATCAGACAGTGTGTAACTGCGGGATGATGGTCCCAGTGAGATCAGACTGTGGGCTAACCGGGAGGATGGGCTCAGTGAGATCAGACAGTGTGTATCCCGTGGAGGATGGGCCCAGTGAGATCAGACAGTGTGTAACCCGGGGAGGATGGACCCAGTGAGATCAGACAGTGTGTAACCCGGGGAGGATTGGCTCAGTGAGATCAGACAGTGTTTAACCAGGGAGGATGGCCCAGTGAGATCAGACAGTGTGTAACCGGGAGGATGGGCCCAGTGTGATCAGAGACAGTGTGTAACCCGGGGAGGATGGGCCAGTGAGATCAGACAGTGTGTAACCCGGGGAGGATGGGCCCAGTGAGATCAGACAGTGTGTAACTCGGGGAGGATGGGCCCAGTGAGATCAGACAGTGTGTAACCCTGGAGGATGGGCCCAGTGAGATCAGACAGTGTGTAACCCGGGGAGGATGGGCCCAGTGAGATCAGACAGTGTGTAACCCGGGGAGGATGGGCCCAGTGAGATCAGACAGTGTTAACTCGGGGAGGATGGGCCCAGTGAGATCAGACTGTGTAACCCGGGGAGGATGGCCCAGTGAGATCAGACTGTGTAACCCGGGGAGGATGGCCCAGTGAGATCAGACAGTGTGTAACCCGTGGGGAATGGGCCCAGTGAGATCAGACAGTGTGTAACCCGGGGAGGATGGGCCCAGTGAGATCAGACAGTGTGTAACCCGGGGAGGATGGGCCCAGTGAGATCAGACAGTGTGTAACTCGGGGAGGATGGGCCCAGTGAGATCAGACAGTGTGTAACCCGGGGAGGATGGGCCCAGTGAGATCAGTCAGTGGTTAACCCGGGGAGGATGGGCCCAGTGAGATCAGTCAGTGTGTAACCCGGGGAGGATGGGCCCAGTGAGATCAGACAGTGTGTAACCCGGGGAGTATGGACCCAGTGAGATCAGACAGTGTGTAACCCGGGGAGGATGGACCCAGTTAGATCAGACAGTGTGTAACCCGGGGAGGATGGGCCCTGTCTGATCAGACAGTGTGTAACCCGGGGAGGATGGGCCCAGTGAGATCAGACGGTGTGTAACCCAGGGAAGATGGGCCCAGTGAGATCAGACGGTGTTTAACCCGGGGAGGATGGGCCCAGTGAGATCAGACGGTGTTTAACCCGGGGAGGATGGGCCCAGTGAGATCAGACAGTGTTGACCCGGAGAGGATGGCCCAGTGAGATCAAACAGGTGTAACCCAGGGAAGATGGGCCCAGTGAGATCAGACAGTGTGTAACCCGGGGAGGAAGTGCCCAGTGAGATCATACAGTGTGTAACCCGGTGAGGATGGGCCCAGTGAGATCAGACAGTGTGTAACCCGGGGAGGATGGGAACAGTGAGATCAGACAGTGTTTGACCCGGAGAGGATGGCCCAGTGAGATCAGACAGTGTGTAACTGCGGGATGATGGTCCCAGTGAGATCAGACTGTGGGCTAACCGGGAGGATGGGCTCAGTGAGATCAGACAGTGTGTATCCCGTGGAGGATGGTCCCAGTGAGATCAGACAGTGTGTAAACCGGGGACGGTGGACCCAGTGAGATCACGCAGTGTGTAACCCGGGGTGCTTTTGCTCAGTGAGAACAGACATCGTTTAACCAGGGGAGGATTGGCCCAGCGTGATCAGACATTGTGTAACCCGGGAAGGATGGGCCCAGTGTGATCAGAGACAGTGTAACCCGGGGAGGATGGGCCCAGTGAGATCACTCAGTGTGTAACCCGGGGAGGATGGGCCCAGTGAGATCAGACAGTGTGTAACTCGGGGAGGATGGGCCCAGTGAGATCAGACAGTGTGCAAACCTGGAGGATGGGCCCAGTGAGATCAGACAGTGTGTAACCCGGGGAGGATGGGCCCAGTGAGATCAGACAGTGTGTAACCCGGGGAGGAAGGGCCCAGTGAGATCAGACAGTTTAACTAGGGAGGATGGGCCCAGTGAGTTCAGACTGTGTAACCCGGGGAGGATGGCCCAGTGAGTTCAGACTGTGTAACCCGGGGAGGATGGCCCAGTGAGATCAGACAGTGTGTAACCCGTGGGGAATGGGCCCAGTGAGATCAGACAGTGTGTAACCCGGGGAGGATGGGCCCAGTGAGATCAGACAGTGTGTAACCCGGGGAGGATGGGCCCAGTGAGATCAGACAGTGTGTAACTCGGGGAGGATGGGCCCAGTGAGATCAGACAGTGTGTAACCCGGGGAGGATGTGCCCAGTGAGTTCAGACAGTGTAACCGGGGAGGAAGGGCCCAGTGAGATCAGACAGTGTGTAACCCGGGGAGGATGGGCCCAGTGAGATCAGACAGGGTGTAACCTGGGGAGGATGGGCCCAGTGAGATCAGACAGTGTGTAACCCGGGGAGGATGGGCCCAGTGAGATCAGACAGGGTGTAACCTGGGGAGGATGGGCCCAGTGAGATCAGACAGTGTGTAACCCGGGGAGGATGGGCCCAGTGAGATCAGACAGTGTGTAACCCGGGGAGGATGGGCCCAGTGAGATCAGACAGTGTGTAACCCGGGGAGGATGGGCCCAGTGAGATCAGACAGTGTGTAACCCGGGGAGGATGGGCCCAGTGAGATCAGACAGTGTGTAACCCGGGGAGGATGGGCCCAGTGAGATCAGACAGTGTGTAACCCGGGGAGGATGGGCCCAGTGAGATCAGACAGTGTGTAACCCGGGAGGATGGGCCCAGTGAGATCAGACAGTGTGTAACCCGGGGAGGATGGGCCCAGTGAGATCAGACAGTGTGTAACCCGGGGAGGATGGGCCCAGTGAGATCAGACAGTGTGTAACCGGGGAGGATGGGCCCAGTGAGATCAGACAGTGTGTAACCCGGGAGGATGGGCCCAGTGAGATCAGACAGTGTGTAACCCGGGAGGATGGGCCCAGTGAGATCAGACAGTGTGTAACCCGGGGAGGATGGCCCAGTGAGATCAGACAGTGTGTAACCCGGGAGGATGGGCCCAGTGAGATCAGACAGTGTGTAACCGGGGAGGATGGGCCCAGTGAGATCAGACAGTGTGTAACCCGGGGAGGATGGCCCAGTGAGATCAGACAGTGTGTAACCCGGGGAGGATGGGCCCAGTGAGATCAGACAGTGTGTAACCCGGGGAGGATGGGCCCAGTGAGATCAGACAGTGTGTAACCCGGGGAGGATGGGCCCAGTGAGATCAGACAGTGTGTAACCCGGGGAGGATGGGCCCAGTGAGATCAGACAGTGTGTAACCCGGGGAGGATGGGCCCAGTGAGATCAGACAGTGTGTAACCCGGGGAGGAAGGGCCCAGTGAGATCAGACAGTGTGTAACCCGGGGAGGATGGGCCCAGTGAGATCAGACAGTGTGTAACCCGGGGAGGATGGGCCCAGTGAGATCAGACAGTGTGTAACCCGGGGAGGATGGGCCCAGTGAGATCAGACAGTGTGTAACCCGGGGAGGATGGGCCCAGTGAGATCAGACAGTGTAACCCGGGGAGGATGGGCCCAGTGAGTTCAGACAGTGTGTAACCCGGGGAGGATGGGCCCAGTGAGATCAGACAGTGTGTAACCCGGGGAGGATGGGCCCAGTGAGATCAGACAGCGTGTAACCCGGGGAGGTTGGGCCCAGTGAGTTCAGACTGTGTAACCCGGGGAGGATGGCCCAGTGAGATCAGACAGTGTTTAACCCGGGGAGGATGGGCCCAGTGAGATCAGTCAGTGTGTAACCCGGGGAGGATGGGCCCAGTGAGATCAGACAGTGTGTAACCCGGGGAGGATGGGCTCAGTGAGATCAGTCAGTGTGTAACCCGGGGAGGATGGGCCCAGTGAGATCAGACCGTGTGTAACCCGGGGAGGATGGCAGAGTGAGATCAGACAGTGTGTAACCCGGGGAGGATGGGCCAATCAGACAGTGTGTAACCCGGGGAGGATGGGCCCAGTGAGATCAGTCAGTGTGTAACCCGGGGAGGATGGGCCCAGTGAGATCAGACAGTGTGTAACCCGGGGAGGATGGGCTCAGTGAGATCAGTCAGTGTGTAACCCGGGGAGGATGGGCCCAGTGAGATCAGACCGTGTGTAACCCGGGGAGGATGGCAGAGTGAGATCAGACAGTGTGTAACCCGGGGAGGATGGGCCCAGTGAGATCAGACAGTGTGTAACCCGGGGAGGATGGACCCAGTGAGATCAGACAGTGTGTAACCCGGGGAGGATGGGCCCAGTGAGATCAGACAGTGTGTAACCCGGGGAGGATGGGCCCAGTGAGATCAGACAGTGTGTAACCCGGGAGGATGGGCCCAGTGAGATCAGACAGTGTGTAACCCAGGGAGGATGGGCCCAGTGAGATCAGACAGTGTGTAACCCAGGGAGGATGGGCCCAGTGAGATCAGACAGTGTGTAACCCGGGGAGGATGGGCCCAGTGTGATCAGACAGTGTGTAACCCGGGGAGGATGGGCCCAGTGAGATCAGACAGTGTGTAACCCGGGGAGGATGGGCCCAGTGAGATCAGACAGTGTGTAACCCGGGGAGGATGGGCCCAGTGAGATCAGACAGTGTGTAACCCGGGGAGGATGGGCACAGTGTGATCAGACAGTGTGTAACCCGGGGAGGATGGGCCCAGTGAGATCAGACAGTGTGTAACCCGGGGTGGATATGCACAGTGTGATCAGAGAGTCTGTTACCCGGGGAGGATGGGCCCAGTGAGATCAGTGAGTGTGTAACCCGGGGAGGATGGGCCCAGTGAGATCAGACAGTGTGTAACCCGGGGAGGATGGGCCCAGTGAGATCAGACAGAGTATAACCCGGGGAGGATGGGCCCAGTGTGATCAGACAGTGTGTAACCCCGGGAGGATGGGCCCAGTGAGATCAGACAGTGTGTATCCCGGGGAGGATGGGCCCAGTGAGAGCAGACAGTGTGTAACCCGGGGAGGATGGGCCCAGTGAGAGCAGACAGTGTGTAACCCGGGGAGGATGGGCCCAGTGAGATCAGACAGTGTGTAACCCGGGGAGGATGGGTCCAGTGAGATCAGACAGTGTGTAACCCGGGGAGGATGGGCCCATTGAGATCAGACAGTGTGTAACCCGGGGAGGATGGGCCCAGTGAGATCAGACAGTGTGTAACCCGGGGAGGATGGGCCCAGTGTGATCAGACAGTGTGTAACCCGGGGAGGATGGGCCCAGTGAGATCAGACAGTGTGTAACCCGGGAGGATGGGCCCAGTGAGATCAGACAGTGTGTAACCCGGGGAGGATGGGCCCAGTGAGATCAGACAGTGTGTAACCCGGGGAGGATGGGCCCAGTGAGATCAGACAGTGTAACCGGGGAGGATGGGCCCAGTGAGATCAGACAGTGTGTAACCCGGGGAGGATGGGCCCAGTGAGATCAGACAGTGTGTAACCCGTGGAGGATGGGCCCAGTGAGATCAGACAGTGTGTAACCCGGGGAGGATGGGCCCAGTGAGATCAGACAGTGTGTAACCCGGGAGGATGGGCCCAGTGAGATCAGACAGTGTGTAACCCGGGGAGGATGGGCCCAGTGAGATCAGACAGTGTGTAACCCGGGGAGGATGGGCCCAGTGAGATCAGACAGTGTGTAACCCGGGGAGGATGGGCCCAGTGAGATCAGACAGTGTGTAACCCGGGGAGGATGGGTCCCAGTGAGATCAGACAGGGTGTAACCCGGGGAGGATGGGTCCCAGTGAGATCAGACAGTGTGTAACCCGGGGAGGATGGGCCCAGTGAGATCAGACAGTGTGTAACCCGGGGAGGATGGGCCCAGTGAGATCAGACAGTGTATAACCCGGGAGGATGGGCCCAGTGAGATCAGACAGTGTGTAACCCGGAGAGGATGGGCCCAGTGAGATCAGACAGTGTGTAATCCGGGGAGGATGGGCGCAGTCAGATCAGACAGTGTGTAACCCAGGGAGGATGGGCCCAGTGAGATCAGACAGTGTGTAACCCGGGGAGGATGGGCCCAGTGAGATCAGACAGTGTGTAACCCGGGGAGGATGGGCCCAGTGAGATCAGACAGTGTGTAATCCGGGGAGGATGGGCCCAGTGAGATCAGACAGTGTGTAATCCGGGGAGGATGGGCCCAGTGAGATCAGACATTGTGTAACCCGGGGAGGATGGGCCCAGTGAGATCAGACAGTGTGTAACCCGGGGAGGATGGGCCCAGTGAGATCAGACATTGTGTAACCCGGGGAGGATGGGCCCAGTGAGATCAGACAGTGTGTAATCCGGGGAGGATGGGCCCAGTGAGATCAGACAGTGTGTAACCCGGGGGGAATGGGCCCAGTGAGATCAGACATTGTGTAACCCATGGAGGATGGGCCCAGTGAGATCAGACAGTGTGTAACCCGGGGAGGATGGGCCCAGTGAGATCAGAGAGTGTGTAAACCGGGGAGGAAGGGCCCAATGAGATCAGACAGTGTGTAACCCGGGGAGGATGGGCCCAGTGAGATCACAGAGTCTGTAACCAGGGGAGGATGGGCCCAGTGAGATCAGAGAGTGTGTAAACAGCGTAGGATGGACTAAGTGAATAGAAACGGTCCAACTTGTTCTCATGCATGGGGAGAAAATGAGACATTTCTCCCTCTTTCTGGCTTTTTTGAGGAATACCAGGCTGGCGTGCCTGGGACTTGAGGGAAGTGAAATAATCGAAGGGTTGTACTCGACCTTGACTAAGAAGCAGAGTATCCCACTGAATGATTTGTCGCTCTGTTATCTCTGCAATCCCGGATAGAGTGTAGGATTCAGTCATGGATTTCCAGCTGGAATCTGTAGAGAGGCAGTGTCATAAACCGCTGTATTCAACTGGACAGAATTAGACAGTGCGAAAATAAATATGGGTGGTGTGACAGAGAGGGGGTTGGGGAGGGAATACATTCCAGTTAATACACGGAACTCGTGAAAAATGACTGGTAATTTCGAGCAATGGGACGGGTTGTGCTGGGAACTGAGAAGTGCTGCTGTGGCGAGTTAACGAGCACAGGACAGGCCCTTCACTGGCGAAAAGGAGGATACAACAGTTACTAAAATAATAATATGGCTGTGTTTGGTAGATGAGCTTCTACTTCACACCGTCAATATTTTTCCAATTTTCTGCCCTGCCATAATTAGATCTCCCGCTGAATGACGGAGTGATTGAGGAAGGTCCACAGCTCGAAGTAAACAGGGATTGGAGACTGAGGAACGACAGCAGTCGAACCAGTACAGGATTGTCAGAGCACCAACCGGAGAGAGGCCTTCCGATATAAAGAACTTCAATCGATGGACCGGGGAGAAAGGTCAGAGAGTGTCCCATTGACTCAGATACACACTGGTCCTGGAGATGGACTGGGGAGAAAGGTCAGAGAGAGTCCCATTGACTCAGATACACACTGGTCCTGGAGATGGACTGGGCAGAAAGGTCAGAGAGAGTCCCATTGACTCAGATACACAGTGGTCCTGGAGGTGGACTGGGGAGAAAGGTCAGAGAGTGTCCCATTGACTCAGAAAGACACTGGTCCTGGAGATGGAATGCGGAGAAAGGTCAGAGAGTGTCCCATTGACTCAGAAAGACACTGGTCCTGGAGATGGAATGCGGAAAAAGGTCAGAGAGTCCCATTGACTCAGATACACACTGGTCCTGGAGATGGACTGGGGAGAAAGGTCAGAGTGAGTCCCATTGACTCAGATGCACACTGGTCCTGGAGATGGAATGCGGAAAAAGGTCAGAGAGTCCCATTGACTCAGATACACACTGGTCCTGGAGATGAACTGGGGAGAAAGGTCAGAGAGAGTCCCATTGACTCAGATACACACTGGTCCTGGAGTGGGACTGGGGAGAAAGGTCAGAGAGAGTCCCATTGACTCAGATAAACACTGGTCCTGGAGATGGACCAGGGAGAAAAGGACAGAGAGAGTCCTATTAACTCAGATAAACACTGGTCCTGGAGATGAACTGGGGAGAAAGGTCAGAGAGTCCCATTGACTCAGATACAGACTGGTCCTGGAGATGGACTGGGGAGAGAGGTCAGAGAGTGTCCCATTGACTCAGATACACTCTGGTCCTGGAGATGGACCGGGGAGAAAGGTCAGAGAGAGTCCCATTGACTCAGATACACACTGGTCCTGGAGATGGATTAGGGAGAAAGGTCAGAGAGAGTCCCATTGACACAGATACACAATGAACCTGGAGATGGTCTGGGGAGAAATGTTAGAGAGAGTCCCATTGACTCAGATACACACTGGTCCTGGAGATGGACTAGGGAGAGAGGTCAGAGAGTCCCATTGATTCAGATACTCACTTGTCCTGGAGATGGACAGTGGTGAAAGGTCAGAGAGTCCAATTGACTCAGATACAGACTGGTCCTGGAGATGGACTGGGAGAAAGGTAAGAGAGAGTCCCATTGACTCAGGTACACACCGGTCCTGGAGATGGACAGGGGAGAAAGGTCAGAGAGAGTCGAATTGACTCAGATACACACTGGCCCTGTAGATGGTTAAGGGGGAAAGGTCAGATAGAGTCCCATTGACTCAGATACACACTGGTCCTGGAGGTGGACAGGGGTGAAAGGTCAGAGAGAGTCCCGTTGACTCTGATACACACTGGTCCTGGAGATTGACATGGGGAGAAATGTCAGAGAGAGTCCCATTGACTCAGATACACACTGGTCCTGCAGATGGACTGGGGAGAAAGGTCAGAGAGAGTCCCGTTGACTCAGATACACACTGGTCCTGTAGACAGTACACAAAGGTTACTGCGTAAGGCAGGAAATGGTGAGAATGAGACTAGGAGAGTGACCAGCAGCACAATTATCCAGCATGAGGCTGTGCATTGGGATGTGAAGTGAGATCAGACTCTGTCTCGAAACACAGAGTCACAAGTGAATCTTGTGTGTTTTGGAGTAAAGCGGTTTGATCTAAGAGGTGACTCCAGTCTGAGGCCGAGTTCATCTCCCCGCCCCCAGCACCAACTCAGAAAGAACCGACCTTTATGGTGGACATGATATCGATATTACACTGCCTGTTAAGGTGGTACCAGACATTCAAATATATTTCATATCCAACTCTCTAAAGTCTTACAATTCTGAACTGGATGCTAGGTTTTAGAAAAATGTATTTACTCTGTGAATCTTTTGCGGAATTTCACAATTGCAGTTGAACTAAATGATTCATTTCTTCATAAACTGGTGATAAAATGAGATAAAAATCTTATATTTTAATAAAGATTTGTAAAATTGCTCCCAACTTATTATTTAGTGTGGTCACCTGATCTAGCTCCGTTCCTTGACCGAGGGTTCTGTTTATTAAACTGAGAGAGGCGTTTGTCCCGATATTTTCTAGATTCCTTTCCCTGCTCGTTCAACACAATCCCTGATTATCGTGGAGCCTAAAAACACCATGTTTCAGCTCTTCAAAGACTGACTAGATTTTCCAGAATTGTCCTTTCTCGAAATTTTTGTAACATTTCAGATGTACAACGGTGACGATCGGATATTTCGGCGTCAGATTCAGTATTGTGTAATGTAAATGGTCACTGTTAACAGTAACAGATTTAGATGGTTTAAGACAATCAGATTGAAGAGCAGACGGTTTGTATTTCCAGCAATGTGACATTTCCCATTGATGTTCTTCAACAGTCGCGGCTCTGCTTAATGCTCTACAGAGGGAACTGACGCTGGATTCAGTAAATCTGCAGTGTGAGGTCTGGTGGAGTAAAAAATCCGTTATTGGAATCGCAGCTTCATGGTTACAAACACTGGCTGAATGTTATGGGTTAATGTTCTGAACTAAACTCCATACATGTGATGCTGGTTTTGTTATTTCTGTGTTCAGTTATCTTCGGCAATCGAGTTCCTCTATTTCTAGGGTAACAATCTGTTCGATCTGAGCACAAGAGGCCTTGTCTCCAATTTATATCTGAAGGACGGTGAAACGTTTAGTGTAAACTGCAGTCTTTGTAATCGGCAATCTCGGAATAGGTTCCTTCTGTTTCTGAGCAGTAGGTTATATAGATACATATAATTCGTAAGACTTCCTCTTGCCATGGTTTTTTAACGCGTTGTCCTAAATTTGATAACACCTGTCTCAATTCATTTTGAATAGAGAATATTGATCCACGTTATTCAGTTCTGGGCATCGCCCTTTGGAAGATATATTGGTCTTGGAGGGGATGCTGCGCAGGATCATTGGAATGACACCGGAGATAAAAGTGTTCAATTATGAGGACAGGTTTCACAGACTAGGATTTGTATTCCCTAGAATGTGAAGTGGTGATCTAATTGAGGTGTTTAAGGTGATTAAACCATTCAGTCGGGTGGATAGAGAGAAATTATTTCCTCTGGCAGAGGAGTCTTGAACAATGAGGCATAACCTTCAAATTAGAGCTAAGCTCTAATGATGTCAGAAAGTATTTCTTCACAAAAATGGTAGTGGAAATCTGGAACTCGTGCCCCCTAAAAGCTGTTGAGGCTCGGTCAATTGAAAATGTCAAAACTGAGATTAATAGATGTTTGTTAGGCATTAAGGGTTAACGAAACACGACGGATGCAGTGACTGAAGACCCAGATCAGCCATGATCTACAGGAATGTTGGAACAGTCCGAAGGGGCTGAATGGCCTCCTCCTGTCGACGATAGCAAAATACTGCGGATGCTGGAAATCTGAAAAAACAACAGAAAACGCTGGAAAAACTCAGCAGGCCAGGCAGCATCCGTGGAGAGAGAAAGAGAGTTAACGTTTCAGGTCGATGACCTTTCGTCAGAACTGTGAAGAGCCGGAAATCAAACAGATTTAAGGCCAGAGTAAAGCTGGGAAAAGGGGGAGGGGATAAAAGAACAAAGGGGGAGATGAAGAGACATTAAGAGACAGTAAGAGATATGCAAGGCTAGAGGTGGTGTTAATGTGACAGATTAAGGCTGAAAGAAGTGTGAAATCCACTGGCAGAACGAAGGACAGCTGCCAGCTTCTAGGAGGAAAAAAAAGGTGGGGGGGGCAAATAAAAGGGTGGAAAAAATAAAATATAAATGTGATTGTAGCTGAGGTTATGATCTAAAATTGTTGAACTCGATATTGAGTCCAGAGGGCTGTAGCGTGCCTAAACAAAAGATGAGGTGCTGTTCCTCGAGCTTACGCTGCGCTTCCGTGGAACAGTGTAATAGGCCGAGGACGGTGAGGTCAGAGTGGGAGTGAAGCGGTGAATTAAAGTGACAGGCCACCGGGAGCTCGGGGTCCCCCTTACGGACTGAACGGAGGTGTTCCGCAAAGCGGTCACCCAATCTGCGTTTGGTCTCCCCAATGTAGAGGAGACCACATCGTGAGCAGCGAATACAGTATACTAAATTGCAGAAAGTACAAGTAAATCGCTGTTTCACCTGGAAGGGGTGTTTGGGGCCCTGGACAGTGGGAAGAGGGGAGGTGTAAGGGCATGTGTTGCATCTCCTGCGCGTGCACGGGAAGGTGCCGGGCGAAGGGGAAGGGGTGCTGGGGGTGGTAGAGGAGTGGACTAGGGTGTCGCGGAGGGAGCGGTCCCTGCGGAATGCTGAAAGGGGAGGTGAGGGGAAGATGTGTTTGGTGGTGGGATCACGCTGGAGGTGGCGGAAATGGCGGAGGATGATCCGTTGAATGTGGAGGCTGGTGGGGTGAAGGGTGAGGACAAGGGGAACCCTATCGTGGTTCCAGGAGGGAGGGGCAGGGGTGAGGGCAGAAGTGCGGGAGATAGAACGGTCACGGTCGAGGGCCGTGTCGACCACGGTAGAGAGGAATCCTCGGTTGAGGAAAAAGGAAGACATGTCGGAAGCACTGGTATGGAAGGTGGCATCATCAGAGCAGATGCGGCGGAGACGGAGAAACTGGGAGAATGGAATAGAGTCCTTACAGGAGGCGGGGTGTGAGGAAGTGTAGTCCAGGTAGCTGTGGGAGTCAGTGGGCTTGTAGTGAATGTTAGTCAATAACCTATCCCCAGAGATGGAGATGGAGAAGTCGAGGAAGGAAAGGGAAGAGTCGGAGATGGACCATGTGAAGGTGAGGGAAGGGTGGAAATTGGAAGCATAGTGAATGAAATGTTCTAGTTCAGGGCGAGAGCAGGAGACGGCACCGATACAGTCATCAATGTACCGGAAAAAGAGGTGAGGGAGGGGACCCGAGTAGGACTGGAACAAAGAGTGTTCCACATATCCCACGAAAAGGCAGGCATAGCTAGGACCCATGCGGGTACCCATAGCAACACCTTTAATTTGGAGGAAATGGGTAGAGTCAAAGGAGAAGTTGTTCAATGTGAGAACAAGTTCAGCCAGGCCTCCTCCTGTCGCTGTGTTCAGATGTATTCCTCCCACCACTGGGGGTGCTGTAATGAACATTCCCGTTGTCCGCCTTTTTCCAGGAGCGCAGTGAAAAGACATCCCAGTCCCTCTGCCTCAGTCTGAGCAAGGCCATGATGATTGAGTTGTGATGAATTAAAAGCCTGCTCCCTCTCCAGTGATAAACGAGACCGCGAGAGAAAAGCAGCGAGAGTGCCCCGCCGCGCAGCCGCAGCAAACTCCAGCCCGGCTTTCACACAGGGATGATGAAAGGTCATCGACCTGAAACGTTAACTCTCTTTCTCTCTCCACGGATGCTGCCTGGCCTGCTGAGTTTTTCCAGCGTTTTCTGTTGTTATTTCACACAGGGAGGCTGAGGGGGAAATATAACGCAGGCGCAGTGATGTCACAGTCAGCCTGAAATATCAGAGTTGCATTTATCTCCCGCGCAGGCGCAGTGCCGCTGCCATGCTCTCCCGCGCATGCGCAGTGCCGCTCCCTTGCTCTCCCGCGCGGGCGCAGTGACGCTCCCGTGCTGATCCGGGGATGTGCAGTGGGCGGGGTTTGCTGATCCGGGGTTTGCTGTGGGCGGGGCCGGGCGGCGCGGGCCGGTGTGTGAGTGACGGTCAGAAACAGGATGGTTGCCCGGGTTACAGGGGCCGCGCTCTGTGACTGAGGGAACTCGGCTCCATTCAGCTCACGGCCCAGAGTTTAGATCACAGCGAGGGACGGAGGGGCTTCACAGTCTCTCACTCCGGTTAGTAACCGCAGAGAAAGTGGCGCATTTCCGTCTACAGCAGTGAGAATGGGGGAGTCTGAGTTCTAATGTTTTATCACAGGGAGGGAGGTTAAAGTGGAACAGGCCCGGTTTGTAACGGAGGAGAGATTCCTGTCAGCATCAGCTCCCGGGGAATGAGCTGAACCGGCTCACAATACAGGGGCTGGGCCGGGGGTGGAGGGCGCGGTGGCTTCAGGCAGTTTGCACAGAAAATGGCGCATTTCCGCACAGAGCTGTGAAAATTTACTGTGAGGAAAATCTCCGAACAAAACGAACAGCTGGTGATCTGAGGAAAGGGACAAAAACAAACAGAAATACTCGGCCTTGAAATTGAATTTTTAGTAAGCAGGTAAAAAGACGACATTAAATTATTTCACGCTTTCAATATTGTTCTCATTTTCTGCTCTGCCATAATTAGATTCCCCGGTGAATGACAGAGTGATTGATAGAGGTGCACAACTGGAATTAAACAGTGATTGTTGACTGAGGAACAACAGCAGGTGAACCAGCACAGGATTGTGAGAACACCAACCAGAGAGAAACCTTCCGATTCAAAGAGCTTCCAGAGATCGACTGCGAGCAAGGTGAGAGAGAGTCCCATTGACTCAGATACACACTGGTCCTGGAGATGGACTGGGGAGAAAGGTCAGAGAGAGTCCCATTGACTCAGATACACACTGGTCCTGGAGATGGACTGGGGAGAAAGGTCAGAGAGTCCCATTGACTCAGATAAACACTGGTCCTGGAGATGGACTGGGGAGAAAGGTCAGAGAGCGTCCCATTGACTCAGATAAACACTGGTCCTGGAGATGGACTGGGAAGAAAGGTCAGAGAGTCCCATTGACTCAGATACACACTGGTCCTGGAGATGGACTGGGGAGAAAGATCAGAGAGTCCCATTGACTCAGATACACACTGGTCCTGGAGATGGACTGGGGAGAAAGATCAGAGTGAGTCCCATTGACTCAGATACACACTGGTCCTGGAGATGGACTGGGGAGAAAGGTCAGAGAGAGTCCCATTGACTCAGATACACACTGGTCCTGGAGATGGACCGGGGAGAAAGGTCAGACATAGTCCCATTGACTCAGATACATACTGGTCCTGGAGATGGACAGGGGAGAAAGGTCAGAGAGAGTCCCATTGACTCAGATACACACTGGTCCTGGAGATGGACCGGGGAGAAAGGTCAGAGAGAGTCCCATTGACTCAGATACACACTGGTCCTGGAGATGGACTGGGGAGAAAGGTCAGAGAGAGTCACATTGACTCAGATACACACTGGTCCTGGAGATGGACTGGGGAGAAAGGTCAGAGAGAGTCCCATTGACGCAGATACACACTGGTCCTGGAGATGGACTGAGGAGAAAGGTCAGAGAGAGTCCCATTGACTCAGATACACACTGGTCCTGGAGATGGACTGGGGAGAAAGGTCAGAGAGAGTCCCATTGACTCAGATAAACACTGGTCCTGGAGATGGACTGGGCAGAATGGTCAGAGAGAGTCCCATTGACTCAGATACACACTGGTCCTGGAGATGGACTGGGGAGAAAGGTCAGAGAGAGTCCCATTGACTCAGATACACACTGGTCCTGGAGATGGACCGGTGAGAAAGGTCAGAGAGTCCCATTGACTCAGATACACACTGGTCCTGGAGATGGACTGGGGAGAAAGGTCAGAGAGAGTCCCATTGACTCAGATACACACTGGTCCTGGAGATGGACCGGGGAGAAAGGTCAGAGAGTCCACTTGACTCAGATACACACTGGTCCTGGAGATGGACTGTGGAGAAAGATCCGAGAGAGTCCCATTGAGTCAGATACACACTGGTCCTGGAGATGGACTGAGGAGAAAGGTCAGAGAGAGTCCCATTGACTGAGATACACACTGGTCCTGGAGATGGACTGGGGAGAACGGTCAGAGAGAGTCCAATTGACTCAGATAAACACTGGTCCTGTATACATGACAAAAAAACTACACGTTCACGCAAGAAATTTTGAGAATGAGACTGGGAGAGTCTGACCACAGAGCACAATTATCCAGCATGAGTCTGTGCAATGGGATGTGAAGTGAGGTTAGTTTTTGTCTCTGAACACACAGTCACAATTGAATCGTGTGTGTTTTCTGGTAAAGGGATTTGATCTAAATGGTGAGTCCGGAATGAGGCAGAGCCCAGCAGACGGACACGTGCCTGTTTATTAGGTGAGGCTGAACTCACACCGACTCCATCAGAGCTCAATTATAAATTAGCTCAGATCTGGTGACAATTCAAATGGAAAGATTGAACAGGAAACAACATATTCAATTCACTGATGACGATTCACAGACCAATCTCAAAGATCAGCTCGGCCTATCACCGACAGAATCAATTATTCATTTACTAACACTTATAATTACATTGTAATATATCGCTAATTACAATCATCTAGAATTTGTGATTTTTTGATCAATCGAGATATGCAGAATTCTACCCTCCATCCCGCATTCACCCTGACCCTCCCGCACTCACCCTGACCCTCCCGCACTCACCCTGACCCTCCCGCACTCACCCTGACCCTCCCGCACTCACTCTGACCCTCCCGCACTCACCCCGACCCACCCGCACACACCCTGACCCTCCCGCACTCACCCTGACCCTCCCGCACTCACTCTGACCCTCCCGCACTCACCCCGACCCACCCGCACTCCTCCCGGCCCTGCCGCGCTCGCCCCGGACCTGCCGCGCTCGCCCCGGCCCTGCCGCGCTCGCCCCGCCCCTGCCGCGCTCGCCCCGCCCCTGCCGCGCTCGCCCCGGCCCTGCCGCGCTCGCCCCGACCCTGCCGCGCTCGCCCCGCCCCTGCCGCGCTCGCCCCGGCCCTGCCGCGCTCGCCCGGCCCTGCCGCGCTCGCCCCGGCCATGCCGCGCTCGCCCCGGCCCTGCCGCGCACGCCCCGACCCACCCGCGCTCGCCCCCGACACTGCCGCGCTCGCCCCGACCCTGCCGCGTTCTCCCCGACCCTCCTCCCGCCCTCGACCTGACCCACCCGCGCTCCCCCCGTCCCGCCCTCGCCCCGACCCACCCGCACTCCCCCCGATCCTCCCGTCCCGCACTCACCCCGACCCACCCGGACTCACCCCGACCCACCCGCGCTCACCCCGACCCTCTCGCCTGCACCCTGACCCTCCCGCGCACGCCCCGACCCTCCCGCGCTCACCCTGAACAAACCGCACACACCCTGACCCTCCCGCACTCACGCTGACACACCCGCACCCTGACACTCCCGCACTCTGACACTCCCGCACTCTGACACTCCCGCACTATGACCCGCCCGCACACTGATCCGCATGCACGCACCCTGACCCTCCCGCGCTCGCCCCGACCCTCCCGCGCTCGCCCCGACCCTCCCGCGCTCGCCCCGACCCTCCCGCGCTCGGCCCGACCCTCCCCCGCTCGCCCCGACCCTCCCGCGCTCGCCCCGACCCTCCCGCGCTCGCCCCGACCCTCCCGCGCTCGCCCCGACCCTCCCGCGCTCGGCCCGACCCTCCACCGCTCGCCCCGACCCTCCCCCGCTCGCCCCGACCCTCCCCCGCTCGCCCCGACACTCCTCCGCTCGCCCCGACCCTCCCCCACTCGCCCAGACCCTCCCCCGCTCGCCCCGACCCTCCCCCGCTCGCCCCGAACAAACCGCACATACCCCGACCCTCCCGCACTCACGCCGACCCACCCGTACCCTGACACTCCCGTACTCTGGCCCGCCCGCACACTGATCCGCTTGCACGCACCCTACCGCTCCCGCACTCACGCTGACCCACCCCCCCGCATCCTGACTCTCCCGCACCCTGACCCTCCCGGCCGCACCCTGACCCTCCCGCACTCTGACCCTCCCGCCCGCAACCTGACCCTCCCGCACCCTGACCCGCACTCTGACCCACCCGCCCGCACCCTGACCCTGCTGCACACACCCTGACCCTGAGGCTCCCGCACGCGCCCTGACCCTCCCACCCGCTCCCTGACACTCCCGCACCCTGACCCGATCGAACCCTGACCCGCCCGCACCCTGACCCTGCCGCACGCACCCTGACCCTCCCGCACCCTGAATCTCCCGCACGCACCGTGACCCTCCCGCCCGCTCCCTGCCACTCCCGCACCCTGACCCTCCCGTCCGCACCCAACCCATCTGCACGCACCCTAACCCACCCGCCAGTCCCGCACTCACTCGCCCGCACCCTGACCCGCCTGCACCCTGACCCTCCCGCCCTCACCCTAACCCTTCCGCTCGCACGCTGACCAACCCGCCAGTCCCGGACTCACTCGCCCGCACCCTGACCCACCCGCACCCTGATCCTCCCGCCCGCACCCTGACCCATCCACACGCTCCCTGACCCTTCCACACGCACACTGACCAACCCACCCGTCCCGCACTCACCCGCCCGCACACTGACCCGCCCGCACCCTTACCCTCCCGCCCGCCCCCTGACCCTCCCGCCCGCACCCTGACCCTCCCGCCCGCCCCCTGACCCTCCCGCCCGCACCCTGACCCTCCCGCCCGCACCCTGACCCTCCCGCCCGCACCCTGACACTCCCGCCCGCATCCTGACTCTCCCGCCCGCACCCTGACCCTCCCGCCCGCACCCTGACCCTCCCGCCCGCACCCTGACACTCCCGCCCGCATCCTGACCCTCCCGCCCGCACCCTGACCCTCCCGCACTCTGACCCTCCCACCCACACCCTGACCCGCCCGCCCGTCCCGCACCCACCCGCCCGCACCCTGACCCTCCCGCCCGCACCCTGACCCTCCCGCCCGCACCCTGACCTACCCGCCCGTCCCGCACTCACCCCCTGACCCACCCGCCCGTCCCGCACTCACCCCGTGAAGACCAATCATTGAAAAAATGTTCCTGATTTTAGAATTTACTTATCGATGTCCTAGTCTCTCGATTTTGTATCAATGGTGCAATGGGATTTTTAGAATCTGCGCGTTTCTGTTCTATTCTAATATACCCTGCTGTAACCTTGAATTAAATATTTTGCAGTTAACAAGTTGCCTGAGATGGGACACTCATCAAGTAAAACAAGCGGTGCAAGAAAACACCCCCAGATTCAAGCCCCTGCTCCTGGGGAAGGTGACCAAGCCGCAGGAACATTTACAAGTGAACAGAGTCAGATTCAAGGCCCTGCTCCTGGGGAAGGTGATCAGGCCGCAGGATCCGGTACAAGTGAACAGAGTCAGATTCAAGGCCCTGCTCCTGGGGAAGGTGATCAGGCCGCAGGATCCGGTACAAGTGAACAGAGTCAGATTCAAGGCCCTGCTCCTGGGGAAGATGATCAGACCCCAGGAACCGGTACAAGTGAACAGAGTCAGATTCAAGGCCCTGCTCCTGGGGAAGATGATCAGGCCCCAGGAACCGGTACAAGTGAACAGAGTCAGATTCAAGGCCCTGCTCCTGGGGAAGGTGATCAGACCGCAGGAACCGGTACAAGTGAACAGAGTCAGATTCAAGGCCCTGCTCCTGGGGAAGGTGATCAGACCCAGGAACCGGTACAAGTGAAGCGACTCCTTCTCCCGGAGATGTATTAAATGCAAATACTCCAAGCTTCGATCAAAAATCAGGTTAGTAGAATGAAACTCACTTCAAATAAAACATCTCTGAACATTTCAACTACTGTTGCAAAATTCTGCCCAGTCACTCACTGACCTGCAAAAAATATATAACATAGTTACAAACGTGAAACAATTTTTAACGGCTACACTTGTGGCATATTCTGGTTTCTGTTCTCTGTCCCTATTCTTTAATGTTTCGAGATTTTTTTAGCCAAAAATGCTGAGGGGGTAGAAATTGCTTTAAGTGCGCAGAACGGACACCGCCCTTTGAACGTACACATAATCACGCGGCCGCAGAGAAGGCCTTAAACATGCCCATCCCATTATTTTAAGTAAAATTCGTGGGTTGTCACCGCTGCTGACGCATGGTGGCCCAATTTCCAGACACTGCTTTCGAGGTTTTGCAGGTAGGCTCCGGGAATAGGGGCTTCTTCTATCCACCAGGCGGCAGGAAGATATCCAGGTAAGCTGTGAGTGGGGAGAGGTGGCAGAAATATAGCCCCATTACAGCTGTATTGCAGGAAGAAGTTCAACCACCTCACACGAAAACCCAAGATATGCCTACTAACTGATTTATATCATTACTCTCACGTAAGCCTTGCATTACCTGTTCCCCCGACACTCTCAATCCTTCCCTCCCCAAATACCAGAAATCTCAAAGATTCACTGCAAATTCCTATCTGTGCAGTAGCAGCAACATCTTCTGGATACGTGGAATAAATTTTAATACAGTTTCTGCTGAACCAAAAAAATAACATTATAACACAGCAGGTAGTATAGATACATATAATTGATAAGGTTTCCAGTTGCCATGGATTAATAAAACTTTTTTAACATTGATAACGCCTGTTTCAATTCCTTTTATAATAGAGAATATTGTTCAGTCGTCCCAGCACTGGGGGCGCTGCAGTGACCATTAACACATGTCCGCTTGCCATTCCCGCCTGTTCCAAACAATGCAGTGAGAACACATTCCAGTTCATCATTCTAAGCATGAGCGAAACAATGGAGATTCGTCAATAACAAATTAAACGTCGTATTTACACTTTCTGTAATCGTCACACATATTGCTGCCTCAGTCACTTGTCACATTCACTTCCTGTTACACATCGAACCTCACAATGCAGACATTAAATTTGGAATATAACAACTCGCAACTGTTACTGGGGTATCGGTCAAGGGCTGGGTCAGTGGTGTGCGGGGTTTGGTCAGTGGTGTGCGTGTCTGGGGCTGGGTCAGTGGGGTCTGGGGCTGGGTCAGTGGGGTGTGGGGCTGGGTCAGTGGGGTGTGGGGCTGGGTAAGTGAGATGTGGGTGTGGGGCTGGGTCAGTGGGGTGTGGGCCTGGGTCAGAGGGGTGTGGGTGTGGGGCTGGGTCAGTGGGGTGTGTGGGGCTGGGTCAGTGGGGTGTGGGTGTGGGGCTGGGTCAGTGGTGTGTGGGTGTGGGGCTGGGTCAGTGGGGTGGGTGTGGGGCTGGTTCAGTGGGGTGTGGGTGTGGGGCTGGGTCAGTGGGGTGTGGGTGTGGGGCTGGGTCAGTGGGGAGTCAGTGTGGGTGTTGGTCAGTGGTGTGTGGGTGTGGGGCTGGGTCAGTGGGGTGGGTGTGGGGCTGGTTCAGTGGGGTGTGGGTGTGGGGCTGGGTCAGTGGGGTGTGGGTGTGGGGCTGGGTCAGTGGGGAGTCAGTGTGGGTGTTGGTCAGTGGTGTGTGGGTGTGGGGTTGGGTCAGTGGGGTGTGGGTGTGGGGCTGGGTCAGTGGGGTTTGGTCTGGATCTGGGTCCGTGGGGTGTGTGTGTGGGGCTGGGTCAGTGGGGTGGGGGGTGTGGGGCTGGGTCAGTGGGGTGTGGGTGTGGGGCTTGGTCAGTTGGGTGTGTGTGTGGGGCTGGGTCAGTGGGTGTGGGGCTGGGTCCGTGGGGTGTGAGTGTGGGGCTGGGTCAGTGGGGTGTGGGTGTGGGGCTGGGTCAGTGGGGTGTGGGTGAGGGGCTGGGTCAGTGGGGTGTGGGTGTGGGGCTGGGTCAGTGGGGTTTTTTGTCTGGATCTGGGTCAGTGGGGTGTGGGTGTGGGGCTGGGTCAGTGGGGTGTGGGTGTGGGGCTGGGTCAGTGGGGTGTGGGTGTGGGGCTGGGTCAGTGGGTTTTTTTTGTCTGGATCTGGGTCAGTGGGGTGTGGGTGTGGGGCTGGGTCAGTAGGGTGTGGGTCTGGTGCTGGGTCAGTGGGGTGTGGGTGTGGGGCTGGGTCAGTGGGGTTTGTGTGTGGGCCTGGGTTAGTGTGGTGTGGGTGTGGAGCTGGGTCAGTGGGTTTTGGGTGCTGACTGGGTCAGTGGGGGTGGTTGTGGAGCTGGCTCAGTAAGGTTTAGGGCTGGGTCATTGGGGTGTGGGTGTGTGGCTGGTTCAGTGGGGTGTGGGGCTGGGTCAGTGGGGTGTGGGTGTTGGGCTGATTCAGTGGGGTGTGGGTGTGTGGTTGGGTCAGTGGTTTGTCGGTGTGGGGCTGGGTCAGTGGGGATTGGGTGTGGGGCAGGGTCAGTGGGGTGTGGTGTGGGGCTGGGTCAGTGGGGTGTGGCTGTTGGGCTGGTTCAGTGAGATGTGGGTGTGGGGCTGGGTAAGTGGGGTGTGGGTGTGGGGCTGGGTCAGTGGGGTGTGGGGTGTGGTACTGGGTCAGAGGGGTGTGGGTATTGGGATGGGTCAGTGGGGTGTGTGGGGCTGGGTCAGTGGGGTGTGGGTGTGGGGCTGGGTCAATGGGGTTTGGTCTGGATCTGGGTTCGTGGGGTGTGAGTGTGGGACTGGGTCAGTGGGGTGGGGTGTGTGGGGCTGGGTCAGTGGGGTGGGGGGTGTGGGGCTGGGTCAGTGGGGTGTGTGTGTGGTGCTTGGTCAGTGGGGTGTGGGTGTGGGGCTGGGTCAGTTGGGTGTGTCAGTGGGGTGTGGGTCTGGTGCTGGGTCAGTGGGGTGTGGGTGTGGGGCTGGGTCAGTGGGGTTTGTGTGTGGGGCTGGGTTAGTGTGGTGTGGGTGTGGAGCTGGGTCAGTGGGTTTTGGGTGCTGACTGGGTCAGTGGGGGTGGTTGTGGAGCTGACTCAGTGAGGTTTAGGGCTGGGTCATTGGGGTGTGGGTGTGTGGCTGGTTCAGTGGGGTGTGGGGCTGGGTCAGTGTGGTGTGGGTGTTGGGCTGATTCAGTGGGGTGTGGGTGTGTGGCTGGGTCAGTGGTTTGTCGGTGTGGGGCTGGGTCAGTGGGGATTGGGTGTGGGGCAGGGTCAGTGGGGTGTGGTGTGGGGCTGGGTCAGTGGGGTGTGGCTGTTGGGCTGGTTCAGTGGGGTGTGGGTCTGGGGCTGGGTCAGTGGGGTGTGGGTGTGGGGCTGGGTCAGTGGGGTGTGGGGTGTGGGGCTGGGTAAGTGAGATGTGGGTGTGGGGCTGGGTCAGTGGGGTGTGGGTGTGGGGCTGGGTCAGTGGGGTGTGGGCCTGGGTCAGAGGGGTGTGGGTGTGGGGCTGGGTCAGTGGGCTGGGTGTGTGGTTTGTTCAGTGGGGTGTGGGGCTGGGTCAGTGGGGTGTGGGTGTGGGGTTGTGTCAGTGGGGAGTCAGTCTGGGTGTTGGTCAGTGGTGTGTGGGTGTGGGGCTGGGTCAGTGGTGTGTGGGTGTGGGGCTGGGTCAGTGGGGTGTGGATTTGGGGCTGGGTCAGTGGGGTTTGGGTCTGGATCTGGGTCCGTGGTGTGTGAGCGTGGGGCTGGGTCAGTGGGTGGTGTGTGTGTGTGGGGCTGGGTCAGTTGGGTGTGGGGCTGTGCCAGTGGTGTGTGGGTGTGGGGCTGGGTCAGTGGGGTGTGGGTGTGGGGCTGGGTCAGTGGGGTGTGGTTGTGGGGCTGGGTCAGTGGGGTATGCGAGTGGGGCTGGGTCAGTGTGGTGTGGGTGTGGAGCTGGGTCAGTGGGTTTTGGGTGCTGACTGGGTCACTGGGGGTGGTGGTGGAGCTGGCTCAGTGAGGTTTAGGGCTGGGTCATTCGGGTGTGGGTGTGTGGCTGGGTCAGCGGTGTGTGGGTGTGGGGTTGTGTCAGTGGGGTGTGGGCTGAGGGGCTGGGTCAGTGGGGTGTGGGGCTGGGTCAATCGGTTTTGGGGCTGGGTATGTGGGGTGTGGGGCTGGGTCAGTGTGGTGGGGGCTGGGTCAGTGGGGTGTGGGTGTGGGGCTGGGTCAGTGGGATGTGGGGCTGGGTCAGTGGGGTGTGCATGTGTGGCTGGGTCAGTAGGGTGTGGGTGTTGGGCTGGATCAGTGCGGTATGGGTGTGAAGCTGGGTCAGTGGGGTGTGGGTGTGGGGCTGGGTCAGTGGTGTGTGGGTGTGGGGGCTGGTTCAGTTAGGTGTGTGTGGGGCTGGGTCAGTGGGGTGTCGGGCTGCTTCAGTGGGGTGTGACTGGGTCAGTGGTGTGTCGGTGTGGGGCTGGGTCAGTGGGGTGAGGTGTGGGGCTGGGTCAGTGGGGTGTGGGGCTGGGTCAGCGGGGTGTGGGGCTGGGTCAGTGGGTAGTGGGGCTGGGTCAGTGGGGTGTGGGTCTGGGTCAGCGGGGTGTGTGGCTGGGTCAGTGGGTAGTGGGGCTGGGTCAGTGGTGTTTGGGTGTGAGGCATGTTCAGTGGGGTGTGGGTGTGGTGCTTGGTCAGTGGGGTGTGGGTGCGGGGCTGGGTCAGCGGGGTGTGGGTCTGGATCTGGGTCAGTGGGGTGCTGGTGTGGGGCTCTGTCAGTGGGGTGTGGGTGTGGGGCTGGTTCAGTGGGGTGTGTGTGTGGGGCAGGGTCAGTGGGGTTTGGGTCTGGATCTCGGTCAGTGGGGCTGGGTCAGGTGGGTGTGGGCATGGGTCAGTGGGTGTGGGTTTGGGACTGGGTCAGTGGGGATTGGGTGTAGGGCTGGGTCAGCGGGGTGTGGGGCTGGGTCAGTGGGGTAGTGGGGCTGGGTCAGTGGGGTGTGGGTGTGGGGCTGTGTCAGTATGGTATGGGTGTGGGGCATGGTCTGTGGGGTGTCGGTCTGGGTCAGATGGCTGTGTGTGTGGTGCTGGGTCAGTGGGTAGTGGGGCTGGGTCAGTGGGGTTTGGGTGTGAGGCAGGGTCAGTGGGGTGTGGGTGTGGGGCATGGTCTGTGGGGTGTCGGTCTGGGTCAGATGGCTGTGTGTGTGGGGCTGGGTCAGTGGGGTGTGGGTGTGAGGCAGGGTCAGTGGGGTTTGGGTGTGGGGCTGGGTCAGTGGGGTTTGGGTGTGGGGCTGGGTCAGTGGGGTGTGGGTGTGGGGCTGGGTCAGTGGGGTTTGGGTGTGAGGCAGGGTCAGTGGGGTGTGGGTGTGGGGATGGGTCAGTGGGGTTTGGGTGTGGGGCTGAGTCAGTGGGGTATGCGAGTGGGGCTGGGTCAGTGTGGTGTGGGTGTGGAGCTGGGTCAGTGGGTTTTGGGTGCTGACTGGGTCACTGGGGGTGGTGGTGGAGCTGGCTCAGTGAGGTTTAGGGCTGGGTCATTCGGGTGTGGGTGTGTGGCTGGTTCAGTGGGGTGTGGGGCTGTGTCAGCGGTGTGTGGGTGTGGGGTTGTGTCAGTGGGGTGTGGGCTGAGGGGCTGGGTCAGTGGGGTGTGGGGCTGGGTCAATCGGTTTTGGGGCTGGGTATGTGGGGTGTGGGGCTGGGTCAGTGTGGTGGGGGGCTGGGTCAGTGGGGTGTGGGTGTGGGGCTGGGTCAGTGGGATGTGGGGCTGGGTCAGTGGGGTGTGCATGTGTGGCTGGGTCAGTAGGGTGTGGGTGTTGGGCTGGATCAGTGCGGTATGGGTGTGAAGCTGGGTCAGTGGGGTGTGGGTGTGGGGCTGGGTCAGTGGTGTGTGGGTGTGGGGCTGGTTCAGTTAGGTGTGTGTGGGGCTGGGTCAGTGGGGTGTCGGGCTGCTTCAGTGGGGTGTGACTGGGTCAGTGGTGTGTCGGTGTGGGGCTGGGTCAGTGGGGTGAGGTGTGGGGCTGGGTCAGTGGGGTGTGGGGCTGGGTCAGCGGGGTGTGGGGCTGGGTCAGTGGGTAGTGGGGCTGGGTCAGTGGGGTGTGGGTCTGGGTCAGCGGGGTGTGTGGCTGGGTCAGTGGGTAGTGGGGCTGGGTCAGTGGTGTTTGGGTGTGAGGCATGTTCAGTGGGGTGTGGGTGTGGTGCTTGGTCAGTGGGGTGTGGGTGCGGGGCTGGGTCAGCGGGGTGTGGGTCTGGATCTGGGTCAGTGGGGTGCTGGTGTGGGGCTCTGTCAGTGGGGTGTGGGTGTGGGGCTGGTTCAGTGGGGTGTGTGTGTGGGCAGGGTCAGTGGGGTTTGGGTCTGGATCTCGGTCAGTGGGGCTGGGTCAGGTGGGTGTGGGCATGGGTCAGTGGGTGTGGGTTTGGGACTGGGTCAGTGGGGATTGGGTGTAGGGCTGGGTCAGCGGGGTGTGGGGCTGGGTCAGTGGGTAGTGGGGCTGGGTCAGTGGGGTGTGGGTGTGGGGCTGTGTCAGTATGGTATGGGTGTGGGGCATGGTCTGTGGGGTGTCGGTCTGGGTCAGATGGCTGTGTGTGTGGTGCTGGGTCAGTGGGTAGTGGGGCTGGGTCAGTGGGGTTTGGGTGTGAGGCAGGGTCAGTGGGGTGTGGGTGTGGGGCATGGTCTGTGGGGTGTCGGTCTGGGTCAGATGGCTGTGTGTGTGGGGCTGGGTCAGTGGGGTGTGGGTGTGAGGCAGGGTCAGTGGGGTTTGGGTGTGGGGCTGGGTCAGTGGGGTTTGGGTGTGGGGCTGGGTCAGTGGGGTGTGGGTGTGGGGCTGGGTCAGTGGGGTTTGGGTGTGAGGCAGGGTCAGTGGGGTGTGGGTGTGGGGATGGGTCAGTGGGGTTTGGGTGTGGGGCTGAGTCAGTGGGGTGTGGGCGTGGGGCTGGTTCAGTGAGGTTGGGTGTGGGGCTGGGCTCAGTGAGGTGTTGGGTGTGGGCCTGGGTCAGTGGGGTGTGGGTGTGGGGCTGGGTCAGTGGGGTGTGGGTGTGGGGCTGGGTCAGTGGGGTGTGGTGTGGGGCTGGGTCAGTGGGGTGTGTGGTGTGGGGCTGGGTCAGTGGGGTGTGGTGTGGGGCTGGGTCAGTGGAGGTGTGGGTGTGTGGGGCTGGGTCAGTGGGGTGTGGGTGTGGGGCTGGGTCAGTGGGGTGTGGGTGTGGGGCTGGGTCAGTGGGGTTTGGGTTGGCTGGTCAGTGGGGTGTGGGTGTGGGGCTGGGTCAGTGAGTGTGTGTGTGGGGCTGGGTCAGTGGGGTGTGGGTGTGGGGCTGGGTCAGTGGGGTGTGGGTGGGTTTGGGGCTGGGTCAGTGGGTGTGGGTTGTGGGGCTGGGTCAGTGGGTGTGGGTGTGGGGCTGGGGTCAGTGGGGTGTGGTTGGAACTGGGTCAGTGGGGTGTGGGTGTGGGGCTGTGTCAGTGGGGTGTGGGCCTGGGTCACTGTGGTGTGGGTGTGCGGCTGGGTCAGTTGGGTGTGGGACTGGGTCACTGTGGTGTGGGTGTGGGACTGGGGGTGTGGGGTGTGGGCCTGGATCACTGTGGGGTTGGGTCAGTGGGGTGTTGGTGTGGGACTGGGTCAGTGGGGTGTGGGGTTGGTCAGTGGGGTGTGGGTGTGGGGTTGATTCAGTGTGGTGTGGGTGTGGGGTTGATTCAGTGGGGTGTGGGTGTGGGGTTGATTCAGTGGGGTGTGTGTGTGGGGTTGATTCAGTGGGGTGTGGGTGTGGGGATGATTCAGTGGGGTGTGTGTGTGGGGTTGCTTCAGTGGGGTGTGGGTGTGGGGTTGATTCAGTGGGGTGTGTGTGGGGTTGATTCAGTGGGGTGTGTGTGTGGGGTTGATTCAGTGGGGTGTGGGTGTGGGGTTGATTCAGTGGGGTGTGTGTGTGGGGTTGATTCAGTGGGGTGTGGGTGTGGGGTTGATTCAGTGGGGTGTGTGTGTGGGGTTGATTCAGTGGGGTGTGGGTGTGGGGTTGATTCAGTGGGGTGTGGGGCTGGGTCAGCGGGGTGTGGGGCTGGGTCAGTGGGTAGTGGGGCTGGGTCAGTGGGGTGTGGGTCTGGGTCAGCGGGGTGTGTGGCTGGGTCAGTGGGGTGTGGGGCTGGGTCAGTGGTGTTTGGGTGTGAGGCATGTTCAGTGGGGTGTGGGTGTGGTGCTTGGTCAGTGGGGTGTGGGTGCGGGGCTGGGTCAGCGGGGTGTGGGTCTGGATCTGGGTCAGTGGGGTGCTGGTGTGGGGCTCTGTCAGTGGGGTGTGGGTGTGGGGCTGGTTCAGTGGGGTGTGTGTGTGGGGCAGGGTCAGTGGGGTTTGGGTCTGGATCTCGGTCAGTGGGGCTGGGTCAGGTGGGTGTGGGCATGGGTCAGTGGGGTGTGGGTTTGGGACTGGGTCAGTGGGGATTGGGTGTAGGGCTGGGTCAGCGGGGTGTGGGGCTGGGTCAGTGGGTAGTAGGGTCGAGTGGGTGTGGGTGTGGGGCTGGGTCAGTGGGTATGTGTGTGGGACTGGGTCAGTGGGGTGTGGGGCTGGGTCAGTGGAGTATGTGTGTGGGACTGGGTCAGTGGGGTTTGGGTCTGGATCTGGGTCAGTGGAGTGTGGGTGTGGGGCTGGGTCAGTGAAGTGTGTGTGTGGGGCTGGGTCAGTGGGGTTTGGGTCTGGATCTGGGTCTGTGGGGCTGGGTCAGTGCGGTGTGGGTGTGGGGCTGGGTCAGTGGGGTGTGGGTGTGGGGCTGGGTCAGTGGGGTGTGGGTGTGGGGCTGGGTCAGTGGGGTTTCGGTCTGGATCTGGGTCAGTGGGGTGTGGGTGTGGGGCTGTGTCAGTGGGGTGTGGGCCTGGGTCACTGTGGTGTGGGTGTGCGGCTGGGTCAGTTGGGTGTGGGACTGGGTCAATGTGGTGTGGGTGTGGGACTGGGGGTGTTGGGGTGTGGGCTGGGTCAGTGGGGTGTGGGGCTGGGGTCAGTGGGGTGTCGGGCCAGGGTCAGTGGGGTGTGGGTGGGGGGCTGGGTCAGTGGGGTGTGTGGGCTGGGTCAGTGGGGTGTGGGGCTGGGTCAGTGGGGTGGGTGTGGGGCTGGGTCAGTGGGGGTGGAGTGTGGGGCTGGTCAGTGGGGTGTGGGGGCTGGGTCAGTGGGGTGTGGGTGTGGCTGGGTCAGTGGGGTGTGGGTGTGGGGCTGGGTCAGTGGGGTGTGGGTTGTGGGGCTGGGTCAGTGGGGTGTGGGTGTGGGGCTGGGTCAGTGGGGTGTGGGTGTGGGCTGGGTCAGTGGGGTTGTGGGTTGTGGGGCTGGGTTCAGTGGGTGTGGTGTGGGGCTGGGCTCAGTGGGGTGTGGGTGTGGGGCTGGGTCAGTGGGGTGTGGGTGTGGTGGGTCAGTGGGGTGTGGGTGTGGGGCTGGGTCAGTGGGGTGTGGGTGTGGGGCTGGGTCAGTGGGGTGTGTGGGTGATTGGGGTTGGGTCAGTGGGGTGTGGGAGTGGGGCTGGGTCAGTGGGGTGTGGGTGTGGGGCTGGGTCAGTGGGGTGTGGGGCTGGGTCAGTGGGGTGTGGGTGTGGGGTTGATTCAGTGGGGTGTGGTTGTGGGGCTGGGTCAGTGGGGTGTGAGGCTGGGTCAGTGGGGTGGGTGTGGGGCTGGGTCAGTGGGGTGTGGGCCTGGGTCAGGGAGGTGTGGGTGTGGGACTGGGTCAGTGGGGTGGGTGTGGGGCTGGGTCAGTGGGGTGTGGGCCTGGGTCAGTGAGGTGTGGGTGTGGGGCTGGGTCAGTGGGGTGTGGGTGTGGGGTTGATTCAGTGGGGTGTGGGTGTGGGGTTGGGTCAGTGGGGTGTTGGTGTGGGACTGGGTCAGTGGGGTGTGGGGTTGGATCAGTGGGGTGTGGGTGTGGGGTTGATTCAGTGGGGTGTGGGGTTGATTCAGTGGGGTGTGGGTGTGGGGTTGATTCAGTGGGGTGTGGGGTTGATTCAGTGGGGTGTGGGTGTGGGGTTGATTCAGTGGGGTGTTGGTGTGGGGTTGTTTCAGTGGGGTGTGGGTGTGGGGTTGATTCAGTGGGGTGTGGGTGTGGGGTTGATTCAGTGGGGTGTGGGTGTGGGGTTGATTCAGTGGGGTGTGGGTGTGGGGTTGATTCAGTGGGGTGTGGGTGTGGGGTTGATTCAGTGCGGTGTGGGTGTGGAGTGGATTCAGTGGGGTGTGGGTGTGGGGTTGGTCAGTGGGGTGTGTGTGTGGGGTTGATTCAGTGGGGTGTGTGTGTGGGGTTGCTTCAGTGGGGTGTGGGTGTGGGGTTGATTCAGTGGGGTGTGTGTGTGGGGTTGATTCAGTGGGGTGTGGGTGTGGGGTTGATTCAGTGGGGTGTGTGTGTGGGGTTGATTCAGTGGGGTGTGGGTGTGGGGTTGATTCAGTGGGGTGTGTGTGTGGGGTTGATTCAGTGGGGTGTGGGTGTGGGGTTGATTCAGTGGGGTGTGTGTGTGGGGTGATTCAGTGGGGTGTGGGGTTGGGTCAGTGGGGTGTGTGTGTGGGGTTGATTCAGTGGTGTGTGGGTGTGTGTGGGGTTGATTCAGTGGGGTGTGGGTGTGGGGTTGATTCAGTGGTGTGTGGGTGTGTGTGGGGTTGATTCAGTGGGGTGTGGGTGTGGGGTTGATTCAGTGGGTTGTGTGTGTGGGGCCGGGTCTGTGGTGTGGGTGTGGGGCTAGGTCAGTGGGGTGTGGGACTGTGTCAGTGGGGTGTGGGTGTTGGGCTGGGTTAGTGGGGTGTGGGACTGGGTCAGTGTGGTGTGGGGCTGGGTCATGGGGTGTGGGTGTGGGGCTGGGTCAGTGGGTGTGGGGTTGGGTCAGTGGGGTGTGGGACTGGGTCAGTGGGGTGTGGGACTGTGTCAGTGGGGTGTGGGGTTGGGTCAGTGGGGTGTGGGCTGGGTCAGAGGGGTGTGGGTTGGGTCAGTGGGGTGTGGGACTGGCTCAGTGGGGTGTGGGGTTGGGTCAGTGGGGTGTGGGACTGGGTCAGTGGGGTGTGGGACTGGGTCAGTGGGGTGTGGGACTGGGTCAGTGGGGTGTGGGGTTGATTCAGTGGGGTGTGGGTGTGGGGCTGGGTCAGTGGGGTGTGTGGGGTTGGGTCAGTGGGGTGTGGGGTTTGGTCAGTGGGGTTAGGTCAGTGTGGTGTGGGGTTGGGTCAGTGTGGTGTTGGTGTGGGACTGGGTCAGTGGGTGTGGGGTTGGGTCAGTGGGTGTGGGGTTGGGTCAGTGGGGTGTGGGGCTGGGTCAGTGGGATGTGGGTGTGGGGCTGGGTCAGTGGGGTGTGGGTGTGGGGCTGGGTCAGTGGGGTGTGGGTGTGGGGCTGGGTCAGTGGGGTGTGGGTGTGGGGCTGGGTCAGTGGGGTGTGGGGCTGGGTCAGTGGGGTGTGGGGCTGGGTCAGTGGGGTGTGGGTGTGGGGCTGGGTCAGTGGGGTGTGGGTGTGGGGCTGGGTCAGTGGGGTGTGGGTGTGGGGCTGGGTCAGTGGGGTGTGGGGCTGGGTCAGTGGGGTGTGGGTGTGGGGCTGGGTCAGTGGGGTGTGGGTGTGGGGCTGGGTCAGTGGGGTGTGGGGCTGGGTCAGTGGGGTGTGGGTGTGGGGCTGGGTCAGTGGGGTGTGGGTGTGGGGCTTGGTCAGTGGTGTGTGTGCGGGTCTGGGGAGGGTGGAGGCTCCTGTGAAGCATAAACACCACCTTGTACAGTTGGGTCAAATAGCCTACTTCTGTGCTGTACGTTCTTTGTAATTTTGTGTGAAGTGGATGCGACAATGTCACATTTTCTGAAGCAGTTTTGTAAAACCAATCTATTGGAACCTTTGTTCTTATTTTGAAGCCTTCAGCAAGTTCACTCCCCCAGTGGAACTGGAGATTCCAGCCACCCAGCTGGAGCATGTAGAATGCGCTGTAAACTTGAAATTAGTTTAACTGTTTCTAAAATATTAAACTGCAAATGGGAATTGTATATTTCAGAGGAGAGGCTTTGATCAAAGAGACTCGCCCAGTTTGACACGTTGGTGAAGAGTTAGACATGTTTATCTCCATCTCCCCATCTCCGCTCAGTGTTATGTCGCCTCCCGAATCTCTGCCGATCTTTCTCACAACTCCATGTTTCCGCTCCTCCCACAGCATTGAATTGACAATAATCAAAGTCACAAATGAAACGTTCTATGACTGACTGTGGTGAAATAACCCTCCTCATTCTTCTCGATCTCTGCAATCTTTGACACAGTCGAACACAACATCCTCAACGCCTCTCCCCCGTTGTCCAGCTCAGTGGAACTGCCCTCACTTGCTTCCACTTTTACCCACCCAGGGACTCTTCATGAGTGGCTTCTCTTCCTGCTCCCGCACTGTTAACACTGGAGTCCCCCATTAATCGCTCCTCGCCCCCTCCTATTTCTGTTTTACATGGAGATATTATCCGAAGACAAGAGAGCAGCTATCACATGCACGCTGACAACACTCTGCTCCACATCTCCACAACCTCTCTCCACCCATCCACTGCCTCTGTTTTCTCACGCTGCTTGTCCGACATCCATTCTGAGATGAGATACATAAATCCCAAATGTAACATTTGGAAGACCGAAGACATGGTCTTCAGCACTCGGCGCCAATTCTTTCCCTCGCCAATGATTCCATCCCCGTCCCAGGCTGTGTCTCGGATTGAACCAGACTGTTTACAATCTCAGCGTTCGATTTAACGCCAAACTGAGCTTCTGACCCGATAGTCTGTCCATCAGAAAGACCGCCTAAATCCAATTCCGTGGCATTATCCATCTTCGCCCCTGCATCAGCCCACCTGCTGCTGAAATCCTCATCCATGCTTTTATCACCCGGAGACCTGATTTTTCCAGTGCTCTTCGAGTCACTTTACTCCTTTCACCCTCCGTAAACATAACCGGTTGAAAAACCCTGCTCACCCATCACCCTGTCCTTGTGAACCTACACTGGCTCCCGGTCCCTCAACACATCAAATTAAAACTCTCATCCTTGAGTTTAAATCCCTTCATGGTCTCATCTCTCGCTCTCTCTGTAAACTCCTCCTGCCCAACAATCCTCCAACTCTCTGTTCCTCCGACTCGTGCCTCTTGTGCTTTGCATCCTCTCCTCCCCCCATCTATGGAGGTTGTGCCTTTGGCTGTCCCGGTTCTCTGCTCTGACATTCCCCACCTAAACCTCTCCTCCTTCCTCCTCTTTTAAGACGCTGCTAAAACTCACTTATTTGACTAATCTTTGACCAGCCTTCCTTCTACCCGCTTTATTCAGCGTCCACCTTTTGTCTGATTCAGCTCCTGTGAGGCACCTTGCGATGTTTTTAAATGTTAAAAGCGCTGTAGAAATGTAAGATGTTGTGTGTTTATTGTATTCGTGTCAGCGTGAGTGACACAGCAGGTAAGTGAATCTGAAAAGTTTTCAAACTTGGTTACAGCTTAATTCTGGAGAATAACTTCAACTATATTTTGGAAAAATTACTGATCCTGAATTGAATCACTTTTACATTTCCACAGTGGGGAAAGGAAAGGACGCTGACTGAGAGTTTGATTGGACGCACGTGCGTGGACACACACAGCGAGACACGTGCACAAGTGGAGAATATTCACTGTAAAACAACAGTCAAACCTACCACTTATAGTAGTAATAATGGGAGACTTAATTATCATAATACAGACTGGGATAGTAATAGTGAAAAGGGCAGAGACCGGGAAGAATATCTGAAGTGTGTGTTCAGGAGAACTTTCTTGAGTGCTGCGTTTCCGTCCCAACCAGGAAGGAGGCATTGCTGGATCTGGTTTTGCGGAATGAGTTGGGTCAAGTGGAGCAAGTGTCAGTAGGGGAAAATTCAGCGGTCAGTGATTATAGTATCATGAGGTTTAGATTACCTAGGTAAAAGGACAGGGAGCAATCTAGATTAAAAAAATATTTAATTGGCGGAAGGCCAATTTCAGTGTGTTGAGAATTGATCTGGCCCGGGTAAATTGGAATCAAATAATGTCAGGGCAAAATTGTAATCGAAGAATGGGCTGCTTTTAAAGAGGAGATGGTTCGGGTACAGTCGAAGTATATTCCCACGAGGGGGAAAGGTAGGGCAACCGAAATCAGAGCTCCCTGGATGAGGAAAGAGACAGAGTAAGATGAAGCAGAAAAAAGATGTCAGGTTGAACCAGGCTGAATATAGAAAGTTCAGAGGGGAAGCGAAAAAGGAAATAAGAGGGGCAAAGGGGGAGTCTGAGAATAGACTGGCAGGTAACATAAAAGGAAATCCAAAAGTCTTCTATAGGCATATAAATAATAAATGGGTAGTAAGAGGAGGGGTGGGGCTGATTAGGGACCAAAATTGAGTCATATGCTTGGAGGCACAGGGAATGGCTGAGGTGCTAATTGAGCACTTGACATCTGTATTCACCAAGGAAGAAGATGCTGTCAAAGTCATAGTGAAAGAGTAGGTAGTTGAGATACTGGATGGGATTAAATTTGATAAGGAGGAGGTACTAGAAAGGCTAGCTGTACTTAAAGTAGTTACGTCACCAGGACAGGATGGGATGCATCCTAGGATGCTGTGGTAGGTAAGGGTGGAAATTGTGGAGGTGCAGGCCATAATCTTCCAATCCTCCTTGGACACGGGGCTGGTGCCAGAGGATTGAAGAATTGCAAATGTTACACCCTTGTTCAGAAAAGGGTGTACGGATAAACCCAGCAACTACAGGCCAGTCAGTTTAACCTCTGCAGTGGGGAAGCTTTTAGAAACGATAATCCCGGACAAAATTAACAGTCATTTGGACAAGTATGGATTATTTAAGGAAAGCCAACACAAATTTGTTACAGGCAAATCGTGTTTAACTAACTTGATTGAGTTTTTTGATGAGGTAACACAGAGGGTTGATGAGGGCAATGCGGTTGATGTGTACATGGACTTCAAAAGGCGATTGATAAAGTACCACATAAAAGGCTTGCCAGCAAAGTTGAAGCCCATGGAATAAAAGGGACAGTGGCAGCCTAAATACGAAATTGGCTAAGTGACAGGACACAGAGTAGTGGTGAACGGTTGTTTTTAGGACTGGAGGAAGGTATACAGTGGTGATTCCCAGGGGTCGATTTTGGACCATTGCTTATCTTGATATATATTAATGACTTAGACTTAGGTGTACAGGGTACAGTTTCAAAATTTGCAGATGACGTAAAACTTGGAAGTATACTGAACATTGAGGAGGATAGTGATAAAAACTGGTTCGGCCTCAACTGGATTATTGAGTCCAATTCTGGGCACCGCACTTTAGGAAGGATGTGAAGGCCTTAGAGAAGGTGCAGAGAAGATTTACGAGAATGGTTCCAGGGATGAGGGATTTCAGTTACATGGATAGGGTGGAGAAACTGGGCTTGTTTTCCTTAGAGCAGAGAAGGTTGAGAGGAGATTTGATTGAGGTGTTCAAATTCATGGGGGCTCTCGACAGCGCAGATAGAGATAAACTGTTCCCATTGGTGGAAGGGTCGAGAACCAGAGGACAGAGAGTTACGATGATTGGCAGTAGAATCAAAGGGGACACGAGGAAAAACTTTTTTATGCAGCGAGTGGTTAGGATCTGGAATGCACAGCCTGAAAGGGTGGTGGATGCTGATTCAATCGTGGTTTTCAAAAGGGAATTGGATAAGAACCTTAAAGAAAAAAATGCAGGGCTACGGGAAAAGTGTGGGGAGTGGAACCAGCTGAAGTGCTCTTGCAGAGAGTCGGCACGGGCTCGACGGGCCGAATGGCCTCCTTCTGTGCTGTAAACATTCTATGATTCTATCGTTCTATGATTCTACATGGCACGGGCTCATTAGTCAGGTGCTGACACCATGAGAGATATGGTCAATATATTCAAATAGAAGCACCAACCAGGACACATCTCCATGATCACACGGATAATGTCACTGCCCATAGAGACCAGCGGGATCACACCCAGCTATATGTTATTTGTGGAGAGATATCATATTCATAAAGTACGAGAATTTAATATCAAAACTCAACAAATCAATATAATTGAACAAACCTGTAAATAAAAATAATACAACACGGTCACACTGTGTAAAACCGAGTGAAGGATTATATAATTCATCAATGATCACCCGCTCGTTATTTCCCTGTAGAATATTCTCCACTCCAGGAATAAGGCTGGTTTTGGTCTGCACTGTGTGAGTAAATCTCATCAATGGGCGCTCCCAGTGCAGAGTCTCGGCCGACGGGAGCCGGTCTGGAACTCGGTTGTAGAGATCAGCGGCATTCACTGGATTTCACTGGGCAGCTGTCTGTGTCACACCTGATGTGGAGAGTTGATCGTAACACTCGGTAAATGCTCGATCCCGGAGCTAACAGCTGTTGTACTGATGGGGGAGGAGGGACTTAATATCATGTTTAACCAGGCAACGTTCTCCTTCACATTTTAATATTTCCATCTAACTCGCCTGTTAATATATTTATTACAGAGCATCAGAGCCTGGGAACGCCCGTCACCGCCATGGCCGAAGGTCCAAACAGGGGAGAAGATTCAACAAGAATGAGAATGGAAACAGGTGGGTTCATAAAATTCTTTAAATATAATTTCTGTCCTGACAAATGGTGCAGATCTCGTGCAAGAACCTGAGCTTACACAGGAAGAGGAAACGTATTATAAGAAATAGGAGTACGCCATTCGGCCCTTCGAGCCTGCTTTGCAATTAGTATCCAATAATCTATTGATCTTTGTCTTGAAAATACTCAACAACTGAGCATCCACAGCCTCTGGTGGAGAATTCCAAAGATTCATAACCCTTTGAGTGAAGATATATCTCCTCACTTTAGTCCTAATTCGTTGACCCCCTTATTCTGAGACTCTGACCCCTAGTACTAGACTCACCAGGCAGTGGAAACATCCTCCCAGCATCTACCCTATCAAGCCCCTTAAGAATTTTATGTTTCAATGAAATCACCTCATGGAACTAGGCAGGAGCTGAGTACAAAGCAGGAAGTGAGTGACCATCTAGAGGGGCACTGCAGTCACAGGTGGAGTGAGCCCCTGAGTACTGGACCTGTCCAATAGATGCCTGGTATTGGGGACTATAAGGTGGATAGAGACAGTGACTCAGAGGATGGTCTTCCTAAGCAACAGTGTGACACCAGGGAGCAGGAGGCCACCTCGAGTGTTGGGGGGCAGGAGGTTGACAGCAGTTTACCCAAAGGAATAAGAGAACGATAAAAGTGTCTGGTTCGACAGTTTGGGGGAATAGACCAGCTTCTGGTGCCAGATGAAATAAAATGTTAGAACTGGTGTGACCTTTTCTGGAAAGGCAAGGAGAGCAGAAAATACTTCCGGTCAAAACCAATAACACAACTAGAAATCCATTTTATAAAAATCATTTTCAAGTTGCAGAGTGTCACTGGCAAGCTCAGCATTTATTGCCCATTCCTGATTGCCCTTGAATAGGTGGTGGTAGGCTACCTTCGTGAATCGCTGCGGTCCACATGGTGAAGGTGCTCCTTCAGTGCTTTTAGGTAGGGAGTTCCAAAGTTGAGATCCAGCGACAATGAAGAAGCAGTGATGTCCACTGTTCATGTTAGGATGTTGTGTCATTTTAAGGGGTACTTGGAGGTGATGCTATTCCCTTGCACCTGCTTCCCTCGTCCTTCTATTGGTAAAGGTCATGGGTTTGGGTGGTGCTGTCAACGATAGCTTGGCAAGTTACTTGAGTGCATACTGGAGACAGCACACTGTAGCCACGGTCCGCCAGTGGTGGAGGGTGTGAATATTTACCCAATGGATGGGGTGCTGATCAAGCTGAATACTTTGTGCTGAATTGTGTCGAGCTTCATGAGTGTTGTTGCAATTTGCACTCGTCCAAACAAATGTAGAGTGTTCCATCACTTCCTGACGTGCCTAGTAGGCGGGGGAATTAACTTGGTTGAGGAGGTGAGCCACTTGCCACAGAAACCCAGCCTCTGGCCTGCTCCAGTAGGTACGCTCTATGTGGCTGATCCAGTACAATTATTGGATGATGTGGGGGGCTTGGTGATGGTATTGTCATTGACTCTCATGGGAATGTGGTTGAGGAGATGGAGATGACAAGGGAAAGGTAGCATAGTGGTTACGTTACTGGACGAATCCTCTGCAGCTGGGGAATTTAAATTCAGCTAATTAAATACATCTGGAATAAAAAGTTAGCGATCAATAATGGTGACCATTAAACTACCGGATTGTTGTAAAAACCCATTTGGTGGACTATCCATCTTTAGGGAAGGAACTCTGCCGTCCATACATGGTCTGGCCTATACGTGTCTCTTAACTGCCCTCTGAAATGCTCTAACAAGCCACTCAGTTGTACCAGACCGCTACAGAAAACAATAAAAAGAAGAATAAACACGGACGGACCACTCGGCATCGACCTCAGCACCGGCTTTGGACACGAAAAACGCGCACACAAACAAGTCGAAGCTGCAAAGTCCTCCTCACCAACATCTGGGGAAGTGTGTGAAAATTGGGAGAGCTGTCCCACAGACTAGGCAAACAACAGCCTGACATATTCATACTCACAGAATCATAACTTTCAGCCAACGTCCCATAATCCACCATCAACACCAGATGAGGCGGCACATTGGTATACGGTCAGGAGGGAGTGGTCCGGGAGATTTGAACATTGACTCCAGACCCAACGAAACCTCATGGCACAGGTCTAGCATGGGCAAGGAAGCCTCCTACCGATTACCACCTGCCCGCCTTCCCTCAGCGTATGGGGACGGTAGCGTAGCAGTAATGTCACTGGGCTAGTAATCCTGAGGCCTTGACTAATGATCCAGAGACGTGAGTTCAAATCCCACCACGGCAGCTGGGGAATTTAAATTCAGTTAATTAAATAAATCTGGAATAAAAAGCTAATATCAGTAAAGGTAACCATCAAACTATCGGATTGTCATAAAAACCCATCTTGTTCACGAATGTCCTTTAGGGAAGGAAATCTGCCGTCCTTATCCTATATGTGACTCCAGACCCACAGCAATGTGGTTGACTCTTAACTGCCCTCTGAAATGGCCCAGCAAGTCACTCAGTTGTAACTAACCACTACGAAACAAAATAATAAGAATGAAATCAGACGGATCACCCGGCATCGACCTCGGCACCGGCTACGGACACGGCAACAGCACACTCAGCCCAGTCGACCCTGCAAAGTCCTCCTCACCAACATCTGGGGACTTCTGCCAAAAGTGGGAGAGCTGTCCCACTGACTAGTCAAGCAACAGCCTGACAAAGTCATACTCACAGAATCATACCTTTCAGCCAATGTCCCGAACTCCTCCATCACCATCCCTGGGTAGGTCCTGTCCTCCGGCAGGACAGACCCACCAGGGTTGGTGGCACAGTGGTATCCAGTCGGGACAGAGTGGCCCTGGGAGTCGTCAACATTGACTCCAAGCCCCATGAAGTCTCATGACTGCAAGGCATTCTGGAGGGGGGCGGTGAACAGCCAGTTGTCGTGTTGCATATAGGTACCAACGATATTGGTAAAAAAAACGGGATGATTTGCTAAAAGCTGAATATAGGGAGTTAGGAGGTAAATTAAAAAATAGGACCTCAAAGGTAGTAATCTCAGGATTGCTACCAGTGCCACGTGCTAGTCAGAGTAGAAATAGAAGGATATTTCAGATGAATACGTGGTTAGAGAAATGTTGGAAGGGGGAGGGATTCAAATTCCTGGGACATTGGAACCGGTTCTGGGGGAGGTGGGACAGTTTGCAAACTGGACGGTTTGCACCTGGGCAGGACCGGGACCGATGTCCTCGGGGAAGTGTTTGCTAGTGCGGTTGGGGAAAACTTAAACTAAAATTGCAGGGGGTTGGGAAACTGTGCAGGGAGACAGAGGAAAGGGAAGCAAGGATAGAAGCAAAAGACAGGAAGGAGAAAAGCAAAAGTGGCAGTCAGAGAAATCAAGGGTGTAAATCAAACATTGGCGACGGTAAATAATAATTCTAAAAGGTCTAGGTGTTAAAAAAAAAGCCTGAAGGCTTTGTGTCTTAATGCGAGGAGCATTCATAATAAGGTGTGTGAATTAGCTGCGCAAATAGATGTAAGTAGATATGATATAATTGGGATTACGGAGACATGGCTCCAAGGTGACCAAGGCTGGGAATTCAACATCCATGGGTATTCAATATTCAGGAAAGACAGGGAAAAAGGAAAAGGAGGGTGGGGTAGCACTGTTGGTTGAAGAGGAGATTAACACAATAGTAAGGAAGGATATTAGCTCTGATGATGTGGAATCTGTATGGGTAGAGCTGAGAAATACCAAGTGGCAGAAAACGTTAGTGGAGTTGTATACAGACCCCCAAACAGTAATGCTGAGGTTGGGGATGGCATTACACGGGAAATTAGAGAGGCGTGCAATAAGGGCACAGCAGTTATCATGGGTGACTTTAATCTACATATATATTGGGCTAACCAAATTTGTAACAATACTGTGGAGGAGGAATTCCTAGAGTGTATACGGGACGGTTTCCTGGACCAATATTCCGAGGAACCAACTAGAGATCAGGCCATCTTAGACTGGGTATTATGTAATGAGGAAGGATTAATTAGCAATATTGTTCTGCGAGGCCCCCTTGGGGAGGAGCGATCATAATATGATAGAATTCTTCATTAATTTGGAGAGTGAAGTAGTTGACTCAGAGACTAGGGTCCTGATTTTAAATAAAGGAAACTACGATGGTATGAGGCGCGAGTTGGCTAGGATGGATTGGGGAACGTTACTTAAAGGGTTGACGGTGACTAGGCAATGGCAAACATTTAAAGATCGCATGGATGAACTACAGAATTTGTTCATCCCTGTTTGGCATAAAAATAAATCAAAAAAGGTGACTCAACCGTGGCTAACAAGGGAAATTAGGGACAGCATAAGATCCAAGGACAGGACATATAAATTGGCCAGAAAAAGCAGCAAACCTGAGGATTGGGAGCAGTTTAGGATTCAGCAATGGAGGACAAAGGGATTAATTAGAGGGGGAAAATAGATTTAGAGTAAGCATGCAGGGAACATAACAACTGACTGTAAAAGCTTCTATAGATATGTGAAGAGAAAAAGATTGTTGAAGTCAAGCGTAGGTCCCTTGCAGTCAGAATCAGGGGAGTTTATAATGGGGAACAAAGAAATTGAAGAACAATTAAATACATACTTTGGTTCTGTCTTCACAAAGGAGAACACAAATATCCTCACAGAGATGTGGGGAACATAGTTTCTAATGAGAGGGAGGAACTGACTAAAATCAATATTTGCAGGGAAATGGTATTTGGGAAATTGACGGGATTGAAGGCTGATAATCTTCATTTTAGGGTATTAAGGAAGTGGCTTAGAAATAGTAGATTCATTGCTGGTCAACTTCCAAAATTCTATAGACTCTGGAACATTTCCCATTGGTTGGAGTGTAGCTAATGTAACCCCACTATTTAAAAAAGGTGGGAGACAGAAAACAGGGAATTATAAACTGGTAAGCTTGACATCAGTAGTGGGGAAAATGCTAGAGTCCATTATAAAAGATGTAATAGCAGAGCACTTGGAAAACAGTGACAGGATCGGACAAAGTCAACATGGATTTACCAAAGGTAAATCATGCTTGACTAATCTACTGGAATTTTTTGAGGATGTAACTGGTAGAATAGATAAGGGAGAACCAGTGGATGTGGTGTATTTGGACTTTCAGAAGGCTTTTGATAAGGTCCCGCATCAGAGTTTAGCGTGCAAAGTTAAAGCACTTGGGATTGGGGTAAGGTACTAACTTGGATAGAGAACTGGTTTGCAGACAGGGAGCAAAGAGCTGGAATAAACGGGTATTTTTCCGAGTGGCAGGCAGTGACTAGTAGGCTACCCCAGGGATCGGTGCTAGGACCCCAGTTATTCACAATATATATTAATGATCTAGACAAGGGAACTAGATGTAATATCTCCAAGTTTTCAGACGACACAACGCTGGGTGGGCGTGTGTGCTGTGAGGAGGATGCAGAGAAACTCCAGTATGATTTGGACAGGTTGGGTGATTGGGCAGAAGCATGGCAGATGCAGTATAATGTGGATAAATGCGAGGTTATCCACTTTGGTGGCAAAAACAGGAAGGCAGATTATTATCTGAATGGCAATAGATTGGGAAAAGGGGAAGTGCAACGAGACCTGTGTGTCCTTGTGCACCAGTCGCTGAAGGTAAGCATGCAGGTGCAGCAGGCGGTTAAGAAGGCAAGTGGTATGTTGGCCTTCATAGCGAGAGGATTCGAGTACAGGAGCAAGTATGTCTTGCTGCAGTTGTACAGGGCCTTGGTGAGACCAAACCTTGAGTATTGTGTGCAGTTTTGGTCGCCTTATCTGAGGAAGGATGTTCTTGCCATGGAGGGAGTGCAACGAAGATTCACCAGACTGATACCTGAGATGGCAGGAATGACGTATGAAGAGAGATTGGGTCGATTGGGCTTGTCTTCGCTAGAGTTTAGAAGAATGAGAGGGGATCTCATTGAAACTTATAAAATTCTAACAGGACTAGACAGACTAGATGCAGGAAGGATGTTTCCGATGGCGGGGGAGTCCAGAACCAGGGGTCACAGTCTACGGATAAGGGGTAAGCCATTTAGGACTGAGATGAGGAGGAATTTCTTCACCCAGAGAGTGGTGAACCTGTGGAATTCTCTACCACAGAAGGCAGTTAAGGCCAATTCATTAAATATATTCAAGAAGGAGTTAGATATATTTCTTAAGGCTAAAGGGATCAAGGGATATGGGGAGAAAGCAGGGACAGGGTACTGAATTTGGATGATCAGCCATGATCTCATTAAATGGCAGAACAGGCGCGAGGGTCCGATTGGCCTAATCCTGCTCCTATCTTCTATGTTTCTATGTTTCATGGCTTCAGGTCAAGCATGGGTATAGTATCCTCCTGCTGATTACCACTTACCGCCCTCCCTCAGGTGATGAATCAGTACTTCTCCATGTTGAACACCACTTGGAAGAAGCACTGAGAGTAGCAAGGGCACAGAATGTACTCTGGGTGGGGGACTTCAATGTCCATCACCAAGAGTGGCTCGGTAGCACCACTACTGACCGAGCTGGCCGAGTCCTGAAGGACATAACTGCCAGTCTGGCCCTGCGACAGGTGGTGAATGAACCAACTAGAGGGAAAAACCTACTTGACCTCGTCCTCACCATACTACCTGTCGCAGATGCATCTGTCCATGACAGCATTGGTAGCAGTGACCACCGCACATTCATTGTGGAGACGAAGTCCCGTCTTCACACTGAGGACACCCTCCATCGTGTTGTGTGGACCTACCACCGTGCTAAATGGGATAGATTCAGAACAGATCTAGCGGCTCAAAACTGGGCATCCATGAGGCGCTGTGGTGCAGCAGCAGAATTGTATTCCACCACAATCTGTAACCTCATGGCCCGGCATATCCCTCACTCTACCATTACCACCAAGCCAGGGGACCAACCCTGGTTCAACAACGAGTGTAGAAGAGCATGCTAGGAGCAGCACCAGGCGTACCTAAAAATGAGGTGCCAACCTGGGGAAGCTGCAGCACAGGACTACATGCATGCTAAAAAGTGGAAGCAGCATGCTATAGACAGGGCTATGCGAGCCCACAATCAACGGATCAGATCAAAGCTCTGCAGTCCTGCCACATCCAGTCGTGAATGGTGGTGGACCATTAAACAACTAACGGGAGGAGGAGGCTCCATGAATATCCCCATCCACAATGATGGTGGAGCCCAGCACGTGAGTGCAAAAGACAAGGCTGAAGCGTTTGCAACCAACTTCAGCCAGAAATGCCGATGGGATGATCCATATCGGCCTACTCCCGAGGTCCCCACCATCACAGAAGCCAGTCTTCAGCCAATTCGGTTCACTCCACGTGATAACAAGAAACGGCTGAGCGCACTGGATACAGCAAAGGCTATGGGCCCCGACAACATCCCGGCTGTCGTGCTGTAGACATGTGTTTCAGAACCAGCTGCGCCTCTAGCCAAGCTGTTCCAGTACAGCTACAACACTGGCATCTATCCGACAATGTGGAAAACTGCCCACAATCGTGTCCACAAAAAGCAGGACAAATCCAACCCGGCCAATTACCACCCCATCAGTCTACACTCAATCATCAGCAAAGTGATGGAAGGTGTCATCGACAGTGCTATCAAGCGGCACTTACTCAACAATAACCTGCTCACTGATGACCAGTTTGGGTTCCACCAAGACCACTCGGCTCCTGACCTCATTACAGCCTTGGTCCAAACATGGACAAAGGAGCTGAATTCCAGAGGTGAGGTGAGAGTGACTGCCCTGGACATCAAGGCAGCATTTGACCGAGTCTGGAAGCAAGGATCCCTAGTAAAACTGAAGTCAATGGGAATCAGGGGGAAAACGCTCCACTGGCTGGAGTCATACCTAGCACAAAGGAAGATGGTTGTGGTCGTTGAAGGTCTATCGTCACAGCCCCAGGACATCGCTGCAGGAGTTCCTCAGGGCAGTGTCCGAGGCCCAAACATCTTCAGCTGCTTCATCAATGACCTTCCCTCCAACATAAGGTCAGAAATGGGGAAGTTCGCTGATGACTGCACAGTGTTCAGCGCCATTCACAACTCCTCAGATAATGAAGTCCATGCCCACATGCAACAAGACCTGGACGACGTTCAGGCTTGGGCTGATAAGTGGCAGGAAACATTCGCGCCACAGAAGTGCCAGGCAATGACTGTCTCCAACAAGCGAGAGTCTAACCATCGCCCCTTGAGATTCAATGGCATGAGCATCGCCGAATCCCCCAGTATCAACATCCTGGGGGTCACCATTAACCAGAAACTTAACGGCGAATTCTGCGGCGAGTGCCTCACCTCCTGACTCCTCAAAGCCTTTCTACCATCTACAAGGCAAAAGTAAGGAGTGTGATGGAATACTCGCCACTTGCTTGGATGAGTGCAGCTCCAACAACACTCAAGAAGGTCGACACCATCCAGGACAAAGGAGCCCGCTTGATCGGCACTCCCTCCAGCACCGGCGTACCGTGGCTGCAGAGTGTACCATCTACAAGATGCACTGCAGCAACTCGCCAAGGCTTCTTCGGCAGCATCTCCTAAACCTGCGACCTCTTCCACCTAGAAGGACAAAGGCAGCAGGCTTGTGGGAACACCACCACCTCCAAGTTCCCCTCCAAGTCACACACCATCCTGACTTAGAAGTATATCGCCCATCCTTCATCGTCGCTGGGAAGAAATCCTGGAACTCCCTAACTAACAGCACTTTGGGAGTACCTTCACCACACGGACTGAAACGGTTCAAGAAGGCGGCTCACACCACATTCCCAAGGGCAATCAGGGATGGGCAATAAATGCTGGCATTGCCAGCGACGCTAGATGCCATTAGCGAATAAAAAAAAAAGCTTTATGGGATGGACAATGGAGGCATGGATCCTGGAAAACGATGCCAGGTGAGACCATATCGAATGCTGTGGGAAGGTGAATGATGGACAAGGAATGGTTACACACCATGGTCACAGTCACAGAGATTGTAGTTTGTGACTGTTCAGGGCAGATTAGAGTTACATCGAAACTGCAGCAGAGAAACAGTCCATTCGGCTCAAGTGGTCTATGCTGTGTTTATACTGCACGGGAGCCTCCTCCCACTCTAATTACATCTTGACACCGTATCCACAGATACGTGCGATGCGTTCGACTCGTGACACCAATATTAAATAACATTCAGAACGCCGGAGAACCCATCCTCCTGGAATGAATTGAGCGAGTTTGTCGCACTCCCCTCACTTCAGAAAAAAATGAGGTCATTCATGTTGGAGCTAAAAAGGATAGATCAGAGAATTTTCTAAATGATTAGAAGTTCGGAAATATGGATGAGCAGAGAGAACTAGGGGTCCAAGTACAGAAATCACCAGAAGCTAGTTGATACCAAAAATAAGTAAAACTCGAAAGGAATGTTGGGCTTTATCTCGAGGGCTGGAATACAAAGGGGCAGAAGTTCTGTTCCAGCTGTACAGAGCTCTGGTTAGACCCATTTAGAGAACCGCACCTCGGCAACAATATCTTGGCTTTGGAGATGGTGCAGCTCAGATTCACCAGAACGTTACCGGGGCTAAATTCTTTAAATTATGAGGATAGATTGCATTGACGAAGCTTTTATTCCCTTGATTATACAAAGTTAAGGAATGATCTAATTGAGGTGTTTAAGATGATCAAAGGAATTGCTAGCATAGAAAGAGTTAAACTATGTCCTTTGGTGGACCAGTCCAGGAAAAGGGGGCTTAACCTTAAACGCAGAGCGAGGCCGTTCAGGGGTGATGTTAGAAAGCATTTCATCAGACACAGTGTAGTGGAAATCTGGAACACTCGCCCTCAAAAAGCTGTTGAGTTTCAATTGAAAATGACAAAACTGTCATTGATAGATTTATGATAGGCAATGGTATTTAGGGTTATGGAACCAAGGCGGGGAGATACAGCTCAGTCATGATCGAATTGAATGTAGGAACAAGCTAGAATGAATGAGTGGCCTACTCCTGTTCCTATGTTCCTGTGCCTCTATTAATAAAGCCAATGCTCCCATATATGTTTCTAAAAGCCTTATCGTCCTGTCCTGCCACTGTCAAAGATTTCTGTATCTATACCCCCAAGTTTTACTGTTCCTGCAACCCCTTTAAATTGTACCAGTAGGTTTAAACTGCATCGCCTCATTCTTCCTTCCAAAATGCAGCATTTCACACTTCTCTGCATTAAATTTCACCTGCCATGTGTCTACGCATTTCACCAGTGTCTCTATTTCCTCCTGAAGTCTTCTGCTATCCTCCTCACGGTTTACGACTTTTCTGAGATACGTGTCATCGACAAACTTTTAAATGATGCCCTGTATACCTAAATGAGAAGTCGCACAACACCAGGTTATAGTCCAACAGATTTATTTAATTTTACAAGCTTTCGGAGCTGTCGCTCCTTCCTCAGGTAAGTTTGCAGTGAGAGAATCTCCCAGAATTCACAATTTAAACACAGACAAAATCTATTCAAATATTTCCCTACATCAAAGACACACTAAGAGCACAGCCAAGACAATGAGATGTGTCCCAGGGGGTCCAACGTGTCAAACCACCTGCTGGCTGCATATCCTGTCAATTTGTGTTGGTTCTTGTGCTAGTCTTTTTTTAAAAAAAAAACACCTGGGAAGACCGGCCATGATGTCAAGTCACGTTCTGTATCGTGACATGAACCCGATATCGCGATTGAGGCCATCCTCATGAGTGCGGAACTTGGCTATCAGTTTCTGCTCTATGATTTTGCGCTGTCGTGTATCCCGAAGGCCGCCCTGGAGAACGCTTACCCGCAGATCCGAGGCTGAATGCCCCTGGCTGCTGAAGTGTTCCCCGACTGGGAGGGAACCCTCCTGCCTGGCGATTGTTGCGCGGTGTCCGTTCATACGTTGTCTCAGTGTCTGCATGGTATACCTAAGTCCATGTCACTAAAATATATCAAAAAGCAGTGGTCCTAATATCGACCCCTGGGGACACTGTATACTTCCCTCCAGTGTGAACAATATCGGTTCACAACTACTGTCTGTTTTCTGTCCTTTCGCCAGTTTAGTATCCACGCTGCCACTGCTCATATCATTGGCTCCAATTTTGTTAACCAGTCTATTATGAGGTAATTTATCAAACGCCTTCTGAAAGTCCATATACAGAATATCAACTGCACTACCTTCATCAACCCTCTCCTATTTCATCGATTAGCTCATTCAAGTCAGCCAGATTAGATTTGCCTTGAAAAAAATCCATTTTGGCTGTCGCTAATTAACCAATGTTCTTCCAAGTGACAGTCAATTTTGTTTCGGAAATGTTGTCCCGAGGAGTTTCCTCAACACCGATGTTAAGCTCAGTCGCCTGTAGTTATTTGGTTCATCACTCTCTCCTTTTTTGAACAGGGAAGTAACGTTTGCAGCCCTCCCGTCCTCTGGCACCTTTCCCATATCCAAGGATTGGAAGATTGAGGCAGAGCGGGTGACATTTCTACTTTGAGCCCTGTCAACCGATTTAGTACATCGTCCTAATCGATTTATATCCTGTCCAATTTCTCTACCACCTCCTCCTTTACTGTACGATTGGCAGCATCCTCTCCTTTAGTGAATACGGAGGCAAAGTGTGAATTAATACCTCAGCCATGTCCTCTGCTTCCACAAGATGATTGCCTTTTTGGTCATTAATCGGCCCCGCCTTTCCTTGGACTATTCTTTCACGCTCTGTATGTTTTTAAAAGGCGTTAGTGTTCCCTATTATGTTACCACTAGTCATTTCTCATACATTCTCCTTGCCCCTCTGTTGTTGCTGTTGTGTGTTTATTACACTAGTGGCAGCGTTAGTGAAACAGCAACGTATTGAATTTTACAAAGTCTCAAACTGGTACTGAATGAACTGATTCGCTTTGACATTTCCACAGTGGGGAAAGGAAAGGCAGCTGATTGATAGTTTCAATGGACGCACGTGCGCGGGAACACACACATATGGAGAATTATGATTGTAAAACAGCAGTCAGATCTACCACTTGTATATTCATGGTGTTTTCTGAGATCCCAGAGCTACCAGCTGCTGTACTGATGGGGGAGGAGGGACTTGATATCATGTTTATCGAGGCAACGTTCTCCTCCTCATTTTAATATTTCCCTCAAACCCTCCCATTAATATTATATTTGTTACAGAGCATCAGAGCCTGGGAACGCCTATCACCACCATGGCTGAAGGTCCAGACAGGGGAGAAGATCCAACATCTTCAACAAGAATGAGAATGGACACAGGTAGGCTCACAAAACTCTTTAAATACAATTTCTGTCCCGACAAAGGGTCCAGATCTCGTGCATGAATCAGCAGCTCACACAGGAAGAGGGAACAGGACAGGGGCTGAGTACAAAGAGGGAAGTGAGTGACCATCTAGAGGGACACTGCAGTCACAGGTGGAGGAAGCCCCTGAGTACTGGAACTGTTCAATGGATACCTGCTATTGGAGACTGTAAGGTGGAGAGAGACAGTGACTCAGAGGATCGTCTTCCTGAGCAACAGTGTGGCACCAGAGAGCAGGAGGCCACCCAGCGGGGCGAGAGTGAGAGTCAGGTGGGGCACAGGAATAGGGGAGCGACACTGGTGGCAGATTGTATAGTCGGGGGAATAAACAAACCCTTCTGCAGCCCTGAGCATGTCCCGAATAATTAATTACCTCCCTGGTGCCAGTGGGAAGAACATCCTTGACCGGGTGGGACCACCCCGGGAAGGAAAGGAGAGCAGAAAATAGCGATGGTCGGAGCCAGCAACACGGATAGAAATACCTTTATAGAAGGACTATTAAGACTGAGGCACTAAACTAAGAAACCAGGCCTCAAGCTTTTGATCTCCGGATTGTTTTGCACTGGGCTGCTTAAGGCGGGAAATATGAGGCTGGTCAATTTGCGGCTGAGGGCTGGAGCAGGAGGGAAGTGTTCACGCTCTTGGGGCACTAGAGTGAGTTCAGTTGGAAGGGAAGCGACGGCTGCGACCTGTACCGACCAACAATAATGGTTTTACAGAAAAGGCGAATGGAGCAGTGGGAGTGTATCAGGGGATGTGACTGGAAATTGGGAAATATCCGGATCTGAGACGAGAAAGCCGAATTAATAAAAATGCTGGAGTTGAAACAGAAGATTTAAGAAATATTGAAAAGTAATTGGCAAGAAAAAGGAAAGAGGATATGAAGTAGTGAGAGATAAAGTTGTCTTTTTAAAAAGAAGAAACGGGGACAAGTCAACATTTCAAATGTTGGAGCTAGTATTGAGTGTTGTGTGTGTGAGTGTACAAATCATTCCAAACTTTCAGAAGCATGAGAGATGTGATCTAGTATCTATAAGACAGGGCCTTGGTTTTCACAGGACTGAGAGAGAAATGTTTCTGTTGATAACATTTTGAGGGAAGAGCAAAAAATTTGTGGCCACCAGTATCAATAAAGCGTTCTATGACAACACAAGAACAACAACAAGAACAACAAACTGGCGTTTATATAGCACCTTAAATGTTGAAAAACGTCTCAAAGTACTTCACAGAAGTATTATCAATCAGAATTTGACACCGAGTTGCATAAGCAGAGATTAGGACAGGTAAGGTTTAAGGAAGGTCTGAAAGGAGGAGAGCGAGAGAGAGGTGGAGAGGTTTAGAACATCCGGGTGTTCCAGGGAGCAATGCTAAGATGGAATCCATATGTACACAGTTCAGCAATAGGAAGAGAGATAGCACAATTCTCAGTGGGTTTTACAGGTCAGCGAACAGTGGAGGTGAGATAGAGGGGTGGCTGGGGAAACTAGTTGTGGAGGATGCAATTTTGGGGCGATACAATATATTTCCTTCACTTTCTAAAAATGATAGTGGAAGTGAGAATGTTGATGTACTAGAGGAGGATGTGGGTCCACAGTTAGAGGTCACCGTAGAGAATGATTTGGATCTGAGTAAAATAGCCGAGATGGAGAAGTCACTGGGCTCAGAAATAATGCACCCCAGACTGTTAGAGGAAGTCAGAGAGGTGATAGGAGGGACTGACCACAGCATTTCAACCCACGTTTAATATCAAAATATACTGGTGGACTGAAGAAGCCCAAGTTATGATTCTGTTCTAATGTGGAGAGAGGATCAACCTGGTAACCAGAGACCATTGTGTAGAAACTCCACCAAATCTGTTAATCCAGGTCGAATTAGTGAGCATTTAGCGATAAGGAGGATGATGAGGGGAGGCTGGAACGGACTAGCTATAGAAAAGTCGTATATGACAATTCTACGAACAATGACAGACAGGTAAAGACCCTTTGGTCCATCCAGACTTTCCCAGGCAATTGCCATACTTTGTCATACTTTGTTCAAGCTATCCCAAACAAAACCTTGGGTGAGGTGAAAAAAACCAGGTAAAATCACAGGCCAATTTGGGGGATTAAAATACGGGAAATTCCTCTCCGACCCATCTTGGCGATTGAAACTAGCCCAGCAGATCAATCTTAAACTGAATTCCCGGAAGTGTCTTCCTGTTGTAAGCGGTGATGTCCACACCAAACAGGAACAGGTCCAGCTCTCGCCTGAAGGAATTCACCGAGTCAGTGTCCACCGCCAGAGAAGGATCTCAAACAAGCGTGCTAAGCTTGAATAAAGGAGACTATGAAGGTATGCGAGCGGAATTGAGTAGAGTGGATTGGGAAAATAGATTAAAGGGTAAGACGACACATGATCAGTGGTGTACATTCAAGGAGTTATTTTACAACTTCCAAAAAAAATATATTCCACTGAAAAGAAAAGGGTGTAAAAGAAAGGACAGTCATCCGTGGCTAAGTAAAGAAATTAAGGATAGTATTCGACTAAAAACAAGGGCATATAAGGTAGCGAAATCTAGTGGGAGGACAGAGGATTGGGAAAACTTTAAAAGGCAGCAAAAAATAACAAAAAGATTGATTAAGAAAGGGAAGATAGATTATGAAAGTAAATTAGCAAAAAATATAAAAACAGATAGTAAGAGTTTTTATAGTTATATAAAAAGAAAAAGGGTGGCTAAAGTAAATGTTGGTCCCTTAGAGGATGAGACCAGGAAATTAATGGTGGGAAATATGGAGATGGCAAAAACACTGAATGAATATTTTGTATCAGTCTTTACAGTAGAGGACACTAAGAATATCCCAACACTGGACAAACAGGGGGCTATAGGGGGAGAGGAGCTAAACACGATCAAAATCACTAAGGAAGTGGTACTCGGTAAAATAATGGGACTCAAGGCGGATAAATCACCTGGACCTGATGGCTTACATCCTAGAGTCTTGAAGGAAGTGGCGGTAGGGATTGTAGATGCATTGGTAATAATTTTTCAAAACTCCCTGGATTCCGCTAAGGTCCCGGCAGACTGGAAAACTGCTAATGTAACACCCTTATTTAAAAAGGGCAGTAGACAGAAGGCTGGTAACTATAGACCGGTTAGCCTAACATCTGTGGCAGGTAAAATTTTGGAGTCCATTATTAAGGAAACAGTAACAGGACATTTGGATAATCATAATTTAATAGGACAAAGTCAGCATGGTTTTACGAAGGGGAAGTCATGTTTGACAAATTTGCTGGAGTTCTTTGAGGAAGTAACATATAGAGTGGATAAAGGGGAACCAGTGGACGTAGTGTATTTAGACTTCCAAAAGGCATTTGACAAGGTGCCACACAAAAGATTATTGCTTAAGGTAAAAAATCACGGGATTGGGGGTAATATTCTGGCATGGATAGAGGATTGGCTATCTAACAGAAAGCAAAGAGTTGGGATAAATGGTTCATTCTCAGACTGGCAATCAGTAACTAGTGGTGTTCCACAGGGGTCAGTGCTGGGTCCCCAACTCTTCACAATCTATATTAACGATTTGGAGGAAGGGACCAAGTGTAACATATCAAAATTTGCAGATGATACAAAGATGGGAGGGAAAGTAGTGAGTGAGGAGGACATAAAAAACCTGCAAGGGGACATAGACAGGCTAAGTAAGTGGGCAGAGATTTGGCAGATGGAATACAACACTGGAAAGTGTGAGGTGATGCACTTTGGCAGGAAAAATCCTAGAGCAATTTATTATCTTAATGGCAAGAAACTGGAGAGTACTGAAGTGCAAAGGGATCTGGGGGTCCTGGTGCACGAAACTCAAAAGGTTAGTATGCAGGTGCAGCAAGTGATTAAGAAGGCAAATGGAATGTTGGCTTTCATTGCTAGGGGGATAGAATATAAAAATAGGGAGGTATTGCTTCAGTTGTACAATGTATTGGTGAGACCGCACCTGGAATACTGCATACAGTTTTGGTGTCCTTACTTAAGGAAAGACATCCTTGCTCTCGAGGCAGTGCAAAAAAGGTTCACTCGGTTAATCCCGGGGATGAGGGGGTGGTCATATGAGGAGAGGTTGGGTAGATTGGGACTCTACTCATTGGAGTTCAGAAGAATGAGAGGCGATCTTATTGAAACATATAAGATTGTGAAGGGGTTGGATCGGGTGGATGCGGGGAGGATGTTCCCGATGACGGGTGAGACGAGAACTAGGGGACATAGTCTTAGAATAAGGGGCTGCTCTTTCAAAACTGAGATGAGGAGGAACTACTTCACTCAGAGGGTGGTAGGTCCATGGAATATGCTGCCACAAAAAGCTGTAGAAGCTACAACATTAATTAAATTTAAAACAGAAATAGACAGTTTCCTAGAAGTAAAGGGCATTAAGGGTTACGGGGAGCGGGCAGGAATTTGGACATGAGTCTAGGTTCGGATCGGTCATGGACCTGTGGGTAGTGGAGCGGGCCCAGGGACTGTGTAGCCTGATTCTGCTCCTATTTCGTGTGTGCAATTCTGTTAGATGCAGGAGATGGTTCTGTGATAGATAGTAGATTGGCGGTTAGGATCAGATCAGCCATGATCTTATTGAATGGCGGAGCAGGCTCGAGGGGCCGATTGGCCTACTCCTGCTCCTATTTCTTATGTTCTTATGTTCTTATGTATCCTGTTCCAGAGGTCAACTATTCTCTGGGAAAAGACCCACCTCCTGACATCTAACCTCAATCTGGCCTTGCACAACTTAAAATTGTGACCCCTGGCCCTCCGTAAACTATGGAATTGGAACAATCTTTCAAATGGGACACAATGGATTCCCTTCATCATCTTATAAACCTCAATCAGATCACCGTTAAGTCTTTGCTTCTCTAAAGTGCAGAGTCCAAATTCTTGTCCTATTTTGATAACTAAGTTGCTTTATACTGGGAATTAGTCTAATGTCCCTCCTCTGCAACAGTTTCAAAGCCTCAATATCACCCACCATGTGCGGAGATCAAAACTGGACACAGTATTCCAAGTGAGGCCTTTACCAAAATCTTGAACTAGGACAAAATAGGTCGTCTTATACCCAACTGTCCTATGAATGCACCCCAACACCCTCATTGTTCTAGCTATCGCTTCACGGCATTGCTCCTGTACCTTCAGAGATGTATCCACTAGACTGCCCCGATCTTCCTTTCTCCACCTTCTTTAATGTTTCTCCATGAAGGGTGTATGAATGTTGAGCATTCGCACTGCCCACAGGCATAACACGGCACTTCTCCGAGCTAAACATCATTTGCCAGTCATGTGCCCAATCTCCCAACACATTAAGATGCAGTTTTGTTGAGATGTGACTATACAGGTTGATGGAATGCTGCCCATGAGGTGTATGTGGGTTATCAGAAGGTGATTGATAATGTGGCTCACAGGAAGCTTTAGCCGTTTGGTATAAGATGAAATGTAGCACTCTGGGTAGAAAGTGGATAATGTGTTTAGTTTTCTCTATTTGTGTTCACAGATCCAAACTCTGCAATCACTGAGTTCTTGACAAAGTGCGACGATTACCAGCTGTTCCAGTTCACGAAATTCTACCGGGACAGGCTGAAACAGGCGATTGAAGGAGGGGTGGATGGACTCAGCTCGTTATTAAAAAACGAGAGGCATTTCAGTGAACAAGAACATCGGGTGAGTGGCAGGGACAAAGAATGAGTTTGGATTATCCAAACATCACAGAACTGACAGGAAATCAGATCTTAGAATCACAGAATGTTACCGAAGAGAAACAGGCCAAATAGGAAATAAATGGATAAAACTGAAATATTGTGAATCTGAAACAATGATATGAAGAGATGAAAATACCCACCGGATCCGACAGTACTAAGGACAGGGGAACGGTTCGGGTATAAGTCTTGTGTGGGCTGAAAACAAAGCGGAACCGTTTTAGTGGGACTGGGAAAAGGAGAGACCAGAGACAATAGACAGGAGTTAGAGGGAAAGTTGACTGAACGAAGAATTACTTAAAGTAAATTAAGGAACTGAGAGACAAGAAAAATCATCTGCGGAATAAATTAGAGGCATTTCAAGAACAAGAACAAAAACAAAAACGTAAAATGGTTAAAATGTATGTGACACAAACAGGGAAACTAACCTCAAAAAATGAGGTTGAAAACCCGACGCTGTGCAGGTTTTTCCTCCCCCTGCATCACCGGGGGTCAATTCCAACTTCGGCAGAGACTCAATCCGGGCGTTAGAACCTGTGGTGGAGCGTCACTCCCCGGGATAGCCCTTCAGGAAATTACAGCAAGCAGCCTGTAATATTCTGTCAGTTACCTGTAATGGAATAGAGCTAAATGGAAATGGTAATCGGGCAGGGTGTGTAATGGACGGTCGACCTGCTATAAACTTTCCAAGTTGATAATCTGGGAAACTTACTCTCATCCCAACCTCCTGCTCACTACCCATTACCGTTAATATCGCACCTAGTCTAATCCCAACCTTCTGCTCCCTGCCCATTACCGTTAATATCCCACCGAGTCTAATCCCAACCTCCTGCTCACTACCCATTACCGTTAATATCCCACCGAGTCTAATCCCAACCTGCTGCTCACTGCACATTACCGTTAATATCCCACCAATCCAATCCCAACCTCCTGCTCACTAACCATTACCATTAATATCCCACCTAGTCTAATCCCAACCTCCTGCTCACTGCCCATTTCTGTTATTATCCCACCTAGTCTAATCCCAACCTCCTGATCACTACCCATTACCGTTAATATCCCACCTAGTCTAATTCCAACCTCCTGCTCATTACCCATTACCGTTAATATCCTACCTAGTCTGATCCGAATCCTCCTGCTCACTACCCATTAACGTTAATATCCCACCTAGTCTAATCCCAACCTCCTGCTCACTGCCCATTACCCCCACCTAGTCCAATCCCAACCTCCTGCTCACTGCCCATTACCGTTAATATCCCACCTAGTCTAATCCCAACCTCCTGCTCAATAACCCTTACCATTAATATCCCAACTAATCTAATCCCAACCTGCTGCTCACTACCCATTACCGTTAATATCCACCTAGTCTAATCCCAATCTCCTGCTCACTGCCCATTACTGTTAATATTACACCTAGTCTAATCCCAACCTGCTGCTCACTACCCATTACTGTTAATATCTCACCAAGTCTAATCCCAACCTCCTGCTCACTGCCCATTACCATTAATATCCCAACTAATCTAATCCCAACCTCCTGCTCACTACCCATTACCGTTAATATCCACCTCGTCTAATCCCGATGCGGAGATGTCGGTGTTGGACTGGGGTGGACAAAATTGAGAAGTCGCACAACACCAGGTTATAGTCCAACAGTTTTATTTGAAATCACAAGCTTTCGGAGTTGCTGCTCCTTCGTCGGGTGAAGTAAAGAGATACAGAATCGCCAAAGCATATATAGATAGAGAACAATGCATGTGTACCTTACAATGGCAGACGACTAAATGTAATCATTTAAACAGTCAGGATGATTAAATTTAGTCGTCTACCATTGTAAGGTACACATGCATTGTTCTCTATCTATATATGCTTTGGCGATTCTGTATCTCTTTACTTCACCCGACGAAGGAGCAGCAACTCCGAAAGCTTGTGATTTCAAATAAAACTGTTGGACTATAACCTGGTGTTGTGCGACTTCTCAATTTAGTCTAATCCCAATCTCCTGCTCACTGCCCCTTACTTTTAATATTACACCTAGTCTAATCCCAACCTCCTCACTACCCATTACCGTTAATATCCCACCTAGTCTAATTCCAACCTCCTGCTCACTACCTATTACCGTTAATATCCCACCTAGTCTAATCCCAACCTCCTGCTCATTACACATTACCGTTAATATCCCACCGAGTCTAATCCCAACCTCCTGCTCACTACCCATTACCGTTAATATCCCACCCAGTCTAATCCCAACCTCCTGCTCACTGCCCATTACCGTTAATATCCCACCTAGTCTAACCCCAAACTCCTGCTCACTACCCATTACCATTAATATCCCACCTAGTCTAATCCCAACCTACTGCTCATTACACATTACCGTTAATATCCCACCTAGTCTAATCCCAACCTCCTGCTCACTTCCCATTACCGTTAATATCTCACCTAGTCCAAGCTCAACCTCCTGCTTACTACCCATTATTGTTAATATGTTAATATCCCACCTAGTCTAATCTCAACCCTCTATTCACCACTCATTTCTGTTAATATCCCGCCAGTCTAATCACAATGTCTTGATCATTAGCTACCCTTAAAATTCCCATCTATTCTAATCCCACCCTCCTGCTGACCGCATTATGATTATTATCCCAATTAGTCCAGTTGCAATCTTCTCTTCACTCCCCATACTCCAGCATTCCTTTCGATCCACGCAGCAATAGAAATATTTTTTTCAAAACAATGTCGACTTGCTTCCACAATAGTCTGTGGGATTGAATTATGCTTTCTAACCACTTCGTGTATAAATACATCTATCAACATCTCACCCCAATTCTTGAAATTCACCTAAATATATGCTCTCTGGGCAATCAGTGGAAACTATCAGTAACTATTTATTTGATCATAACTCTGCAGAATCTGAAGACTTGCAGCAACTTCTCCCTTAATCTGCTCACCTCTAGTGGAATGAGCCCAATGTTCTCAAATCGCAGTCTCAACAGTAACTCCACATCCCTGCTAACATCCCAGTGCAATTGCACGCCAGGTTTTCCATTGCTTTTACATTGTATAAATGGAGTGCCAGACTTGTACACAACTGGGTAAATTACCAGCCCCTTTGCTCCTGGTGTGGAACGTCACTCTCCAGGGGGGAACATGAGGAAATTGAGATTACTCAGTCTGTCATTTTCAGTCCGCTCACTTTAATGGTTTGTTTTCTGCACCATTTTGTTCACGGAGTGAGTGACTGTGGGATGAAATAGTGTTGGTTTCATATTTTTGCAATAGGCCAGATTTTGCGGTAGAAATAACGGTGTGGCTAACAGCGCTCACTGTTATTAAAGTGTAAATTGGACAGTAACTTCCAGTGACCGCACATACGGTGGCATAGTGGTTAGCACTGGTGCCTCACAGCGCCAGGGACCCGGGTTCGAGTCTGACTTCGGGTGACTGTTTGTGTGGAGTTTGCACATTCTCTCCGTGTCTGCGTGGGTTTCCTCCGGGTGCTCCGGTTTCCTCCCACAGTCCACAAATGTGCGGGTTAGGTTGATTTGGCTATGATAAATTGACCCTTAGTGTTAGGGGGGGATTAAATATGTGGGGGGATGGGATATGTTAGGGGGAATTAAATACGTGGGGTTACGGGGGTAGGGTGGGATATGTGTATTATGGGGATTAAAGCAGGGACAGGGTACTGGATTTGGATGATCAGCCATGATCGTATTGAATGGTGGTACAGGCTCGACGGGCCGAATGGCCTACTCCTGCTCCTAGATTCTATGTTTCTATGTTTCTAAACAGGAAAATCGGGAAGGTCCTGTCCGAGTTGCCCTGCTGCTCCCAAAGCTGCGCGAGAATGGTATCTCGCCGAGAGACTCGCCATTGAAATGTATGGAACGGCGTAAAATTACTGTACTTACCCGATAGATACACAGGAACCTCGCCAGGAAAAGTCAGGGCTTGCCTATTCCAGTGTAATTATTTGTTTAACGGCGTGATCAGTCTTAACTAATGCCAAAAAACCTCTCTGGCACAGAACATTAACTTTTACAAGTGTGGAGTCTCATTCCTTCCGATTTTAATTATTGTTGGTGCTGTAGAAACAAAAATTCAATAATGTTTGTAACTTTTCTTTGTCTGTTTTTTCACTCCCTCTGAATATAAGAACATATGAAATAGGAGCAGGAGCAGGCCATTTATCCCTTCAAGCCTGCTTCGCCATTCAGTAAGATCATGGCTGAACTTCCAACTCCTCTTCACTTTCCTGCAATATGCCCATATCCCTTGATTCCCTTAATATACAAAAATCTATCGATCTCTGTCTTCAATATACTCAACGACTGAGTTTTCACAGCCGTCTGGGGTATAGAATTCTAAAGATTCACCACCCACTGAGTGAAGAAATGTCTCCTCATCTCAGTCCTAAATGGCCGACCCCTTATTCTGAGACTGTGACCCCTGGTTCTAGACTCTCCAGCCAGGGGAAGCATCCTCCCTGCATCTACCCTGTCAAGCCCTGTAAGAATTTGGTATGTTTCAATGAGATCCAATCTTTCTTTCCCTCTTTTTATTTCACTTTCTGCATGTGATTTGACATTGCATTCTATATTGTAACTGAAACTTCCTGGTTCAGACGTTCAGGATTCTTCAAGCCGATTGGTTAAGGAAACATACAGTCGCTTCTCCTGTTCCCTCTGCAGAGGGCGCTGGGCGTTGTGGCTCTAATTTGCAATGACGATGAAGGAACGGCGACATATGTTCAAGTCAGGATCGTATGTTACTTGAAGTGGAACTTGGAGGTGGTGGTGTTTCCATGCGGATGCTGCTCTTGTCCTTATAGGTGGCAGAGGCCGCGGGTGTGTGAGGTGCTGTCAAAGAAGCCTTGGCGAGCTGCTGCAGTTCTTTCTGTAAATAGCACACACTGCAGTGATGGTGCACCATTGGTGGAGGGATTGGATGTTTAAGGTGGTGGGTGGGCTGCCGATGAAGCGTATTTATCTGTCCTGGATTGCGTGGAGATTCTTGAGAGTTGTTGCAGCTGCACCTATCCAGGCAAGTGGAGAGTTTTCCGTCACATGCCGCAGTTGTACCTTATAGGTGCAGGGGAGGCTCCTGAGTGGCCAGGAGTTGAGCCACTCACCACAGAATACCCAGCCTCTTACCTGCTCTAGCAGCCACGAGTTTTTTTGTGGCTAGTCAATGGTAGGGATTTGACGATGGCAATGCCAGTGAATGACAAACGGACATGGTTGGAACCTCTTGTGGGAGATGGGCTTTGCCTGACACTTGTGGGGCGCGAATGTTGCTTGCCACTTGTCCGCCTTAGCCTAGATTTTGTCCAGGACTTGCTGCATGCGAGCATGGAACGCTTCATTATCTGACGAATTGAAAATGGAGCTGAACACTGCAATCATCAGAGAACATCCCCACTCCTGGCTTTATGATGGAGGGAAGGTAATTGGCGAAGCAGCTGAAGTGGTTAGTCCGAAGACTCTGCCCCGAGGAACTCCTGCAGCGATGTCCTGGTGCTGAGACGATTCGCCTCCAACAAACACACTCCATGGTGCCACACACGTCGAGCACTTCCTTGTTGTCAAGCACTGTCTCTGTCACCTCACAGCTAGAATTCAGTTCTTTGGTCCTTGTTTGGAGTCGATTGGTCCTGGTGGAACTCAAATTGAGCCTCGGTGAGCACCTTATTTGTGATTAAGTGCTGCTTGATAGCAGTGTTGATAACTCGTTCCAACACTTTGATGATGATTGAGAGCAGGCTGATAGGGCGGTAATTGATCGGGTTGGATTTGTCCTGCTCTTTGTGGACAGGACATACCTGGACAATTCTCTACATTGTCGGGCAGATTCCAGTGCTGTGGATGTACTGGAACAACTTTACTAGATGTGTGGTTAGTTCCAGTGCATAATCTTCAACACCACAGTTAGAATGTTGACGGGACCTTTAGCATTTGCTGTGCCCAGTGCATTCATTTGTTCCTTGATATCGAAATGCGGGGGAACTAGGCATTTAATCTCACACCTACTGTACATTCTGGACTTATTGTCACTTTTAGTGCTTCCTCCAAGTTGTGTTCAAAATGGAGGAGTACTGATTCATCGGCTGAGGGAGGGTGGTAGGTGGTAATCAGCAGGAGGTTTCCTTGCCCATGTTTGACCTGAAGGCATGAGACTTCATAGGCTCCGGAGTCAATCTTACTGATTCCCAGGACACTTGCATCTGAGGGGATATCACTGTGCCCAACCGCTGGTGGGTCTGTCCTCCTACTGGGACAGGAAATACCGATCAATGCTGATGGAGGTGCCTGGGACGTTGGCTAATAAATTGATTTTAAACGTCACACAGTTGCTTGACTAATGTGTGGTCCAATTCTCCCTACTTTGGCACCAGTCCCCAGGTGTTAGTGAGGGGGGCTTTGCAGGGTTGACTGGGCTGGGTGTTCCTTCGCCGTGTCCGAATCCAATGCCGAAGCCGAGCGGTCCGCCCGGTTTTATTCTTCTGTATCCTTCTTTCGAGAGGCTTCCTAGGCCATTTCGGAGGCCATCACATTGGTGAAGGACTGGAGTCACGTATAGACCAGGCTTAAAGGGCATTGGGTTTTACGACAAACTTTACTAATACCAGCTTTTTATTTCGAAATGTTTCAAATTCGAATTTGAATTTAAATTCATGAAACTTCCACGATGATATTTGAACCGTTGTCTCTGGATTACTCGTCCAGTAACATAACCAACAGGCTCTCGTTCTCGACGCCACGTCATCTATCTGTCCATTGTCTGATTGTACCTCTGTGAAGTGCCATTCGACGTTTTCTTTTCTGTATTAAAGGTGTTATATAAATGTAAGTTTTGATGATGAAAGTCCTGACTGAACCAAGCCCATTGCTGGATATATGTTCCCGGTTACCGAGGTTTCATACCGGCAGTGGATGTGCAAAATAACGGGTGTCAGACATTTCAATTACCGGGGGAAAAGGTGTTTAGATTTTTCAGCATTATTTTTACTGGTCGATTCTCCGTCCCTATACATCAACACTGATTGTTTCGATTAGTCAGTGTAATTTCTCAGACAGTTTTCTAGCTGTTTCTCTCACTTCAGATTCGTTCCTTCCCTGCCACTAGAGTTCTGAGTCGCTGCTTTTTTACTTCTCAGGAAATCACAAAGTGTGGCAGCAAATGTGAGAAACGAATCTATCGTATTGTCAGTCAATAATATGATGTTAATGTTGGACACTGAAGGACACAGACAAATAATCACCTTAAAACTGCTGCAGATTCTCAGTGATTCCTCACTCTCCGAGAACAATAATTCATCAAATTTATTTGCCGTTAATGACTGAATCAAGATGCTACAGAATATTCAGCCCATGTTCAGAATAGATCAGAACCCGGCCCAGTGACTGCTTTCTGTGCTCAACAACTGGGAGATCCCATCACTGAGCAGATCCTTTCCATCTCATTCTCGGTGTTTGCCTTTTACTCAGCTACTCAATATATTCATTATTATTCTTTACAGAAAGTCACTGAGCTCATGGAGAAGGGAAACCGGGCAGACAGTTCCAAACTTCTCCTAACTCTGGTGATGGAGAAAGGCTCTCGGGCCCGAAGGGTGATGTGGGAATCCTTTGTGAAAATGCGCCATGGGGTACCAAAGCTGAACAAAATACTGAAAGAAATGCAAGAACTTGGTACGGTAAACTCAGACACTGCATTCAATTTCACATTCAAACAAAGCATGGTTTGCTATAATATTACACAGAGCTGATTTAATGAATGCTAATTGATTTAAACAGGTTCTGATCCATTTGATTACATGAACATTGCACGAGGTTTATCTGAAGTACCCAGTCAGCTGAAAGGTAAGTGGAGATTTCAAACCATTTATTTCACTTCTGAGAATCAGAATAATTGGTTGTAACCATTTGTTTAGAGGTTATCAGAAGTTCAAATTCTGGTAAAATGAGATTGAACGTCATTTTGGTTTATCATCAACCAAAGCTATTCCTTGCAGGTTCAAATTACAATTCAGACCATGTCTGACGTTACCTGTCAATATGCAGACGATGCATTATTTCACTAAATCCAGCTGCTGATCTCTTGTAAAGTCTTCTACACACCTGCAAGATCCCGATACACTGTGAAACCCCATACACACCTGACAGGATCCTGATACACTGTGAAACCCCATACACACCAGGCTGGATCCTGATAAACTGTAAAATCCCATGGACACCTGACAGGATCCTGATATACTGTGAAACCCCATACTCACCTGGCAGGATCCTGATACACTGTCAAACCCCATACACACCTGGCAGGATCCTGATACACTGTCAAACCCCATACACACCTGGCAGGATCCTGATACACTGTCAAACCCCATACACACCTGGCAGTATCCCGATGCACTGTGAAGCCACATATACACCTGGCGAGATCATTATACTGTGTGAAACAAATGCCTTTGTGCCTGATGTGGAAGTTGTCTCTGCCGCTGGGCTGCTATTCAGCACAAACTGTCGAATAAGTGTTGGAGAAATGGGAAAAAGTTAAGCATTACCATTGCACATCACGTCATGACTGTCAGATAGTGTTCGATCTAATCTGAGATGATATTCAGAGCTTCCCGCAATCAAACATTAACTGAGGAGGAACATGAGGAAAAGGGCATGTTATGGGTGATTTACTCTGGCAGTAAAACAGACAAACGAGTCACAGAGAATCTTGTACCGAAAGAACCGGCATTTCATTCAGGGGGATTTTGAATCCCAATTTACTGATTATCAGAAAAAAAATTGTAATTTTCAAAACTACATTATTGGAAACTCGTATCCAAATGAAACGATGGAGTTTAATAATAGTAACTGTTGAAATGAACTCAGTCTTTTCTTCCCTAAGGTAATACTGAGTGAAGTGGGCGGTGGTTCTATTTCTTAGTCTGATCGGTTATCTGATGAGACTGTTATCTAAAAATAATATAAATGTAAAATTACTGAAAGCTGATCGTATTTTCAGAAACACAACAAGAGGATGTTTAGGGGAACAAAAGGCCACTTTGGTCCAAACCAGTCTGTCCTGTTAGAGATGAACCCACCTGCCCCTCCTCTCAGTGTATCCACAGAAACACAACCAATTGTCTCTTGTCCCCAATTACACTGCCCCTTCGTGTCCTCCCTGGTAACTGGTCTCCCGCTCTATTACCCTTTGGGGAAAAAGATTATCCTGATTTCCCTGCTTAGTCCTGGCGTGTTAGTGTCAGTTTTCTCCAAATTATTTCTGTTCATTGTGAATCCCATTCCGCCATTAATTTTGTGACTTCCGTTAGCAATACTGATCAATTTCTGACACAAAAAATCATCTTATTTCTCTATGCATCTTCACCATTTCAATAATCTTCCTGTGATTAGAAGTGCAAACAATACAGGCCAGACAAACGGTGGAACTTCTGTACATTAACAGTCTGTCCTTCTCCCAGTGCACACACTACCCCAGATAACCTGCCCAGGACCAGACACACTAACGGTGGAACTTCTGTCCATTCACAGTCTGTCCCTCTCCCAGTGCGCAAACTAACCCAGATAACCTGCCCAGGACCTGACACACTAACAGTGGAACTTCTGTACATTCACAGTCTGTCCCTCTCCCAGTGCGCAAACTAACCCAGATAACCTGCCTAGGACCTGACACACTAACGGTGGAACTTCTGTCCATTCACAGTCTGTCCCTCTCCCAGTGCCCACACTACCCCAGATAAACTGCCTAGGAACTGACACACTAACGGTGGAACTTCTGTCCATTCACAGTCTGTCCCTCTCCCAGTGCCCACACTATCCCAGATAACCTGCCCAGGACCAGACACACTAACGGTGGAACTTCTGTCCATTCACAGTCTGTCCCTCTCCCAGTTATCACACTATCCCAGATAACCTGCCCAGGACCAGACACACTAACGGTGGAACTTCTGTACATTCACAGTCTGTCACTCTCCCAGTGCTCACACTACCCCAGATAACCTGCCCAGGACCTGACACACTCTTTGTGGAACTACTGTACATTCACAGTCTGTCCCTCTCCCAGTGCCCACACTTGCCCAGATAACCTGCCCAGGATCTGATACACTAACAGCGGAACTACTGTACATTCACATTCTGTCCCAAATCCCAGTGCCGACACTGGCCCAGATAACCTGCCCAGGACCTGACACACTAACGGTGGAACTTCTGTCCATTCACAGTCTGTCCCTCTCCCAGTGCCCACACTACCCCAGATAACCTGGCCAGGACCTGACCCACTAACGGTGGAACTTCTGTTCATTCACAGTCTGTCCCTCTCCCAGTGTACACACTACCCCAGATAACCTGCCCAGGACCTGACACACTAACGGTGGAACTTCTGTCCATTCACAGTCTGTCCCACTCCCAGTTCCCACACTACCCCAGATAACCTGCTCAGGACCTGCCACACAAACGGTGGAACTTCTGTCCATTCACAGTCTGAGCCTCTCCCAGTGCCCACACTACCCCAGATAACCTGCCCAGGACCTGACACACTAACGCTGGAACTTCTGTCCATTCACAGTCTGACCCTCTCCCAGTTCCCACACTCCCCCAGATAACCTGCCCACGGTCTGATGCAGCAACAGCGGATCTTCTGCACATTGTCCCTCTCGGTGAGCAATCAATCCCATTTTCCATTGCTGCAGAAGGGAAGCACCAGTGACGGTTTCAGAGATTGATCCACTCGAACTTCTACTGTCGTATAAACAGGATCATGTGTGGATTTGTAATGTGATTTCTAAAGCACAGGGCAGGCCGGATAGTATTAACCATCAGAGGGACAATATCACCTTTATAGAAATCTCCATGTTCAGTGAATATTAGAATCAAGTGAGGATTTGAAACTTTTCTCAGCCATTTGTCACTTTCAAATGAGGTTTCCTTTAACTGAGATTTAATTTCTACACGCACCTCTATTGAAGCTGTGAATTAAATCTTGCAATATTTTACTGAACATTAAATAGTATTGAGAAGTTGTTTTTTGTCAATACAACTAACATTGAGACCACTTTCTGTCTCTTCTAATTAAAGATCTTCAACAGAAACACAAGGAAACACTCCGGGTACAAACTGAAACACTGAGAGTGAACACTATCCTAATAAAGGAGAAGGTTAAGATTTTCCAGCTGGTTGATCGATACGCTGAGCTAACGGTCATTTCTACTGTTCGAGATCGGACACTTGTAGAACATGAACTGCTGGCAAGAGGCCGAGACCATGAAGAGTGGAGAAAGGAACATCTCCGGGGAGAACTGGAAAAAATCCGAACTGATCAATTGTTCCACAGCAGTTTTTCCCGGAGAGAATCCAAGTCTGGGAGTTCAGGAGCAGTGAGCGGAGTCCCGGGGATTGGAAAAACAACAATGGTACAAAAGATTGTTCATGACTGGGCCACTGGGAAAATATACCCACAATTTCAATTTGTTTTCAGTTTTAAATTCCGGGATTTGAACGCTATTAACTGTAGAATAAACCTGAGGAATCTGATACTCTTCTTCTATCCTTACTTCGGGAATATTCTGGGAGAGCTCTGGAAAAACCCAGAGAGATTGCTGTTTATATTCGATGGTTTGGATGAATTCAATGACCGGATCGATTTTGCTGACAATCGGAGAAATACCGAACCTCAGCACATGTGCACATATCCTGAAGCCTGGTGTGAAGTGTCTGACATTGTGTACAGTTTAATACAGCACAAGCTGCTCCCAGGATGTTCAGTGCTAGTGACCAGCCGCCCCACTGCATTACATTTATTGGAAAAGGCTGAGATCAGTGTCTGGGCTGAAATCCTGGGATTTGTTGGTGAAGAACGGAAGGAATATTTCAGCAAGTTTTTTGATGATCAAGCGGTGGCAGCAGCTGTTTTCAAACACGTGGAGGAGAACGAGATCCTGTACACCATGTGCTACAACCCTTCCTACTGCTGGATCCTCGGCCTGTCACTGGGTCCCTTCTTTACACAAAAAGACAGGAAACAGCAGCGATTTCCCAAGACCATCACCCAACTATATTCCTACTATATCTACAACATTCTGAAAAACCATGGCCGAGAGATTGAAAGCCCCCGTGATGTGTTACTGAAGCTTGGTGAGATGGCCTTCACAGGAGTCTCCAAGAAGAAAATTGTGTTTAGAAATGGAGATATGATCAAGTACAATCTGCAACCTTCCCAGTTCCTGTCTGGGTTCATGATGGAACTTTTGGAGAGAGATGAATCTGTCCAGAGCGTGGTGTACACATTCCCGCACCTCACCATCCAAGAGTTTGTAGCCGCACTCGCACAATTCCTGACTCCAGATCCCGGGAACATCTTGAAACTCCTCAGAGAATCCCACAGCAAGAAAGATGGGCGATTTGAGATATTTCTCCGTTTTGTTGCTGGTCTCTCCTCCCCACAGGCAGCTCGGCCCCTGCAGGAGTTTCTGGGTCCTTTTCTTCATCAAACCACCTGCCGAGTGATTGACTGGGTGATGGAGAAGGTTGAAGGACAGATTGGGAACACAGAGAGTGAAACTGATCAAAGGAACCTCCTGAACACATTCCACTACCTGTTTGAGTCTCAGAATAAAGTTCTGGCTCGGAAAACAGTGGGATCTGTGGAATCACTTACATTTAGAGGATTGACATTGACCCCGATTGACTGTGCCGTCCTGTCTCATGTCATTGGACTCTGTGATACAATAAAAGAACTCGATCTCGGAGGCTGCTCCATTCAGTGTGAAGGACTCCAGCGGCTGGGACCCGTACTGCACAAATGCCAGGTGTTGAGGTAACTGTTTATTTGTCTCTAACTGTTGGGTGAATTGTAGAACAGTCACGGATTGTGTTGTTGCTCCGTAATGTAGGGAAACAAACAGTTCAGTTAAACCAGAGAGAAGCAGATTCAACACAAATATGACCAATAATAAGAGGCTCGGTCAGTAATTCCCTCAGGACTGGAGAATCTAAAACTGGTCCTTGTGAACAAGTAGGGATTTTACAGTCTTTATCAGATCAGCAAATACAGGTCACTGAGAGTCTGATAATTTAATTACAATAAATCATATTTAATAAGGCTGGACAGCAGAAGGTAAACATAAAATATAATCCGGCAGTAAAGATAAAATTAATTTAAAATGTTTTCCATATCCACCTTTTCAACTAGAAACAGGACTGGAACTCGATTTTAAATCACTAACAGTTCGATATTTACTCCAAAACCGTGCAGGGTGTGTCCTGTCGAGGGGGTTAGTTTCCTGGATTGGGGATATTGGGGAATCGGGAATTCTTTCAGCTGTAAATGTTTACAATTATTCACAGTCCTGAACATTGAGTAAAGATTGATATTCAGGATCTTAAACCTGCCGGTGAAAAGGTACCAATCTAACCGGAGTACAGACACACACCGGCCAGCGGTGGGGCCTCGCACACAGCGGGCGGCTCCTGGGTAAACCGGGGGCAGTGAACCCGGGAATTCCCCATAATCCGCCCCCTGTGTTTGATGCCCCGCTCGGGGAGGGAACTTCCGAAAATTCCCCAAAACCTGTCGGGCCAGTTACACCTGAAATAAATGTAGAGCCAGTTTAATGGGGAATAAAGTGAGAGAGTCCCCTCCCCTATAAACTGGGAGCACATGGACATTTAAAACTTGTAACGGGACAGAATAAACTCTATTGCTGCTATTGACAAACATTCACTATAAGACCTCTTACTCCCACAGCTACCTGGAATACACTTCCTCCCACCCCGCTTCCTGTAAGGACGCTGCTCCATTCTCCCAGTCTTTCTGTCACTGCCGCATCTGCTCTGAGAATGCCAAGTTCCATACTAGTGCTTCCGACATGTCTTCCTTGTTCCTCAACCGAGGATTCCCCTCTACCGTGTTTGACACGGCTCTTGACCGTGTCCGTTCTATTTCCCGCACTTCTGCTCTCACCCCTTCACCTCCCTCCCAGAACCACGATAGGGTCCCGCTTGTCCTCACCTTTCACCCCACCAGCCTCCACATTCAACGGATCATCCTCCGCCATTTCCGCCACCTCCAGCGTGATCCCACCACCAAACACATCTTCCCCTCACCTCCACTTTCAGCATTCCGAAGGGCCCGCTCCCTCTGCGACACTCTAGTCCACTCCTCTATCACCTCCAACATCCCTTCCCCTTCCCACGGCACCTTCCCGTGCAAGTGCAGGATATGCTACACCTGCCCTTTTACCACTTCCCTTCACACTGTCCATTCTCGAAACACTCCTTCCAGGTAAAACAGCGATTTACTTGTACTTATTGCAATTTAGTATACTGTATTCGCTGCTCACGATCCGGTCTCCTCTACATTGGGGAGACCAAACGCAGATTGCGTGACCGCTTTGCGGAACACCTCCGCTCAGTCCGTAAGTGTGACCCCGAGCTTCTGGTCACCTATAGCTTTAATTCTCTGCTCCACTCCCACTCTGATCTCTCTATTCTCGGACTCTTACACTCTTCCAACAAAGTACAACATAAGATCGAGGAACAGCACCTCATCTTTCAATTAGGCACTTTACAGCCATCTGGACTCAACATCGAGTTCAACAATTTCAGACTATAAACTCGGCCACAATTTTATTTTTTTCGTTATTTTTCCTTTTCCCTCTTTTCTCTCTCGCATGACAGCTGTTGATGATTCTGCCATTGCCATTCGCACCTCATCTAGATTCATCTTTTGATTTTTAACTTGTGCCATTAGCATCTCCTTTTGCTTGCACCATCATCCCTTTTGTCTTTTAATCTCTCCTGTCTTCCACCCTATCACAGACCTTCCCTTTTGTTCTTTCCTCCCCTCCCCCCACCTTTCCCGGCCTCGACACTTGCTTAAAAACCTGTTACATCTGTAACTTTTTCCAGTTCTGACGAAGGGTCCTCGACCTGAAACATTAACTCTGTTTCTCTATCTCCAGATGCTGCCTGACCTGCTGGGTATTTCCAGCATTTCCTGTTTTTATTTCAGCATAAATTCTCCGTGTTTTATAAAATCCTGGGGGACTGATTTTACAGCAGCAGTTAGCGTTTCACAATATAACTCACCCCGAGATATTCTACAGATTAATATAATGCACAGAGTATAAAGTGCAGGGAATCACCGCTTTATCATTTAATTCTGGGAAAATCGCCCCATTCCCATAAAATCCGGGATTTAAGGAGCAGCAGAAATTAGACAAGTTTCTCCAAACACGAGGCCGGTCACTGAGCTCCAGGAGGGTAATTCTGATCATCAGGGAATGAGACCGGACTGAGTGTCACCGGCCCGCAACCGACCCCGGCACGACCCGGCCCCACCGACCCGCCACCGACCCCGACCCGCCCAGGGGGGAAATCGCGGGGGGAAACCGGTTTATTAATGTCCAGAAATACTTTCAGTGATTGCTGTAATATCCGAGAGAGAGAAATATGTCAGATCCGAGCTTTGATTCAGTTTGTTTCTCTCTGTTTGTGTTTAGACTGAGCCGCAATAAACTGGGAGATTCAGGAGTGAAACTATTGTCTGCGGCTCTGAGGAACCCGGACTGTAAAATACAGAAACTGGAGTAAGTACCAGACTGTGTGAGATTGTGTTTATAATAACTGGATGTCTGACACTGAACATTATTATTAGTATCAGTAATAGTGTTATTAATAAACTCTGGGGATTGACTCTGATTCCTGTTATTTCTCTCTCTGATCCCCAGTCTACAGTCTGTCGGTCTCACAGATTCTTGTGCCGGGGATCTTGTCTCCGCTCTCAGTACAATCCGCTCACTGACGGATCTGAACCTGGGCGGCAATAAACTGGGAGATTCAGGAGTGAAACTAGTGTCTGCGGCTCTGAGGAACCCGGACTGTAAAATACAGAAACTGGAGTAAGTACCAGACTGTGAGAGATTGTGTTTATAATAACTGGATGTCTGACACTGAACATTATTATTAGTATCAGTAATAGTGTTATTAATAAACTCTGGTGATTGACTCTGATTCCTGTTATTTCTCTCTCTGATCCCCAGGCTGGGTTATGTCGGTCTCACAGATTCTTGTGCCGAGGATCTCGCCTCCGCTCTCAGTACAATCCGCTCACTGACGGTTCTGAACCTGAGTTTAAACTCCTTCACAGACCGATCTGTCCCCGCTCTCCGCCGCCTCACACTGACCTGCCGATGTCTGGAGCGGATCTGGTGAGTGTTTGTGTTAATGTTTAATGTAATAAATAAAATATCAATGGGATTCAGTCACTGTGGGTAATATTTGTCTGCAATTATTATTGAAATATTAACCCCAGTCTCGCGGTTATTTACACTGATGTTCAATCTGTTTATTTCCTGTTTAATCTTTAATCTGTTTCAGGCTGTTGGGGAATCGGTTCAGTTCATCCGGAGTGAAACAGCTGGAGTTACTGCGGGGAACAAGAGCCGGATTGTGGGTGGAGGTTAATTGAATTTAACGGTTTCCCGCTCGAGCTGCGCGCGTCATCACCCATTGTGATGTCAGAGGGCCAGCCAAAGAGTCACGTGACTCAGCCGCTGCCAGGCTGCAGCCCTTTCAAAATGGTTGTGTGAGAGTGAGTTTCTGCAAATTGCAGAGTCTGTTTGAGTGCGTATGTGTGAGAGTGTAAGTTTCTGCAAATTGCAGAGTCTGTCTGAGAAGTCAAGACAACCTGCAGAATAAAATACTGAAAACTGTCTGTTTGCTTTTAAACTCCCAAACATAGCAGAGCTATGAAAGAAATCAACTTTCTTTCATTGCTGACAGTGATTTGTGGCAATTTTGCAGTCTGGCCTGTGTGTGAGTGTGTGACAGACAGAGAGACAGAGAGCAAAAGCTGGCGTGTATGCAGGGCTTGTCTGTGTTCAAGTTATCTGCTGAGTGCATTGGTACTGCATCCCATGTCTGAAAAAAACAGAAAGTATACACCATTAGATCATACTGATTTAATTCCAGACTGCGCTGTGGTGGGATCTTACTTTGCCTTTCTTTCAAGAATATTGTAAAAAAGCAAATCTACATATATACATCAAGCCATTTAATATTTTTCTGTACTGGACTTTATTGGGGAATGTTTGTGAAGTGTTTCATGGCACATCCTACTGTGGGATCTTTCTCTCCCGATCAGCCCAACCCAAACAAGACAAGACATTTGTTAAAAATAAGTACTGTATATATTTTATTTTTTAAAATTATTTTCAGAATAATCCATTTGATTTTTTTCTGGACTGGGCTTTATTAGGGAATGTGCTTGGGATGTTTTCAGAGCAAAAGCTGCAGTGCGATCTTTCCATTCATTTTATTACACTCCAGGCAAACCACAGACAGGCAGACATTTAATTAACAGAAGTAAAGTATATATATTATTATTTATTCCTGATTGTATTTACTTCTTTTCACCCTCCCGGGCTTTCATTTCCTCTCGGGGACCTGGACTTCTTGGGCCTCGGCTTCACATCTTCCTGTTTGATTGTCCTCGTCAAACATGGACGCACAGCCAGTAAGGGACATCATCTAAAATTCTCACTCCCAGGCTCCACATCTTTCAAAATGAATGTGTGAGTGTGAGGGTGAGTTTCTGCAAATTGCAGAAACTGTGTGAGTGTGTCTGCAAGTGAGTGGGTGTCTGTGTTTCTGTAAATTGCAGAGTGCGTGAGCGTGTCTGTGAGCGTGGGTGTCTGTGTGTCTGCAAATTGCAGAGTCTATGTGAGTGTGTCTGTGTGTCATTTTGGTTTTAATCTTCCAACTCGGCAGTCATCCCTCTGCAGGCTGGCCAGGCTGTGAGTGTGTGTGTGTGAGAGAGAGAGAGGGCAAAAGCTGGTGTTTGTTTGAGATGTGGTCTGCTGTCTCATTACCTGCTGTTGTTGTATTAAACCCTATTGATTTCATTCTGGCCTGGTCCACATGTAATGCTGCTGTGTATCACTTCATTGCACTTTATTTCATTTCACTTCACTTCAAGACAGACAGTCAGTCAGTCAGATACTAAAAATGTTGTTGTGGACTGTCTGACAATAAAAGCTGTCTGGGATCTTTGCATTCTTTTTATTCCACTCCACTCAAATCAACACAGGGTTGACAGGCTGGCAAGCAGTGAGAGAGACACATGAAATCAAGGCAAAATGCAGAATAGAAATAAAAACAGAAAATGCTGGAAATACTGAGTATGTTAGGCAGCATCAGTGGAGATACAGAGAAACAGAGTAAATGTTTCAGCTCGATGACCTTTCGTCAGTACCTTGCCAGAATCTGACAAAAGGTAATCGAGCTGAAACATTAACTCTGTTTCTCTCTCTCTCCACAGATGCTGCCTTACCTGCTGAGTATTTCCAAAACTTTCTGTTTTTATTTCGATTTCCCACATCCACAGGATTTGCTTTTGATGCAGAATAGAAAGCCTGTTTCGGTAGGCCGAAAACTGAAAAGATAAACTACTGAAAACTGACTGTTTGCTTTTAAACAGCCAAACAGAGCAGACTAATGATAGAAATCAACTTTCTTTCATTGCTGACAGTGATTTGTGGCAATTTTGCAGGCTGGCCTGTGTGTGTGTGTGTTTGTATGTGAGAAAGAGAGACAGACAGCAAAAGCTGATGTGTATGCAGGGCTTGTCTGTGTTCAAGTTATCTGCCGTGTTCATTGGTACTGCAGCTCATGTCTGAAAACAACAGAAAGTATACACCATTAGATCATATTGATTTAATTCCAGACTGCGCTGGTGTGGGATCTTACTTTCCTTTCTTACAAAATTTTGTAAAAAGCAAATCTGCATATATACATCAAGCCATTTGATTTTTTTCTGGACTGGGCTTTAATTGGGGAATGTGCTTGGGATGTTTTCACAGCAAAAGCTGCTGTGCGATCTTTCCATTCATTTTATTAAACTCCAGGCAAACCACAGACAGCCAGACATTTAATTAACAGAAGTAATGTATATATATTATTATTTATTCCTGATTGTATTTACTTCTTTTCTACCTCCCGGGCTTTCATTTCCTCTCGGGGACCCGGATTTCTGGGGCCTCGGCTTCACTTCTTCCTTTTTGTTTGTCCTCATCAAACATGGACGCACAGCCAGAAAGGGACCATCTTCAAAAATTGCCAATCCCAGGGTGCATCCCTTTCAAAATAAATTGTGTGTGTGAGTATCTGCAAATCGCAGAGTATGTGTGAATGTGTGTTTCATGTTACTGTAAATTTTAGTTCAACGTGGGTGAGAGACAGACAGAGAGACTGTGAGTGCGAGAGAGACATGAAATCAAAAGGCAAGTAGCAGAATAGAAAGCCTGTTTCTGTAGGTCACAAAGTGAAAAGATCAGATACTGAATAGTGTCTTTTGGTTTTAATCTTCCAACACGGTAGTCATCCCTCTGGAGGCTGGCCAGGCTGTGAGTGTGTGTGTGTGAGAGAGAGAAACCAAAAGCTGGTGTTTGTGTGAGATGTGGTTTGCTGTCTTATTACCTGCTGTTGTTGTATTAAACCCTATTGATTTCATTCTGGTCTGGTCCACATGTATTCCTGTTGTGTATCACTTTATTTCATTTCACTTCCCTTCAAGACCGACAGTCAGTCAGTGAGATATTGAAAAATGTCTTTGTGGACTGTCTGACAATAAAAGCTGCTCTGGGATCATTGCATTGTTTTTATTCCACACTACTCAAATCAAGACAAGGCTGGCAGGCAGTGAGAGAGACACATGAAATCAAGACAACAAGCAGAATAGAAATAAAAATTGAAAATGCAGGAAATACTCAGTATGTTAGGCAGCGTCAGTGGAGCTACAGAGAAACAGAGTAAATGTTTCAGCTCGATGACCTTTCGTCAGAACCTTTCCAGAATCTGACAAAAGGTAATCGAGCTGCAACATTAACTCTGTTTCTCTCTCTCTCCACAGATGTTGCCTTACCTGCTTAGTATTTCCAGCATTTCTGTTTTGATTTCCGATTTCCCACATCCACAGCATTTTCTTTTAATGTAGAATAGAAAGCCTGCTTCTGTAAGCCGCAAAATGAAAAGATTCAATACTGAAACCTGTCTGTTTGCTTTTAAACTGACAAACATAGCAGAGCTATGAAATAAATGAACTTTCTTTCATTGCTGACAGTAATTTGTGGCGATTTCGCAGGCTGGCTGTGTGTGTGTGTGTGAGTGTGTGACAGAGAGAGAGACAGACAGCAAAAGCTGGTGTGTTTGCAGGGCTTGTCTGTGTTCAAGTTACCTGCCGTGTTCATTGGTATTGCATCTCATGTCTGAAAAAAACATGAAAGTTTACTCCATTTGATCATATTGATTTAATTCCAGACTGCACTATTGTGGGATATCACGTTGCCTTTTTTTCAAGAATTTTGTAAAAAGCAAATCTGCATATATACATCAAGCCATTTGATATTTTACTGGACTGGACTTTATTGGGGAATGTTTGTGAAGTGTTTCATGGCACATACTGCTGTGGGATCTTACTCTCCCCTTCAGCCCATCCCAAACAAACAAGACATTTGAAAAAAAAAGTATATATTATATTTTCAAAATTATTTTCAGAATAACCCTTTTGATTTTTTTCTGGACTGGGTTTATTGGGGAATGTGCTTGGGATTTTTTCATAGCAAAACTTGCTGTGCGATCTTTCCATTCATGTTATTACACTCCAGGCAAACCACAGACAGGCAGACATTTAGTTAACAGAAGTAAAGTATATATATTATTATTTATTCCTGATTGTATTTACTTCTTTTCACCCTCCCGGGCTTTCATTTCCTCTGGGGGACCCGGATTTCTGGGGCCTCAGATTCACTTCTTCCTGTTTGATTGTCCTCATTAAACATGGCCGCACAGCCAGGAAGGGACATCATCAAAAATTGACACTCCCAGGCTGCACATTTTTCAAAATAATTGTGTGAGTGGGAGTTTCTGCAAATTGCAGAGTCTGTGAGACTGTGTATGTATGTGCGTGGCTATCTGTGTGTCTGCCAATTGCAGAGTCTGTGTGAGGGTGTGAGTGATGTTATTGTAAATTTTAGTTCAATGTGGGTGAGAGGGTGTCTGTGTGAGTGAGAGACAGACAGTCAGTGAGAGCGAGAGAGTCATGAAATCAAAAGGCAAGTAGCAGAATAGAAAGCCTGTTTCTGTAGGCCAAAAAATGAAAAAATAAGAAACTGACAATTGTCTTTTTGGTTTTAATCTTCCAACACGGCAGTCATCCCTCTGCAGGCTGGCCAGGGTGTGAGTGTGTGTGTGAGAGAGAGAGAGGGCAAAAGCTGGTGTTTGTGTGAGATGTGGTTTGCTCTCTCATTACCTGCTGTTGTTGTATTAAACCCTCAAACTATTACAGTCCCTCAAACTAATACAGCTCCTCAAACTAATACAGCCCCTCAAACTAATACAGCTCATCAAACTAATAAAGCCCCTCAAATTAATACAGCACCTAAAACAAATAAGACTCCACACACTAAGGCAGCACCTCAAAGTAACTATAGCCCGCAGACTAATAGAGAACTTCAAATTTAACAGCCACTCAAACTAATAAGGAACCTCAAATTAATATAGCACTCAAACTAATACAGCACCTTGACCTACTAATAAACCTCAAACTAATAGAATCCACTAAGTAATGCATCACATTATACCAATACAGCAACTGAAACAAAATCAGCTCTACACCAACCAGCACCCAATCCACCACCTTGAACAATCACTCCCTCCACCACCGGTGCACCGGGGATGCAGTGTGCACCATCTGCAAGATGCACTGCTGCAACTCGCCAAGGCTTCTTCGGCAGTACCTCCCAAACCCGCGTCCTCTACCATCTCATAGGACAAGGGCAGCAGGTGCATGGGTGCAGCACCACTTCCAGGTTACCCTCCAAGTCACACAGCACCTTGTCATGGACATACATCGTCGTTCCTTCATCGTCGTTGTGTCAAAACCTCGGAGTGGTCAAAGGCTGAGCTCATTCTAAGTTCACCTTCAGGGCCAGTGAGAATGACAAGGCGGATCAGCGAGCCAAAACGTTATAGATTGCCCTCAAAATGTGGGAACCACCCGTAGCCTTGCAGGGCCAGAAAATAAAGTTTAAAGTCAAACACCCCCTTCCAAACTTGCAGTGGCACAGAGTGAGTTCTCTTGAATTAAATCAGTCCAGGCGGCCATCAAAGGTGAGGCCTCATGGCCCAAAGATACCTTGAACAGAAAGGAGAATTTTACAGTCCAGGATGACTTGTTATTTGATCTGGGGAGATGGGTGGTCCCAGAGTCACTTCTGATGAGCTGCTCCGAAGGCTGAGAGCCTGGTCCATAGGCAGGTTCAGCAGGTGCAGTGGCCCAGTATTGATCAGACCCTGAATGCCATTATTACCGACTGCCTCACCTGTGCCCATTATGAACCGGGCCCAGAGTTAAAACACCCTCCTGATTACATTGCCCCCCTTACCATGGACTCAGAAGGGTGACCAGTACAACATGGTTATAATTGATGTTATTCCAAATAGGTTAGTTGTAATTATCAGTAATAAACCTTATCTGCAGGCATCGTCAGACATCACATGTCACAGTGTGGTGACGATTTGTACTAAAGGCTCTGCCTGTCAAAGGCTGGGCCTGAACCCAGTCCAGATCATCTGTTATCGTCCCAGTCAGAGTGAGCGAGTGGGAGAGATGTGGGAGTTACCCGCAAAAGGCTTTGTCTTTCAAAGGCTGGGCCTGAACCCAGTCCAGATCATCTGTTAACACCCCAGTTAGAGTGGAAGTTACCCCCAAAAGTGAATCGAAGCACTTCAGTCTCTAATGTAAAACCACCAAGCCTGGCCAACATTTGTTTCTGAAAGTGGAACTGATAAGATAATGGATATGAGTTGCTGCTTCAAGCACTCGAGAAGGGAAACTTTTACCGTAGTTTAAGAGAATAATTAAAATTTCATTACAGGAATAGAGATGCGTGCAATCCAGGTGGTTCCTGCCCAATGCTGGGTAACAATGAAGCAAGATTTAGGGAAATAAAGTTGAGCATTGCCAGGGCTGTCTGTCGAACCATACTGCTCTTCGGATTTGGGATGATTGTCATCAGATAAAATGGAGTCAAGCACAATATTTTGGGAATGAAAGTTGCTCCAATGTAAAGAAACTAATTCTGTTAATAACTTGGACTAGGTGGAAATGTGTTTTCCATTTTAACATTATATTTGACAGTAAATACCCTGCAGGGGGCATGGACGGCATTACATGTTAATTAACCTTTAAAATTGAATGAGAGGAAGTGATTGAGGTTATAAGATAGAAACAGGCACATTACACTCCCTATTGGGAAATTTTCTAAAATCATTCTCTTAGATGAATTGGAATAGATCTCCTGGGCACAATTCACCGAACGATATCAAGGAGGCAGCAATGCACATTCTAATAAAAGTCAGGCAAGTGTAGGTGATAATAATTAATTGATAGCTTTTTCTTGGAGATGTTTGTGTGCTTGCATTTAATGAACAAGAGGAAAACCGCATTTGAAATCCTGGCCACTACCGGAGACATCGAGACTGTGCAGGAGAAGCTGAGCAAAGCTGTTCAGACACCCTCCACGATCTGTTGAAAAGCTCCCTTGAAAGCCTCAATGACTTGTATCGGATGTCACGTGCGCATTTTATTACGATACTGGTGAGTGTGTGCAAATATGAGGCATCTACCATGCGGAAATTTATGGTGCAGATGCACTGATGACGGCTCTCAGACATGCTTAGTTACTTGACAAGAGTACGACAGAAAATGGTTAATGTGGTTCAAGAGTTTGAGAAAACTTTTGATCAAAGCACCAACACTTACTCCACAGAGAAACCAAACTGTTTATGAAAGAGGAAAGAGCTAAACAAACTGGTACCTGGCAGATGGATTGACATTCAAATCAAAATTGAAAAGGAATTTGGAGTTCCAATATTCAGGGTTGGGTTCCTTAGTGTTGACAATGAAATTGGGACAATTGAGGGTTCGGGAGAAATAATACTGAGCAAGGATTAGAATTGTCAACATGATAAAAAACGGTTAAAAGGAGAGCCATAGATTCTCTTAAGTCCATGATTTATTGATAATATGGTGCACTGGACACATCTTTATATTGTATTATGCTTTTCTCTGCTTGTATCTGATGTATATTACTGGTCAGATAGAACTTGGCCTAGCTCTGAGTGCTTATTTAAATGTGATATTAATCGACTGTAAACTCCAAGGTAATTCAAGGTGAAGACAGAAAGAATGATAATGGGTGAATGTCAGTAGACCCGGAGTGGTTTCTCGCAGGGTCAGAAGGAGGGAATGTTAAAATGTAAAAAAATGGTTCAAAAGGTCAAATAATTCCTGTGGGCTTTTCTGTAGTATTTAGTCAAAGAGCGACTATGGAAGAAAGGGAAAATGTATAAACAAAGTAAATTTGAGACACAAAAGATAGAATGATAAACACCCAGGTCAAGAGGCGGCCCTTATCGAGCTAAGGGGGCGGTTGCTCAGAAACCACATCCCACAGTAAGAGATAGTACAGACAGAGAATGATAAACACCCGGGTCAAGAGGGGGCCATATCGAGCTAAGGGGCCGATTGCTCCGAACCCACATCCCACAGTAAGAGATAGTGCAGACAGAGAATGATAAACACCCGGGTCAAGAGGGGGCCATATCGAGCTAAGGGGGCGTTTGCTCAGACCCCACATCCCACAGTAAGAGATGGTACAGACAGCGAATGATAACCACCCAGGTCAAGAGGCGGCCCATATCGAGCTAAGGGGGCGGTTGCTAGGACCCCACATCCCACAGTAGGAGATAGTACAAGGCAGTTAGAATAATGCAAGCTGCACGGCCACTTGGCCGAGTCATTAAACAAAGCCTGTAGAACAGAGCTGAAGACCCAAAGATTAGAAGCGGGGTGAGCACCTCAATAAGTGGCCTCAGCCAACGGCCATAATGTTGTGTGAAGGTGCATCCCAAGGTAGCCGAATAGTACAATAATGGGTCCTTTTCCCTCTTAACTTCATATTTTCGATGGTGGCAAAATTAGGGATGACTCTTTTAGGAACATAGGAATTGCGGTATGAAAACACACCATTGTCCATTCGGTTCGACTTCTACCATCCTGGTAGTCACATGATACAACAATAATGGAGTTGGTGACCAATCACAGCGATTAATCTCGATCAATGATTCGACAACAGACCCAGACATGAGGTGAGGAATACCCCAGAGGTGGAGATCTTTGAGAACCATGGGTCTAAACTCACCTGTTCCTCTCAGCATGCTACACTTACCACATGTCATGTCTCAAATTCCTCACATACTGTATCGCAGAATGTTATTGTCTGAAATAAATCTATCGAATTAGCATTTGAATGAATCAAGACTGTCTTCTTGCACCGTCTCCCTAGGGAGCCAGTTCCATAGACTGACCTTTCCATCAGAGAAATATTGTTTCCTTGGATTAGATCTGATTTTACGCCAGTTCAAGCACAGGCCGTGTCCTCTATTTCAGCTGTTCTGCACAAGGTGTGACAGCTTCTCGTGGTCTACATTATCTAATCCCTTTATTATTCTAAAAGCACCAATCATATCTCTCTCAGCCTTCCCTTTAAATGTCCAATTGGCATCACTGTAGAAAGTACTTTAAGTGGGGTCACGCCAAAGATTTATAAAGTGCCAGGATTAACTGACAATTTCAGCCCAATTTTGTCCTTTTAATACATCCCAGTATCTGATTGGCTTTACTCACTGCCACCTAGCAATGTTGTGATTGGTGCAATTTATTGTCAGTCAGGACCTGCAGGTCTATTTCATTCCCCATGCACATTATTATCGGTCCATGAAGTAATAGTCACTTCCTTGATGTCTTTGCGCTACTCTCCTTTGAATTTCCTCTGCCGCATGTCTGCTCAATGACCACATATCGTCACATCGTGCTGTAGCTGATCCTGTTCAGCATTCCACATTGATTAGTTTTGTATTAGCTGAAAATTTAGCGATCTTGATTGTGACTTCTAGCGCCTGATAATTAATAAAGATATTCAACAAAATAGCGGCCAAAACAGACCCGGGCGGGATCCCCTGGTACATTCTCCCAGGCTGGTGATAATCTGGGTACCACTACTTTCTGGGATCTATCAGCCAACCGATTACGTACACATTGTAAAATATTTCCACTGATTCCCACTTCCCTTATTTTCAGTGCCAACCTTTCCAGCCTAATTGTGTCAAAGCCTTACTGAAATCAAATTTCGCCTGACCCTCTGCCTGACCACCATCAAGCTCCTTTGTCACATCCTCAAACCAATCCAGTCAGTTAGATTGGCACCAACACCAGCACAGTGGAGTCTGTATTCTCTGAATCAACAGGCACACCAACAAGTTGAATTCATGCAGCAATTATATCACCCACAAATACCGGCCGCTAATGAGTGAAGGAGTTACAATGATATGAGAAATGTTGCTGGGGTGGGATTAGATGGTTCAGCTGGCGGATGGGCATATTTCAAGATTAATTTGTAGCCGAACAAGACAACAAACTGCCGAATAGAAAGACCCATATTGACCAGACACAACTTTCAACATAGGTGGGGGATGGGATTCAGCGTGTGTCTAACGGGGGGCCGAATGAACCAATGCCAGTGAGGTGGGAGATCAAAGAGGGAAGAGAGTCTTAGCGGATTCCCCGTGGTTATGGCCTCAGTAAATGGTTGTTAGTCCAGCAACAATAACATCCGCGTGGTTTAGACCCCAGCGGTTTTAAACAATAAGCTTTAATAGACGATAGCAAAATACTGCGGATGCTGGAAATCAGAAATAACAACAGAAAACGCTGGAAAAACTCAGCAGGCCAGGCAACATCCATGGAGAGAGAAAGAGAGTTAATGTTGCAGGTCGAAACCCTTCGTCGGAACTGAGAGAGCAAGAAATAAACAGATAAAAATGCAAGGGGGAGGCTGGGGGGAGGAATAAAAGAACAAAAGGGATGGTCTTTAGTGAGTAGAGACATTAAGAGATGCTCAAGGCAAGACGAGATGGTAATGGGACAGGTTGAGAAACAAAAGGTAAGGTGTGAAATGCTGGCAGAATCAGAGACAGCTGCCGTGGGGGGAGAGAGAGAAAAAAAGGAAAAAGGCACGGACCAAAAGAGTGGATAAAATGTATACATATGTGGTAGGGGCCGGGGTTATGATCTGAAATTGTTGAACTCGATATTGAGTCCGGAAGGCTGTAAAGTGCCTAAACGGAAGATGAGGTGCTGTTCCTGGAGCTTACGCTGCGCTTCCGTGGAACAATGCAAGAGGCCGAGGACGGTGAGGTCTGAGTGAGCGTGGAGGGGTGAATTAAAATGACAAGCGACCGGAAGCTCGGGGTCACCCTTCCGGACTGAACGGAGGTGTTCCGCAAAGCGGTCACCCAATCTGCGTTTGGTCTCCCCAATGTAGAGGAGACCACATCGTGAGCAGCGAATACAGTATACTAGATTGCAAGAAGTACAAGTAAATCGCTGTTTCACCTGGAAGGGGTGTTTGGAGCCCTGGAGAGTGGGAAGGGGGGATGTATAAGGGCAGGTGTTGCATCTCCTGCGCTTGCATGGGAAGGTGCCGGGTGAAGGGGAAGGGGTGCTGGGGGTGATAGAGGAGTGGACTAGGGTGTCTCGGAGGGAGCGGTCCCTACGGAATGCTGAAAGGGGAGGTGAGGGGAAGATACGTTTGGTGGTGGGATCACGTTGGAGGTGGCGGAAATGGTGGAGGATGATCCGTTGAATGTGGAGGCTGGTGGGGTGAAAGGTGAGGACAAGGGGAACTCTATCGTGGTTCCGGGAGGGAGGGGCCGGGGTGAGGGCAGAAGTGCGGGAGATGAAACGGACACGGTCGAGGGCCGTGTTGACCACGGTAGAGGGGAATCCTCGGTTGAGGAAAAAGGAAGACATGTCGGAAGCACTGGTATGGAAGGTGGCATCGTCGGAGCAGATGCGGCGGAGACGGAGAAACTGGGAGAAGGGTATAGAGTCCTTACAGGAGGCGGGGTGGGAGGAAGTGTAGTCCAGGTAGCTGTGGGAGTCAGTGGGCTTGTAGTGAATGTTGGTCAATAACCTATCCCCAGAGATGGAGACGGAGAAGTCGAGGAAGGGGAGGGAAGAGTCGGAGATGGACCATGTGAAGGTGAGGGAAGGGTGGAAATTGGAGGCAAAGTGAATGAAATTGTCTAGTTCAGGGCGAGAGCAGGAAAAGGCACCGTTACAGTCGTCAATGTACCGGAAAAAGAGGTGAGGGAGGGGACCCGAGTAGGACTGGAACAAAGAGTGTTCCACATATCCCACGAAAAGGCAGGCATAGCTAGGAAACATGCGGGTACCCATAGCAACACCTTTGATTTGGAGGAAATGAGTGGAGTCAAAGGAGAAGTTGTTCAAAATAACAACAGAAAACGCTGGAAAAACTCAGCAGGCCAGGCAGCATCCGTGGAGAGAGAAAGAGAGTTGACGTTTCAGGTCGATGACCTTTCATCAGAACTGGGAAGAGCCGGAAATCAAATAGATTTAAGGCCAGGGTAAAGCTGGGAAAAGGGGGAGGGGATAAAGGAACAAAGGAGGAGATGAAGAGACATTAAGAGACATTAAGAGATATGCAAGGCTAGAGGTGGTGTTAATGTGACAGATTAAGGCTGAATGAAGTGTGAAATCCACTGGCAGAATGAAGGACAGCTGCCAGCTTCTAGGAGGAAAAAAAAAAGGTGGGGGGGGGACAAATAAAAGGGTGGATAAAATAAAATATAAATGTGATTGGAGCTGAGGTTATGATCTAAAATTGTTGAACTCGATATTGAGGACTGGACAAGGGGAGAAAAAATAGAGTCGAGATAGGAAGAGATAAGTTCCAGCGTTTTCTGTTGTTATTTCGGATTTCCAGCATCCGCAGTATTTTGCTATCGGAGAAGTTGTTCAATGTGAGAACAAGTTCAGCCAGGCGGAGGAGGGTGGCGGTGGATGGGGACTGGTTGGGCCTCTGTTCAAGGAAGAAGCGGAGCGCCCTCAGGCCATCCTGGTGGGGGATGGAGGTGTAGAGGGATTGTACGTCCATGGTGAAAAGGAGGCGGTTGGGGCCAGGAAACTGGAAACTGTTAAAGTGGCGGAGGGCGTCAGAGGAATCGCGGATGTAGGTGGGGAGGGACTGGACAAGGGGAGAAAAAATAGAATCGAGGTAGGAAGAGATAAGTTCCGTGGGGCAAGAGCAGGCTGAATCGATGGGTCTACCAGGGCTGTCCTGTTTGCGGATCTTGGGAAGGAGGTAGAAGCGGGCTGTGCGGGGTTGGGGAACTATGAGGTTGGCGGCCGCGGGGGGAAGATCTCCAGAGGAGATGAGGTCAGTGACAGTCTTGGACACTGTGGCTTGATGTTCTGTAGTGGGGTCATGGTCCAGGTGGAGGTAGGAGGAGGTGTCGGAGAGTTGGCGTCCAGTTTCCGCTAGGTAGAGGTCGGTTCGCCAAACAACAACAGCACCACCCTTGTCAGCAGGTTTAATGACAATGTCGGGGTTGGATCTGAGAGAATGGAGTGCTGCAAGTTCAGAGGGAGGTAGGTTGGAGTGAGAGAGGGGAGCAGAGAAATTGAGCTGGCCGATGTCACGGCGGCAGTTAGCAATGAAAAGATCTAGAGAGGGTAAGAGGCCAGAGGGAGGGGTCCAATTGGAACGAGAATTCTGAAAGCGGGAGAAAGGGTCAGCCGTGCGGGGGGAAGACTCCTGGCCAGAGAAGTGGGCACGGAGACGGAGGCGGCGGAAAAGGAGCTCAGCATCGTGCCGAGCTCGAAATTCATTCAGATGGGGGCGTAAGCTTTAATAGACAGTGACCAGTAACAGCATGTTTTTATACAACTGCCCTACAGTATTACAGTAACTGACGAGCAAGTAATACAACCTTTTCCCTCCATTAAATTAAAGGTGATGAGAATTGTACCTTTGTGGGCTACTGTTAATTAAAAGGAATTCCGACTGTCAGCAGAGATCTACTTTATGGAGAGACCAGGCTCTATCTTTAATCTATTCGGCTACCTGGGGCTGCACGAACTCATAACAGTTTTATTCTTATTATCCCACCAAGCTGAAGCCACGCTACGAACGCCAAATCCTCGACCTCCATCTCTGTCTTTCAGGCTTGTTATTGCGCTCTCCTCTTATCTGTACCTGTCTGTTTCTTCACCGTTTGTTTCAAAACAAATCCTGTTATCTGTAAGCTCAGCTACAACATGGCAAGGACATTTAAACTTCCCGTGCACAAGGCTGGGACTGATGGGAAGATGGTCATCCAGTAATGGTCAATATTCTAAATTTCCCTCCGTTTGAACCTGAGTGGAACCACCGTGGATAATTTTTCACCTTTACATTTAACTTTCTTTCTAGAAATACCATGGATCATCTTGCAGTTTAGAATTCGTTAATGTTACACTTCCATGAACACACGTGACATATACTTATTGCTCCAGCGGTGCCTTTGGTCTTATTTGGTATGTTGATAATCATCCGTGAGTTCCCCTGTATTTCCGAAGCTCGCTGCTGACCAGCCTGCTTTTTTCCTCTGTCATTGTGTAAGGGCTCGTCCTAGCAATATGTACATGATAACTGGTCTAAGTTTCATTTGACAATACTACAGAACATGATACAGTGTAAATAATCACACATTGTACGGATAGCTACAGTGTGCCATTTCATTAAGCAATTATGGTCACAAAAGTTTCTCCAGCTCTACTGTTACCGTTATCCATCTTGTGGGAAATTCTTCCTAAGTATTATTTGCCCCAGTCCTCAATTGTTTCAATTTCATAGTCAATGCAATGGAAACCTAATATAGATGTATTCAAATCCAAATCACATGACCATATTTAATTTCCATCCAACCGACAGGGACAAGTGTGTTTAACTCTCTCCTGATTGTTTCATAAAAGGTTCGGTTTCTCGATGTGTCAGTGTATTGATTTAAATTGTTTTTTCTCCCTCTTCTGAACCATATTCGTTTCATGTAATGCTGTTGTCAAGTAACTGAGCATGTCTGAGGGCCGTTCCTCATGCTAGTTGCCTCACGTATAACATATCATATTTGCACACACACGCACACACACATTCAAACACACACACGCACACACACACTCACACGCACACACACAAATTCAAACACACACACGCACACACACAAATTCAAACACACACACGCGCACATACACTCACACATACGCACACACTCACACACACAAACACACGAATACACACATTCACACACAGACCCACACACACACATTGACACACACACAATCGCACACATGCACACACACATTCACACACACAGACCCACACACACACACGCACACACACTCACACACACCAGTATTCCACTGTCACCTATGACATCCGAAACAAGCCATTCTTGAGTTTTCAGGTAATCTTATCAACGGATTGTGACGGCGTGGGTGGTCAGGAGATCATTGCTCATCTCCCTCTGCGTGGTCCCAATGTCGTAAGTAAAGGAGATTCTATCAAATAGAGTTGTCCTGTTGCTTAAACTAGGCATGAGCACCAACATCTTCAAGAGAAAGCTCTCAATTAATTATTATCACCGACACTTTCCTGACTTTCACTGGAATGTACATTGCTACAACATTGATATCTTTTGCTGAATTGTGCCCGGTGATTTATTCCAAAACAGCTAAAAATGATTCAGGATGATTCCCATTTGTTGGTATAATTTTCCTTTTTCTATCTTATGTCTTCAATCACTTCCTCCCGTTCGGCTTTTCACTGTTTTACCATTTCATCCCATTCATGATCCCTGGATGAACATTACTGTCCAATAATCATATTATCTTCTAAATAAAAGCTAAACGTTCCCACTTGTTCCAATTTATTAACATATTTTATTTTCTTATTTTACTCACTGAACCACTTGTTGGACACTTTATTTCCAATATAACACGGTATGTCATGGCCGAGTCAATGTTACCAGTTCAAAATTATCCCCAATCCAATGAGGAGTGATTTTGGACTGCCAGGAATTGTTAATGCTCATTTTTATTTCAGCAACACTTTCTTTGTTGACTCTTAGCATTTGACAGGAACCACCTAGACTGGCTTCCTCTCTTTTGTTTCAATTGAAAATGTACTAATCCACGTCGACTTCAGGAGCATGTTCCCCTCAGGAGCGCATGAAACAGCCACTGATATAACTTTTTCTTCAGAATTCAAATTTCAGAATCAAATGATGCCCTGGTTTGGTGGGTTTTTTTTAGAGACAGATGATTTGGGAATTATTTTGGGGCTAACTCCCACCTCTCCCCCCACTCGCTCACACTGACTGGGATGGTAACAGATAATCTGGGCTGGGTTCAGGCCCAGACTTTGACAGGCAAAGCCTTTTGGGGCCAAATCCCACCTCTCCCCACACTCGCTCACACTGACTGGGATGGTAACAGATGATCTGGACTTGGTTCAGGCCCAGCCTTTGACAGGCAAAGCTTTTAGTCGAAAACTTCACCAGGCTGTGACAAGTGATGTCTGACGATATCTGCAGATAAAGTCTTACATTCTTAAAGCGACTGGATCTGTTCCTGCACCAACAGTTTATTTAAAAGATCATGGTCCCCTGTATAAATGAAAAGAAAACCATAGAATCCATTGTGGCTCTGTTTGAGCGCCCAAGGGGTTAACTTTACAATTCATGATATCCTGCTGTCACAATGAGGAAACATCTACTCAAAATAAAATACAGTTAAAATTTAACAATACCAATATATAAATTTACTTTCTGCAATACAAAAGCTGTTGCGTGGTGTTCGGAAAACAGCTGTCAGTGGAAACTGTGAACTTCTTTATATGTTTAAGAAAGAACAATTGTCCGTGTGGTTGATAGTGAGGAATAAAGCTGTAGATTGCATAAATATCTCAATGGAATGGTCAGGTGGGCAGATAAGTGGCAAATGGATTCCATCAAGCGACGCTCAGGGCAATGCATTTGGAGAGGGCTAACACGGCAAGGGAATGCACAATAAATGTTAGAATGCTGAGAAGTGTTGAGGAATAGAGGGATCTTGGAGTGCCTGTCCACAGATCCCTGAAGGTAGCAGGAGAGGTAGATAAGATTGTTAAGGAGCCATACTGGATACTTGAATTTATTAGTCGAGGCATAGAATAGAAAGGCAGGGATTTTATGCTTGAACTGTATAAAACAATAGTTAGGCCACAGGTAGAGTACAGCATACAGTTCTGGTAACCACATTATAGGAAAGATGTGATGGCCAGGATGTTGCCAGGACTGGATAATTTTCGCTATGAGGAATTATTTGATAGGCTGTGACAGCTATCTTTAGAACAGTGGAGGTTTCGGGGAGAGTTAATTGTGGCGTATCAATTATGAGGAGCCGAGAGAGAGTGGAAACGAAGGACCAATTTCCCCTAGCAGCCTGATCAATGACCAGGGGTCATAGATTTATAGTAATTGGTAGAAGAATAACAAGGGACTTGAGTAGAACTATTTTCACGCAGATGGTGGTGGAAGTTTGGAACTCACAGCCTGAAGTTTAAATTAAAACACCTTATCCAGGGTGAACCATTGCTTTTGTTCCCACAAGTCAGCCTGTCAAAGCCATGCACCTTCTGTTTCAGTAAGGTTATTTATTCAGGGAAAACAACTGTCTTGTCTCACCAGCCACAATTCTTTCATAGGATAGCGTATTTTTCTAAATAGGTTATTTGGCTTATTCCCTCACACCCACCTCTTGACCAAAAAATGAGCTCGAGCATCAAGGGCAGGGTTTGGTCAATCTTTCAAATAAGGTTACAATAGTACATTGATTTCACGAGATTCACAAGAGCTAATCATGTGCTTCATTGAAATTCCTTTAATTCATCCCAGGACAATGTTTTGCCTTATTTTATATTGAACAGAAATTAAAAGTATTATAGGTGCATTGTCATGCATTCAGCGAAACAACATGTAATTAGAATGTCCAGGAGGCAGATGTACGTTCCGTAGAGGCGAGTTATTCATACGAGGCAAGGAGACGTTGTTTGGCGCTGGCTGTAACTTGACACGCTGTTCCATTAATCCAGCGTGAGGACAGATTCTTGATTTCTTAAAGGCCTTGCGAGAAGCTCAGTTGATTCATTCTCCATCCGCAATGTTTTCCTCCTTCGTTGAAGTAACGTGTTGGTCTTTACTTGTTTTGTGAGTGGCTTTTCGCGAATCCAATTTCTGAGCCGTTGCCAAGCATCATGTGGAGGAGTCGGCGACACCGTCTGGCTGACCGTCAAATGTAGTTCGATCGCATCCATTTCCTGTTTCGTGCTCCAAGCTGGGTCATGCAAGACAGTGTGCGACTGCACCTTGTATCGTTCCTCCATTTCGGTATCCCGCGGGACATCTTTTTAGATTGTCTATGGAGACGGTTTTAAGAATGTGCTTGCCAATCAGCTGATAATTGTGTATTGCAAAAGTTCTTTCGTTAATAACGGAACGTATTTGAACAGGTTTTTTCCACTTAGGTCTTAAACCAGGTTTTTGCTCGAACTTCTTTTCCTGAACCCATTCTCCTGCTAGGGGTTGCCAGGCTTTGTTTCTCATTTTTTTTCTGCCTATTTGTCTCCCTTATCCTCTGGTCAATTTGCTGTATCTCCTCTGTTACTTCTCATTTTAAGCTAACTGTGGCTGTCGGGTCAAGGAATCAGAAAGGGTAGAGGCAATAAAAGAAACATAGGTAAGCGGTTTATGCATCTCAATCCCATACATTACATAATATGGAGTTTTAGGGGACACTGTCCCTGATGCAGATGCGGGCACATTGTTATGTGATATCTGCACTTCCGGTATGATGGTGGTCCACTTATTTTCCCTGATTCTCAACAGTTTGACCAATAGCTTTTTACTTCCTGGTTTTTACGTTCAACAAGCCCCGCTGATTGCGGATGACATGGTGTGCTGTGCTCTAACCCAATCCCCCTTTGATCGGAGTAGTCTTTGAAGACCTTGAAGATAAACGATCCGCCTTGATTGGAGTGTAAGAATTTGGGTGCACCAGTTACAGTAATTATGTCAGTAATAGCATTGGCGTGTGCGTTTTCCGAAACAGTTTTTGTGGGGACCAACCAGCAGAAGGAAGTGCATTCATCCACACAAACGAGAACATGTCTGTATCCCAAAGACGTGGGAAGTGGTCCCAGGAAGTCAATAAATAATTTTCCCATTGGTTCCTCAGCTTTCCCAGGAGACAATGGTGAGCCTTAATTAATGAGGACTTATTGGTTAAATTGCATGCCTCACAATTTGCCACGTATGTTTTACAGGCCTTAAGAATGCCTGGCCGCCAATATAAGGGAGTCAATTTGGAGAATGGTGTTCTGGCACCACAGTGTACTAGACCTATGCCCTCGTGAGTTTCTTTTACAAGCTGTTCTCGTTTGTGTCTCGGGGGTACTTCTCGGTTTCCCTTGGGCAACTTAACTACCACAATACCAGTAGGGGTTTCCGAGTAAAAGTATTTTGAAGGATATCGTGGTGGATTCTCCTTTGTTGGGTCTAATATCTGAAACAGTTCCTCATCCTGATTAGCTGCCCGTTCTGTCCTAGTGACAAAACTAATATTGGCAGGCCCCTCTCGACGGGGTGTCATGCAGACCGAACGTTTCGCTTGTTCGTCTGCAAGACTGTTGCCTTTTGAGTGTACTGTCCCAGTGGTATGCCCGTTTACATGAATCGCCTGACAATTCTGTTTCTCCATCCTCGAACGGAGAATGTCTTCTCAGAATGACATATGTTTTATGGGTTTACCCTTATGATTGTTAAAGTTTGTTTGTTCCCAGAAAACTAGGTCTTGGTTATATCCTCTTTTACAATAGTCACTATCTGTACAAATTAACATGGGTTTAATAGGGTCTGCATTTTCTAAAGCATACCATAGCGCTGTGGCTTCAAGATATTGCGCTGTCTTATGGCCAAGGGGTATGGACATTAATTCTTCTGTATAAAAAGTATAGGAATCTCGAAAGATCCCTCCTACTATCCCCATTCCAGCTGAGGATTGTTGGGATGTCCCTTTTTTAATAGTCATTGACGATCCATCACAATAAATGACTTGATGGAATTCTGTACGCGGTCTCATAGACATGTGTCTGAATCCCGGCTCCGTATCATCATCCTCCATGATGGGGAAATGCTCTCTGTCCATTTCCGGGGATAGGAATTTAAAAATTAGTGTAGGATCATTCAAGAACGATGCCCATTTATCATATCGGATCTGGGTGGCTCTTTTTTCAACAGAGTCCATCCTCAATACTGATATTAGATCGGGAATTTCATTATAGATGGAGATGGGTATTTCCCTTGAAGGGTTCGTGCCTTGATGAGGCATTGGACTACCACAGTCATGAACCTTTCCTTTTTAATGTACCTCCTTTCAACATTGGAAAAGTTATAAGAATGGAACTGAATGGGCACTATGCTCTTTTCATTACAGAAAGCTGCAACTGTCACTTTAGATGATGAGTTGAGATTAATATTGAGGGGAACTTGTAAGTTCCTCTGTTCCAGGTCTATGGCTTTTTGTACCTCTCGGCATAATTGTTGCAATATTGAGTAATCGTCTGATGAAAATATGAATGGTCCTTTTGCCGCTTCGCCCACTATAGCATACAGGGGGGCTGAGAGCTCGGCAAAGGATGGTGTAAAGGATCGAGCAAAATTCAGGAATCCTAAATTGCTTTCAGGTTTTTCAGAGTTTTTGGATATTGAATGGTGGCTATTTTTTCTTTATAGGATTGACTTAATCCTCTACCGTTTCCAATTATTTGTAGGCCCAGTAAATCTACCTCTTCCCTAACTAGTTGACTCTTTTTTATGTTGATTAATTACCGGGCAGTAGTAAGTCTGGATAAAACACTATCAATGGCTTTCAAGTGCTCTTGGAGATTGTCATGTGACAGATATATATCGTCCACATAAGAATTACGTTAGGTAGGTCTTTTCAAAGATGAATGATGTGGGCTGAAAAGAGAACGGGGCTGTTTTGAAATCCCTGGAGCAATCTGGTGCAGCAATACTGATTGTCATCGGTCCAGTCATCGCTGTTTATGACCAATCTGCTTTTTCGATTGGATGGGACTCGAAACCGTTTGCTAGATCAATGCAAGATTTATATTTTCCCTTGAGATTCCCGAGAGAGGGCTGTGGGATTTTGCTGTTATGCTGCATGTGGGGCCGTTACCCTATTTAAGGCTGTATAATCGACGACTAATCTTCACCTCCCATCTGGTTTAACAACACCAAACAATGGTGAATTAGCTCTAGTTGCCATTTTTATTCAGACACCATGTTCTGTTAGTTCTTTAAGGGTTTTTAGGAGATCTATTTTACTGTTGTGGTCCTGGATAGGCCACTGTTTTTTAGTTTTGTGCCAGCCGGCATCAAGTGGGTGGGGTTTGATGTCTATCTTTCCACATTGACTTGAATGGCGTTGCAGATAAGGGTTGTGTCTATTAATGAGTTGCTCAAGAAGGTCTTCTTCTCCCCCCTCTAGGCAAGTTCGATCAAGCTGTGTCTGAACATGTTTTTCCCTGTCATCCTGCTCTGTAGTTGCTTCTACAGGTCTGGTTGAAATGTTAAGGAAATGTTTCATGTTTGGTTGTCCTATAATGAGGGAACATACCAATCGTGGTACCAGCCCTACATCTACGGTCACTGTGATTCCGTATATAGTAATAGGTATTTTGTAAAAAATAATTATTTGGGTTTTACCTTATGTGAATCCCCCTAATGTTTTTTTTTACAAATTTGGCTCCCCAAATCTGTCCACTTATTTTTTATAATTTCGTGGTCCATTACAGTTTAATAAGCTCCCGTATCAAACAGGGCCTTCACTTGTGTGTGTGTGGGCAAGGTTGCCAGGGTATAGAGGAATTAAAGGAGCTCTGTCTGGGTGCCAGGCCTTCAATACTGAGTTTGTTTATCCACAGTATCCTGAGTGTCATTTGCTACCATGTCTTTGATCATTTTAACTGATTTATGTTCCTCCCTCTTGGGCATATCATTTTTTCCAGATCCCTTATGGGGTCTGTCGGACCATTTATTCACTTAACGGTCCTTCCGTTGGGGTTGCCGTTGGTTCTGCCGGGAATCATTTTGACCCCTGTTTTGGTTTTCCCGGTTTCCTCCCATGGCTCTCTGATAGATTGGGACAGTGTAAAAGCTGTCCCCATAGGGACTCCACTCTGCTTTGCTTTCCCTTCGAGGTCTAGCACCTTGTCTATGCCATCTTTCCGGGAGAGATCTTTCTCGTGTCGCGGGCGAGTTGGGGGTGTAAACCTTCTGGAATACCTTCCTGGGGTTCGCGAACCACGAGTTTTTGTCTGGGCGGAGTGGACTTGAGACTTGAGCCTATGCGGTCCTTGTTTCTGAGTAGTAAAGATACCTTCTCCGGTATTTGTATCCCTAGTTTCTGGTCTCATTATAGGTTTAGTTTGGGGTCGACCTAAGTGGTCATGATTATATTGTATAATGCGATTGATATTATCCCATCTTTGTTGGTTATCTCGATAATGGTTTAGAACACCCTCACAGGTAAGTTTGAGTGCTGTATTGGGGTATTGATTGGTCAGGTAACCGTGGACAATCTCCCAGTTATCCTGTGTGAGAACCTTGCCTAATCTGTTGGCAGCTACCAACCCTTTAGTTGTGGCTGTATTAGTGAGTATTTCCTTGATGGAACCCATTGCATGCCCTCCCTGAGTTGCCGTGAGAACATGGGCGTATATTTTTACCCAGATGTTACCCTGGTTTAATGGGGGAATTAAGTCTGAACTTAGTATCATTTGTACTAGTTGCCTCAGGTATTGGGCATTCCAATCTTGGCAACATATTTCCAATTTATCAAGGTTAGTTAGAATCCAGCAGTTTATTCTTGATTGGTTTTTCCCGGTCTACCACACATTGTGTAAAAAAGTGAGAAGTCACACAACACCAGGTTATAGTCCAACAGTTTTATTTGAAATCACAAGCTTTCGGAGCGGCTGCTCTGTCGTCAGGTGAGATAGAGTTTAGGTTTACTTGACCTAGGGGCAAAATGTGTGGTTGCTTGGGTTGGCTTACTGGACTAGCAATCCCTGCACCTCCAGCATTTAGATAAGATTGAGCTCGTGATTGTCGGCATTGATTATAATTAATTCTAAGCTGTCTATAATATTCTCGAAGAGTCTGGACATTTATTTCATCATGAGCTTGCCACCTTAGCCGGAATTCATGACCCCCAGGAGCATAGGATACTCCGGGTCCTACTATTCGGTCATGGTTGCCACCGCCTTGTTGGGCACCGTTCATTAGGCCTCCCAATTGTGCGGGTGTACACCTTATCATTAAAGAATTTAGTGGGTTTGGAGTATTTGTTTGATAATCCCACTGGATATACTGTTTCCCCTGGTTCTGGGCGAGCAAAATCAATCGTGCCATGAGTTCTAAAGGCTCCATCGGCATCAAAGACTTCTAATTCACAATTTATTACTTGGTCTTCTGGAGGGAAAAGGATAGGATTATTTCCCCTAATAAAGTAATCGTTTGCATTTCCTAATAAAAATACTTGGCCAATTCCGACAGCTTTTGCCATTTCGTCAGGACCTAACCTCGGATAGGATTTAATATGAACTTTATAAGAAATTTCTCGACCTCAATGGTATATTGAGGGAGTTCTGATTTAAATTCTACAAGGCCTGATCAGGGACTTGTCGTCTCTAGAGTCTTAAATCTGGGTCTTAGTCCCACTGTCAGTAAAACACTCCTTCTATAATTAACAATCTACGAGATGGAAATAGATATAAATATAAGTATAGGGTTTTGTATCAACTCGTTAACACACACATTGGTCGCCAACTGAAGGGATATTTACTAGCCCTAGCCCCTTTGGGGCTATCCCGGATCAGGCTTATTTCTCAGACGTTCACTTTCAACTGAAGTTTGAGGTAGCCGAAACCTAAAGACGCTTAATTGGATCTAAAGGTCCTGGTTATCTCTTCCTAAAGGAGAGGAACAACCCGAGAATGTTGCTGTTTTCCAGATAGCGCTGTTAATAAGTTTAGCTAGACTGTAACGTCCCGGATATTATGAGGGTCCGGAGAAGTTATTCAGAAATCTGTAACTCTTCACCAAAGAGTGTAAAGAGATTGAGTTCACGAGTTATTGATACAGAAGACCGACGTGAGACAATTCTGAAAATATATAGAGATTTATTAAAAGAACCGACATGCAATTTTAAGTTGGTGAATCAGTCAATCGCAACGTTAACAGTTCTAAAAAGAGAAAAAATACGATCTTTTTAACAGAGAATCTTACTTTTAAATCCTAAGTTCGCTACAGTGTTACTGTTCTTATAGTTTTCTATACATGATATCCATCAATTTCAAATACGCTTGATCCCCGAGGTAAATAGATTTGGAGACCACAGAGCCGCCTCTGAAGCCGAGAATCGCTTTGCCCAATTAAAGCGACTCTGCTATCTCATTTGAAACTTTAATATTTATTCCCTTTTCCAGCTGTATTCCATCAGATTTTCTGCTGATGCAAGTTAATTATCCCTATTCATCTTTCTGCCGACCTCTGCAATTCTCCACTGCCACATCAGCTTGTAATATTCCAGAATCTTGTGGTATCTCCAGGTGTTCTGGGTTTACCATATAAAATGGTGTGAAAGGCAGGCGTCCCACATTTTACGTCATCTTTACGAGGGCAGATGTTCCTTATCTTATGTGCCATCTTTACGAAGCTTAAATTAAAACACCTTATCCAGGGTGGACCATTGTTTTTGTTCCCAAACGTCAGCTCGCAGCCATGCACGTTCTGTTTCAATAAGGTTATTTATTCAGGGTCAACAACATTCTTATCTCAGTAGCCAGAATTATTTCATAGAAATTTCATAGTTAGGTTTCTAAATTTCCAAACCCAGTTTGTCATGTTTTAAATAATTTATAAGGTACAGTTCCTTATATAGTATATTCCCTCAGAGTTTGACAGATCAATGCTTGGTTTCGGTTAATCAACCCATGTCTTTCCATGTGACAATAAATGTCGTCCCGCACTACTGTCTCCAACTCTTCCTCTACCACCGATGTTAGGCTGACTAGCCTGTATAGAATCTTAGACTCATATATTAATACAGCACAGAAGGAGACCATTCGGCCTATCGTGCCTGTCAGGCTGTTTTGAAGAGCAGTCGAATTAGTCCCGCTCTTTCCGCCTATCCCTGCAATTATTTCTCCTTCAAGTATTTATCCCATTTCCTTTGGAAGGGAGGTGCATTGTAAATCGTAATCACTCGTTTCCTAAATATGTTTTTCCTCATGTTGCCACTGGCTCTTTTGCCAATCACCTTAAATCTGTGCCCTCTCGTTATCGACTCTTCAGACATTGGAAACAGTTTCTCTTTATTTACTCTATCTAAATTCTTCATGATTTTAAACACCTCTATCAAATCTCCTCTAGTCTTCACTGCTCTAAGGAGAACAACACTAGTTTATCCAGTCTCTACACCGAAATATAATCCTTCACCCGGGAATCATTCTAGCAAAACTCTTCTGTACACTCCCCAAAGAATACACGTTCTTCATAAAGTGTGGTGCCAAGAATTGGACACAATAATCCAGCTGGGGCCGAACTAGTTTTTGAAGAACATAAGAAATAGGAGCAGGAATAGGCCACTTGGCCCCACGAACCTGCTCCACGATTCAATAAGATCATGGCTGATCTTGGGATCAAAGCCACTTTCCTGCCCGCTCCCCATGACCCTTCACTCCCTCATCTTGCGAAAATCAGTCTATCTCCACCTTAAAGTGTCAAGCAATGAATATCTCCAACAAGCGTGTGTCTAATCACCTCGGCTTGACATTCAACAGTATTACCATCGCCAAATCCCACACCATCAACAAACTGGGAGTCACCATTGACCAGAAACTTAAATGGACCAGCCACTTAAATACTTTTGCAACAAGAGCAAGTCAGAGGCTGGGTATTCTGCGCCAGCCTTCTCACCTTCTGACTCCCTAAGACATTTCCACCATCTACAAGGCAAAAGTAAGGTGTATGATGGAATACTCTCCACTTGCCTGGATGAGTGCAGCTCCAACAACACTCAAGAAGCTCGACACAATCCAGGAAAAAGTACTCCGCTTGATCGGCCAACCATCCATCATCTTAAACACACAACATCCTGACTTGGAAATATATCGCCGTTAATTCATCGTCGCTGGGTCAAAATCCTGGAACACCCTCTCTAACAGCACTGTGGGATTACCTTCACCATACGGACGGCAGCGGTTCAAGATGGGGGATCACCGCCCACATCTCAATCGCAACTAGGGATGAGCAATAAATGCTGGACTTGTCAGCGATGCCCACTTCCCAAAAAGAGAAAAAAACAAAAAAATATATAATTATCTTTGTAATTTGTAGGCACGCTAAATTATCAATGTTTCCCTTTACTGGAAAGTCCTTTTATCTTGTAACAGAACTCAGTGCAAGGGCAAGGATCACTGGGAGTGTCTGCGATTGTAGAACTGTACTGAGTGTGGGTCACTAAGAGGAGTGGACAACCTGACCCCAGTGGCCATGTATTAGCGGCAGTATCTGTCACTGTAGAATTGTACTGAGAGTGGGTCACTAACCAGAGTGGAACACCTGACCCCAGTGGCAATGCATTACTGGGAGTATCTCTCACTGTAGAACTGTACTGTCTGTGGGTCACTAACCGGACTGGAACACCTGACCCCAGTGGCCATGCATTACTGGGAGCATCTGTCACTGTAGAATTGTAGTGAGTGTGGTCCACTAAAGGGAGTGGAACACCTGACCCCAGTGGCCATGCATTACTGGGAGTATCTGTCACTGTAGAAATACTGAGTGTGGGTCACTAACCGGACTGGAACATCTGACCCTAGTGGCCATGTATTACTGGGAGTATCTCTCACTGTAGAACTGTTCTGACTGTTGGTCACTAACAGGAGTGGAACACCTGACCCCAGTGGCCATGTATTACTGGGAGTATCTCTCACTGTGGAACTGTTCTGACTGTTGGTCACTAACAGGAGTGGAACACCTGACCCCAGTGGCCATGTATTACTGGGAGTATCTGTCACTGTAGAATTGTACTGAGTGTGGATCACTGACCGGAGTGGAACACCTGACCCCAGTGGCCATGTATTACTGGGAACATCTGTCACTGTAGAACTGTACTGTGTGTGGGTCACTAACCAGAGTGGAACAACTGACCCCAGTGGGGTGGGCGGAGGGGGTGGGATGGGGTTTCCACAGCGCAGCCTGTGTCGGAGCAGTGACTGACTGACCTCAATTTCAGTGTATTCACATTTAGATGTGCATGCGCTAAATCCTGAAGCTCTGCTCAGTTTCAGAGGGCTAAATAGCATGAAATCTGACATTTCATCATCATTATCCACCGCAAAATCCGGGCTGCTAACAAACCTGCAGAATGGGCGTGTAAATGGCCAATGAATGTCAATAAAGATAACTGTGATTTGGTGCATTTTGGTAGAAGGACAAAGAAGATCACCTCTCTTGGAAAAAACGAGACGAAATGGCGTAGAGAAGCAAAGTGATTTAAAAGTACAGGTTCACAAATTATTAAATGTCGCATTGCTATAAAAATGCAAACACAGTACTTGGGTTACTTTCTAGAGGAATGGATTTCAAAAGCAAAGAAGTATACTTGATTAAGGTTTTTGGTTTAACGGAGAGATTGCATGAAGGCAGTGCAGTGGATGTTGTGTATATTGACTTTCAAATGGCATTTCATAAAGTACCACATATTAGGCTTCTTATCAAAATTGAAGCCCATGGCATGAAAGGGGCAATAGCTGCATGGATACAAAATAGGCTAAGGGAAAGAGAACAGAGAGTTGTGCGGAATGGCTGTTGTTTCAGATTGGAGGGAGGTATACAGTCGCGTTCTCCGTCGTTCAGTACTCGGATTTCTGTGTTTGACATATATTAATGACTTGGACTTAGAGATACGGAGCACAATTTCGAAATTTGCATATGACAACATACTTGGAACGGTAGTAAACAGTGACGAAGATAGTAATAGACTTTAAGCGGATTTAGATAGGCTGATGGAAAGGGCGGACACATGGCAGATGGAATTCAATGCAGCAAAGTGTGCCATGGTACATTATGGTAGGAAGAATGAGGAGAGACATTGGGCCAAAAATTGATCCCGCTGCGCGAGAGTACGCACTGCGTACTCTCGCGTATTCTCTCTCCAATTGCCGGTTTTCTGCATGCACTGCGCATGCGCTGAAAACCGGCACTTGGTCTTTGGAAAAGGGGGCGGTTCCTCGGTGCACCGCGTGCGCGCTACAGGCTACGCGCACGCTGTGCACTTAGTGCTTTGGACGCGCAGGTAAGGACGGAAGATTTTAGAAATGGAAAAAGGAGGAGTAAGACCCACTTTTAACAAGGTAAGTAGTGAATTAAGTATTTTTTTGAATTTTTTTTAACAGGTATATCTTTTTTAGAGACTTTAAAGACAGGTAAGTTTATTTTTATAACTTTTTAAAAGATTTAAAAATTTTTCAAAAATTTAATTTTTTATTTAAAATGGTTAATTTATTTAACTATACTTATTTTATTAATGTGATGGTTTTTTTAAAAAAATTAATTGAGGTTTAGCTGTTATTTTGGGGGGGTGTAAGATTCATAGCTTTCACAGCATGTATGTGAAACTTATAAATGGAAGATGGTGTGCTGCCATTGGCTCTAACTGAGTCACGTGATCCCACAGCTCGCACGAATTCACTACGCCGGTGGGATACGCAAGCACTGCCCAGCTGATGTCTGGAACATCAAATTCGTGCGAGCTGGATCTGAAAAAGCCAACGCAGAGTGAGAGATCGCGCCTGCTTCTTTCCCCCGCGTGAACAGAGCGAAATCAATTTCTGGGCCAATACTAACTAATTGGTGCCATTTTAAAGGGGATGCGATAACACAGAGAGACCTGGGGTTGATTGTGCACAAATCTTTGAAGATGGAAGGACAGGTGAACAAAACGGTTAATAAAACATATGGGATCCTGTACTTTATAAATAAAGGCAGAGAGTACAAAATCCAGGAATATATGCTAAACCTGTATAAAACACTAGTTGGTCTCCAGATGGAGTATTATGTCCAATTCTGGGCACCATATTTTAGGAAGGACGTGAAGGCTTTGGAGAGCAGCGGAGGCAGCCCGAGGAGCGGCGGTATAAAGGTGAGCCCCGAGGTGTGGTAGGCCCAGAGCAGCGGAGGCAGCCCGATGAGCGGCAGGCGGCGGATAAAGGTGAGCCACGAGGCGTGGTAGGCCCAGAGCAGGGGAGCCAGCCCGAGGAGCGGCAACGGCGGGATGAAGGTGAGCCCCGAGGCGTGGTAGGCCCAAAGCAGCGGCGCCAGCCCGAGGAGCGGCGGGCGGCGGTATCAAGGTGAGCTACCGGGATTTTCCTTATTCCATTTCGGGAGAGGGAAGCAAAAAACAATCGAACTCTGACATCACCAAGAAGCAGGTAAGTGATTGGTTGGTGAGTATTTTCCTTCTCAATTTTTCTAAACTTAAAATTTTACTGTTTCTAGGGTCTCTGTTGTGTAGCGGGGACTACTGTTAAGAAAGGGCCCTTGAGTGTATCATTTAATTCCAGCTGCAACTACTGATAGACCGCATTGCGGCTCTGGAGCTGCGGATGGATGCATATTGGAGCATTCGCGACGCTGAGAACGTCGTGGATAGCAATTTTAGCGAGTTGCTCACTCCGCAGGTAAATGGTGTACAGGCAGGAAGTGAATGGGTCACCACAAGGCAGAATAAGAGGTGAAGGCAGGTAGTGCAAGGGTCCCCTGTGGCCATCCCCCTCTCAAACAGATATACCACTTTGGATACAGTTGGCGGGGGGGATGACTTATCTGGGGAAGGCAGCAGCAGCCAGCTTCCTGTCACCATGGGTGGCTCTGCTGCACAGGCTGGGAGGAAAAAGTGTGGAAGAGCTATAGTGATAGGGGACTCAATTGTAAAGGGAATAGATAGGCGTTTATGCGGCCGCAAATGAGACTCCAGGATGGTGTGTTGCCTCCCTGGTGCAAGGGTCAAGGATGTCCTGGAGCTGCTACAGAACATTTTGGAGGGGAGGGCGAACAGCCAGTTGTCGTGGTGCACAAAGGCACCAACGATATAGGTCAAAAAATGGGATGAGGTCCTAAAAGCAGGGAGTTAGGAGGTAAATTAAAAAATAGGAACTCAAAGGTAGTAATCTCAGGATTTCTACCAGTGCCACTTGCTAGTCAGAGTAGAAATAGGAGGATATTTCAAATGAATACGTGGCTAGAGGAATGGTGCAAGGGGGAGGGATTCAAATTCCTTGGACATTGGAACCGGTTCTGGGGGAGGTGGGACCAGTACAAACGGGACGGTCTGCACCTGGGCAGGTCCGGGACCGATGTCCGAGGTGGAGTGTTTGCTAGTGTTGTTGGGGAGGGTTTAAACTAATGTGGCAGGGGGTTGGGAACCTGAGCAGGGAGACAGAGGAAAGGGAAACAAGGATAAAAGCAAAAGACAGGAAGGAGAAAAACAAAAGTAGAAGGCAAAGAACTCAACGGTTTAAATCAAACATGGTCACAGTAAATAATAATTCATAAAGGTCTGAGAGCATTAAAAAAACAAGCATGAAGGCTGTGTGTCTTAATGCAAGGCGAATGCGGAACAAGGTGGACGAATTAGCTGCGCAAATAGAGTTACATGAATTCGATTTGATTGGGATTACAGAAACATGGCTCCAGGGTGGGCAAGGCTGGGAACTCAGCATCCAGGGGTATTCAATATTTAGGAAAGATAGGCAAAAAAGAAAGGGAGGTGGGGTAGCATTGCTGGTTAAAGAGGGGATTAACACAATTCAAAGGAAGGATAGTAACTCTGATGATGCAGAATCTGTATGGGTAGAACTGAGTAATAACAAGGGGCAGAAAACGTTCGTAGAATTGGTATATAGACCTCCAAACAGTAATACGGAGGTTGGGGATGGCATTAAAAGGGAAATTAGAGAAGCATGCTGTAAGGGCACAGCAGTCATCATGGGTGATTTTAATATACATATAGATTGGGTTAACCAAATTAGTAACAATAATGTGAAGGAGGAATTCCTAGAATGTTTATGGGATGGTTTTCTGGAAAAATATGTCGAGGAACCAACCAGAGATCAGGCCATCTTAGACTGGGTATTATGTAAAGAGAAAGGATTAATTACCAATCTTATTGTACGAGGCCCCTTGTGTCAGAGTGATCATAATATGATAGAATTCTTCATTAGGATGGAGAGTGAAGTAGTTGAATCAGGGACTAGGGCCCTGAATTTAAATAAAGGAAATTATGATGGTATGAGGCGCGAATTGGGTAGGATTGATTGGGGAATGTCACTCAAAGGATTGACGGTGGATAGGCAATGGCAAACATTCAAAGACTGCATGGATGAACTACAGAATTTCTTCATCCCATTGTGGCACAAGAATAAAACAAAAAGGGTGACTCAACCGTGGCGAACAAGGGAAATTAGGGATAGCATAAGATTCAAGGAGAGGGCATATAAATTGGCCAGAAAAAGCGGAAAAGCTGAGGATTGGGATGAGTTTAGGATTCAATAAAGGAGGACAAAGGGATTAATAAAGAAGGGGAAAATAGAATATGAAAGTAAGCTTGCAAGGGAACATAAAAACTGACTGTAAGTGCTTTTATAGATAAGTGAAGTGAAAAAGATTAGTGAAATCAAGTGTAGGTCCCTTGCAGTCAGAAGCGGGGGAAGTTATAATGGGGAACAAAGACATGGCTGACCAATTAAATGAATATTTTGGTTCTGTCTTCACAAAGGAGGACATACATAACCTCCCAGAGATGTTGGAGAAAATAGGTTCTGATGAAAGGGCGGAACTGTAAGAAATCAGAATTTGCAGGAAAATGGTGTTAGGGAAATTGACGGGATTGAAGTCCGATAAATCCCCAGGGCCTGATAATCTACATGCATGGACACTTAAGGAAGTGGCCCTAGAAATACTAGATGCATTGCTGATCATCTTCCAACATTCGATGTAATCTGGAACTGTACCCATGGATTGGAGGGTAGCTAATGTTACCCCACTATTCAAAAAGGGTGGTAGAGAGAAAGTGGGGAATTACAGACCGGTAAGCCTGACATCGGTAGTGGGAAAAAATCTAGAGTCCATTGTAAATGATGTAAGAGCTGAGCACTTGAAAAACAGTGAAAGGATCGGACAAAGTCAATATGGATTTACAAAAGGTAAATCGTGCTTGACTAATCTACTGTAATTTTTTGAGGATGTAACTTGGAAAATAGATAAGGGAGAATCAGTAGATGTGGTGTATTTGGACTTTCAAAAGGCTTTCGATAAGGTCCCACATAAGAGATTAGCATGTAAAGTTAAGGCACATGGGATTGGGGGCAAGGTATTGACTTGGATTTTGAACTGGTTGGCGGACAGAAAGCAGAGAGTAGGAATTAATTTGTCTTTTTCCGAGTGGCAAGCAGTGACTAGTGGGGGACCGCAGGGATCGGTCCTAAATGGCTTACCCATTATCCTTAGATTATGACCCCTGGTTCTGGACTCTCCGACCATCGGGAACATTCTTCCTGCATCTAGTTTGTCCAGACCTCTCTGAATTTTATACGTTTCGATCAGATCCCCTCTCATTCTTCTATACTCCACCGAGTATAAGCCCAATCGACCCAATCTCTCCACATATGTCATTCCTGCCATCCCAGGTATCAGCCTTGTGAATCTTCGCTGAACTCCTTCCATGGCAAGAACATCCTTCCTCAGATAAGGCGACCAAAACTGCACACAGTACTCAATGTGTGGTCTCACCAAGGCCCTGTACAACTGCAGCAGGACATCCCTGTTCCTATACTCAAACCATTTCGCTATGAAGGCCAACATACCTTTTGCCTTCTTCACCACCTGCTGCACCTGCATGTTTACCTACAGCGACTGGTGCACAAGGACACCCAGGTCTCGTTGCACTTCTCCTTCTCCCAATCTATTGCCATTCAGATAATAATCTGCCTTTCTCTTTTTGACACCAAAGTGGATAACCTCGCATTTATCCACGTTATACTGCATCTGCCACGCTTCTGCCCACTCACCCAACCTGTCCAAATCATCCTGGAGTTTCTCGGTATCCTCCTCGCAGCACACACGCCCACCCAGCTTTGTGTCATCTGCAAACTTGGAGATATTACAGTTAGTTCCCTTATCTAGATCATGAATGTATATTGTGAATTTCTGGGGTCCAAGGACCGGTCCCTGCGGTACCCTACTAGTCACTGCCTGCCACTCAGTAAAAGACCCATTAATTCCTACTCTCTGCTTTCTGTCCGCCAACCAGTTCTCTATCCAAGTCAATACCTTGCCCCCAATCCCATGTGCCTTAACTTTACAGGCTAATCTCTTATGCGGGACCTTATCGAAAGCCTTTTGAAAGTCCAAATACACCACATCTACTGGTTCTCCCTTATCTATTTTCCCAGTTATATTCTCAAAAAATTCCAATAGAGCAGTCAAGCACGATTTACCTTTTGTAAATCCATGTTGACTTTGTCCGATCCTGTCACTGTTTTTCAAGTGCTCTGCTATTACATCTTTTATAATAGACTCTAGTATTTTCCCCACTACCGATGTCAGGCTTACCGGTATGTAATTCCCTGCTTTCTCGCTACCACCCTTTTTGAACAGTGGGATAACATTATCTACCCTCCAATCCATGGGTACAGTTCCAGATTCCATCCAATGTTGGAAGATGATCAGCAATGCATCTACTATTTCTAGGGCCAGCTCCTTAAGTACCCTAGGATGTAGATTATCAGGCCCTTGGGATTTATCGGCCTTCAATCCCGTCAATTTCCCTAACACCATCTCCCTGCAAATACTGATTTCTTTCAGCGCCTCAGAATGGCTGCTCAGAGACACTTGGTCTGACTCCCAGCCACATCACTCTGTCCACAGACAAGTACACTCTGAGGGTCAGGATGTGTGGGATTACTGGGCTGATGCTAACAGTTCCCATGTCCGCCCCGCTGTATTTCGCCTGACTACATGTAGCAATCTGTGGGTTCCATACAGGCAATGGGACACCAGTCAAGCACTGCCCGGACCCAGGCGCTTATGGACTGTGAGATTGTGATTTGACTGAGACACACAGGTTGTTATATTTCAGCTATTATGGGTTTAATGTTGGATAATGCAGTCGAGATCAGGGGGACGTGCTCGTTTACACGGTATGGTAGAGCATAATCTGAAGGCTGAACTTGTTCTTGACTTCCTGTGTGCAATGTCATGGGAGACTGGCTAGTATATACACATATACACAGAGACTAGTCTGACGTTCCACAAATGGAGTCAAGGTTAAATATCTTCCACAGATGAGGCAGGTCTGGAGGCCAGCGGGGAAAATGGACAACAGCTCATAGGCGTAATTGAGTCCCATTTTAACATCATGCACTCTGTCCTTATCTCTATATTTCAATATCGCATTACTATGTACACATTTATCATGGGAACTGCCTATGTAAAATTCGAACATTGTGATTCAACCCTCCTGTCTCGGATGGGCGGGTTGGAGGTCTGGGGATGGAGGGCTGCCAGAGAAAGTGAAGCAGGTCGAGAGATCAAAGGGGGAGGTGAGGAGAAGAGGAGCGGAATGGGAGGAGAGGACGGGTGAGGAGGCGGGGAACGAGGGAGAGGAGAGGAAAGGAGGATCATGTGTAATATCAGATTGGAGAGAGAGGGGGAGAATCATGAACGAGGAAAGGGAGGATCGGCATGGATAGGGCTGAGGGAAGGGGAAGATAGGTGAGAAGAAGTGGCAGAGAAACAAATAAAAGGTGGAGATAAGGGAGGGGGAATGGGTGAGGGGGAGGAGGCTAACGGAAATGAGGAGAATGGGACAACGAGGATAAGGGGCGAGGAGGAATAGGAAGTGGAGAGGGGTAGAGCAGCAAAGGAGGGAAAAAGGAGGAGTTGGAAGAGGAGGAGGGTTAGGGAGAACATAAGAACATAAGAACATAAGAAATAGGAGCAGGAGTAGGCCAATCGGCCCCTCGAGCCTGCTCCGCCATTCAATAAGATCATGGCTGATCTGATCCTAACCGCCAATCTACTATCTATCACAGAACCATCTCCTGCATCTAACAGAATTGCACACACGAAATAGGAGCAGAATCAGGCTACACAGTCCCTGGGCCCGCTCCACTACCCACAGGGCCATGACCGATCCGAACCTAGACTCATGTCCAAATTCCTGCCCGCTCCCCGTAACCCTTAATGCCCTTTATTTCTAGGAAACTGTCTATTTCTGTTTTAAATTTAATTAATGTTGTAGCTTCTACAGCTTTTTGTGGCAGCATATTCCATGGACCTACCACCCTCTGAGTGAAGTAGTTCCTCCTCATCTCAGTTTTGAAAGAGCAGCCCCTTATTCTAAGACTATGTCCCCTAGTTCTAGTCTCACCCGTCATCGGGAACATCCTCCCCGCATCCACCCGATCCAACCCCTTCACAATCTTATATGTTTCAATAAGATCGCCTCTCATTCTTCTGAACTCCAATGAGTAGAGTCCCAATCTACCCAACCTCTCCTCATATGACCACCCCCTCATCCCCGGGATTAACCGAGTGAACCTTTTTTGCACTGCCTCGAGAGCAAGGATGTCTTTCCTTAAGTAAGGACACCAAAACTGTATGCAGTATTCCAGGTGCGGTCTCACCAATACCTTGTACAACTGAAGCAATACCTCCCTATTTTTATATTCTATCCCCCTAGCAATGAAAGCCAACATTCCATTTGCCTTCTTAATCACTTGCTGCACCTGCATACTAACCTTTTGAGTTTCGTGCACCAGGACCCCCAGATCCCTTTGCACTTCAGTACTCTCCAGTTTCTTGCCATTAAGATAATAAATTGCTCTAGGATTTTTCCTGCCAAAGTGCATCACCTCACACTTTCCAGTGTTGTATTCCATCTGCCAAATCTCTGCCCACTTACTTAGCCTGTCTATGTCCCCTTGCAGGTTTTTTATGTCCTCCTCATTCACTACTTTCCCTCCCATCTTTGTATCATCTGCAAATTTTGATATGTTACACTTGGTCCCATCCTCCAAATCGTTAATATAGATTGTGAAGAGTTGGGGACCCAGCACTGACCCCTGTGGAAGAGGAGTGGGGATGAGATTGGAAGAGGAGAGAAGTGGAGGAAGCGGGTGAAGAGGAGGTCGGTAGGTGGCAGTGTTGTCCAGGGACACTCAAAGCCTTTTATTTCATTCAGTCCACAGGCATTTGATTGAACTCTGGAGTTAGTTCAAACCAGCTGACGGTGTGCAAACATTCCCGGGAGGGCTTATGCTCAGTGTAAATGAACTTATTTCTATTTTACAGCGACTTTGTAAAGTGCACCTACATCTGCTCCCAATACCGAGAGTGCGGAAAGGAGCCGATGGGAAGAGGCCTTCACTCCCTGATTGAGATCGCGTTCTGCGGGGAGATTTGTGCTATAAATCCTCGCTCACCCAGGAGCTAAATTCACAACACTAATGAAGAGTGGGTGGACTTTCATCAAGATGAACCAACAGAAGTTTGACCAAAAAATGGCCAATTTAGACTTTGTGCTCGGAGCTTGGAGTTTATTCACTTCCGATAAAATGGACAGTTTACAAGCTCAGCGTCCCAATCAGCTTAAAGCAGCTTGAAGATACAATATCAGTCCATTCGGCAGAAGCATTGCAGAATAAGGTGAAAGACGGGAAACCTATACGGACACCTCATCCTGTGAGAGCTCTAAGATGTGCCGCTGTTTCTGGGGTAACTGTGGCCGTGGGTGGGCTCTGTCTGGTGAGCCGAGTATTGTCAGACACGCGGGAGACTTCAGAGCCCCGATCATAATTGAAACATGGTTTCTGAGACTGTACCTGAAATACATCCATAACCTGATGATCTGTGCGTTATCATGTGTCGAACTTATTGGAAATGGCATTTACTATGTATACATTGCTTATTTTGGGCTCGGTAATATATTTGAAAATCACAATGTATATCAGGACATAGCGGTATGTTACAGAATATCCCAAGAATAAATGCTTTATCTCCCGCTGAAACAGATCACAAACGGAGTATTTCTCTACCCATTGTTAGCCGGGCTATGAGAGGGTTTGTTCAGGAATCCAAATCAGCACAAATTAAACGGCACAGAGCGCGGCTGCTGATCAGTGATCAGCCTTTAGCGTAAATAAGGCTCCGAACTCTGAGAGAATATTAAAGGAAGTGCAGCGGGTTCAAGACAATTCCACCTCTGTTTTAATTACGTTGCGATTCCCACTCATCTGATTACAGTGTGTTTATGGGATTATTAAATCTCTCTCCAGCACTTCATGCAGTGCTGAATAAACGGTCAGAAGTATCTAGAATTATCTTTATTTGACAGTAATTTAATTACATGGCATGTGTTTCAATGTATTATTCTCTGATCCTATTTTATAATATCGGGAGCGTGGAATTTACCGAGAATCATTCTTTAGATGTTGTACCAGGAGAAATGTAAATTTCTTGTTAGAGCGCAATGAATCATTGAAAGTTCAAATCGTTAAATCCCCTTTTGTTTCCTATTCATATTCACGCTAATCTGCCCCACACAGTATTTCGCTGCAACCCAGCCGACTGCCGTTAGCGAGGCTCGAACACCCAGTGTCATTTACAGAAAGTATCTGGGGTTTCTGTGCAGTAACTCAAAGATCAGTTTCCTCACTTCTGATCGCTTGGCTTAAAGCCAACTTCATACTCTTTACCTTGTGAGTGAGGCCCGCTTATATACAAATCTACCCAGCAACAGTACTGGAGTCAATTTATTATTTAGTTCTTTAACTGTGTGAAACTCTTCCTATCACTCAGGTCAGGAAATATAACCAGCGTCTTAGATACCCTGCTAGTCGCAACAGTCAGCTGGAGGATCAGGTCAGCACAACAATCCTGTAATAGACAGAGAGAGACAGACAGACAGGCAGAAAGACAGGCAGACAGACAGACAGACAGGCAGAAAGACAGGCAGGCAGACAGACAAATAGACAGACAGACAGACAGGTACACAGACAGATATGCAGACAGATAGATAGACAGATAGATAGATTGATAGATAGATTGATAGATAGACAGACAGACAGACAGACAGATAGATAGATAGATAGATAGACAGATAGATAGATAGATAGATAGACAGACAGATAGATAGATAGACAGATAAACAGATAGACAGATAGACAGATAGACAGATAGATAGAAGGATGAAAGGTGCGGTGGATGGATGATTGGAAGGAAGGATTGATGTTCATGTATGATGCCGTACATTCTCATCTTTGTGCTGGTCTACTATCTGAGATGAAGCAGCCTGTTTACATTTGTATCAGTATGATGCCTTCAGTCCTTCCTGATTTTCTGCATCATTTCAATCCCTATGGTATCCATAACCAGAGAGATGAATTTCACCTGGAGAAGCCTGAAGTAATCCATGCGGTACTGATGCTCCTTCTCTGGTGATGGGGAATCTTCATCTCAAAGATATAAAGCGAGCACGTGACTTGGGTTGAGAAACGACAAATATAATATTTGGAACATGTGATCCTTTCATATACAACAAAGAACTCAACATATCCTCACCCGAATAACTTGAACCACATCGGGAACAAAGCAGATCAACGGGTACATCATTTCCAACTTCCCCACCTAAATACTTGCTCCTGTCAGACTGGTGCGGTCGGACCATTCTGAACAGCACAGATGAAAGGAGCATCAATTGTGACTTTATTTACCGCCATATGATCATTGTAAGTCTTTGTCAAAGTGAAATATGTGCTGTGGGTTTTTCGCGCGTTGTGGTCGCAAATTAAAATGGCCTTAACCCCTTTAACCACTCTCCCCAGAGCCTTTCCATTGAGTCCATTCATACTCTGAATGAATTGTTCACCGGTTGGGCGGGTGAGGTCAGTACATCACTGAGATGTGCGCAGGTTGATGGTAAGGAGTCACTGTGATGGAGATATATCGTTAGAGTGGTCATGGGACAGCAGCCGCACAGAGCTGAATCAGTGAAGTTGCCTAATATGGTGATTTGAATGACAGTTTTGGAAAAGATTATAGGCTCAGTGCTCTAATACATGAGAGTAACAGAATCCTATTGCTCAGAATGTTGTACTTCTTTCTGCGACTTGTTTAGGTTCGTGGGGAGCTGGTATATGGCTACAAAGACTGAAATAAGATGCCATTGTGGGACGACATGGAAATTACTTATCCATGGTATTTTTTGTTCCAAATGTAATTCTTCAAACTCTTTCTTAATGTCCGAAAGCGCTTTAAAATGAATTATTAAAACTGAAGTGTTATTGGTGATGTGATTTTCGGCGAATGGCTCCGAGTGGATTGATTGCTGATTGACCCCCTCCCCTTGTATAACAGGCTCTCTCCCACAACCTACGGATTATTACTGAGGTCTGTGTAGAGTTCCCATTCCTGCTCAATACCCCACTATCCGGAGTAACAAACTGTCTCTGCCCCAACTCACAGAAAAAGCAACAGATGGACGGAGAGAGATTTCCGGACCATTAGTATTTCCCAGGCCGTCATGTTACTAAACAAATGATGTTTCTCCATACTGCCGGTCTTCATCGTGTTTCCAAACAACAGATGTTTCTCAATCCATTGGTGGCTTCAACCTTCTGATAGTTCCCCAACCATCAACTTTCTCAAACAATTGACAGCTTGCAATCGATTGATGTTTCTCGACCAATCATTGATTCCCAAACCTATCAGGCCTCCCAATAGGTTGACATTTAGCAATCTATTAATGATCATCAATCCTTTAACAATTCACAATCCATTGATGTTCCGTTTAAAAAATAAGAGTTTTGCCCACATATCCTTTGGGTGTTTGCGCGGCTCCTTTACCGGTGGCGGTTCAGGGTTTAATACAAAGCGGTTGGATCATTCAGTAAAAGTTCAAGAATGGCCGTGTGAATCCGGTGCCTGATTCAGGGTCACACCTGCACTCAGTGCCTGTACCACGGGCAGTTCTCTACAACTGAAGTGAATATCTGAGAGGTTCGGACTCAGTCTGATTTGCACTTGTATCTACATCGGAAGTGGAATCTTTGAATGCCTGTGTGATGGAGAATTCCACAGGTTCACCACTCTCTTGTTGAAGAAATTCCTCCTCATCTCAGTCCTAAATGGCTTACCCCTTATCCTTAGACTGTGACACCTGGTTCTGGACTCCCCCGACATCGGGAACATCCTTCCTGCATCTAGTCTGTCTAGTCCTATTAGAATTTTAAACATTTCAATGAGATCCCCTCTCATTCTTCTAAACTCTAGCGAATATAAGACTAATCGACCCAATCTCTCCTCATACGTCATTCCTGCCATCCCAGGTATCAGCTTGGTGAATCTTCGGTGCACTCTCTCCATGGCAATAACATCCTTCCTCAGATAAGGTGACCAAAACTGCACACAATACCTTAGGTGTGGTCTCACCAAGGCGCTGTACAACTGCAGCAAGACACCCTTGCTCCTGTACTCGAATCCTCTCGCTATGAAGGCCAACATACCATTTGCTTCTTAACCGCCTGCTGCATCTGCATGCTTACCTTCAGCGACTGATGCACAAGGACTCCCAGGTCTCGTTGCACTTCCCCTTGTCCCAATCTATTGCCGTTCCGATAATAATCTGTCTCCCTGTTTTTGCCACCGAAATGGATAACCTCGCATTTATCCACATTATACAGCATTTGCCATGCATCTGCCCATTCACCCAACCTGTCCAAATCATACTGGAGTTTCTCTGCATCCTCCTCACAGCACACACGCCTACCCAGCTTTGTGTTGTCTGCCAACTTGGAGATATTACATCTAGTTCCCTCGTCTAGATCATTTATATATATTGCAACGCCTTGATTTCAAAATTCATATCGTTGTTTTCAAATCCCTCCAAGGCCTCGCTCCTTCCTATCTCTGTAATCTCCGTCAGCCCCACAACCACCCGAGATATCTGCACTCCTCTAATTCTACCATCCTGAGCATCCCTGATTATAATCGCTCAACCATTGGTGGCCGTGCCTCCAGCTGCCTAGGCCCTAAGATCTGGAATTTACAGCCTAAACCTTTCCGCCTCTATACCTCTCTTTGCTCCTTTAAGATACTCGTTAAACTCTACCTCTTTTACCAAGCTTTTGTCAATCTGCCCTCATTTCTTATGTGGCTTGGTGTCATTTGTTTGTCTTATAATACTCCTGTGGAGCGCCGTAGGATGATTTACTATGTTAAAGGCGCTATATAAACACAAATTATTGTTGTTGATATATAGTCTATGTAAGTATGACACTGCAGAAGATATATTTTACGGTTAGAAAACATCATTTACACAGAGGGAGGTGAGAATATGGAATTATCTGCCAGGAAGTATATTTGACTCCGCCTCTTGTGGAGGAGTGAAGGGTATTGAGATCGCAGGTACTTTCTAGATCATATCAATTGGTCGTCAATAATATCAATACCCTCCGGTTACACAACGATAGGCACAACCGTATGTTTGTCTGTCTGTTTACGATACATTGAGGAAACATTTTTGATGGAAGAAGCTTGCTTCTCCTTCAGACTACACAGTGAGATTGGAACATGTCATCGTCACCGCCGACGTAACGCCTGCAGTTTATGTCGAGGCCCTTGCCCTAAATGCACCACCATGTGCGGTGTTAATGCACAGAAGTAATTCCTGGAACCCCCGGATGTCACCTGTGAAACCCTTAAACTGACCGCTCTATAAATTGTCACTCACATCTTGCAGCAAATATCCCAAACAGTTCTGAACTAGCGCCACAAAACACGAGCAGAGCAAAAAGTGAAGTGTGCCTGCATGCATTGTCTCGCTTATGGATATTTCCACCCGAGGGTCTCTCAGTGAGATCATGTCCAGCAAGATCTTCTTCCAAATGTTCCCAACCAAAACCATCACCTATTACATCCCCTTAATGCCAGCATAACAAGGACGCTTGCAACTGCAAGAGACAGATTGAGAGGGACATTGACATTAAGATTTTGCTGATTCTATTCAATAGTCGCCTTCAAAGAGAATTGGATAAATACTTGAAGGAGATAAATTTGCAGGGATTTGGGGAAAGAGTCAGGGAAGTGGGACTAACTGGATTGCACTTCGAAAGAGCCGACGCAGTCTCGACGGATCAAATGGTCTCCTTCTGTGCTGTACTATTCTATGATTCTATGATTCTATTAGTTCAGGCCAAAGATGAGGTGAAGTTGAATTTATAACAGCAATTTTAGTCATTCTGCCCTTAATTCCTCCTGATCACTTATCGTCTTCTGGTTTAACTGAGAAACTCATCTGGGTGAACATAACTTGGTAAATGCGGAATTAAGAATCATGTTTAATAAACTCAAACGTATGTAGTAAATGTTAAACATCAGCAGGTGCCGAAAGTGATCATGTGATCATAATGAAACATGAAATATCCAGAGGCCGATGTTGCTGAGCATATCAGTCACCGTCTTTTTTATTCGTTCCTGGGATGTGGGAGTCCCTGACAAGACCAGCATTTATTGCCCATCCCTAATTGCCATTGACAAGGTGGTGGTGAGTCTTCTTGAACCGCTGTAGTCTGTGTGGTGAAGGTACTCCCATAGTGCTGTTAGGGAGGGAGTTCCAGGATTTTGAACCAGCGACGACGAAGGAACGGGGATATATTTCCAAGTCAGGATGGTGTGTGACTTGGAGGAAAACCTGGAGGTGGGGCGTTCCCATGCGCCTGCTGCCCTTATCTTTCTAGATGGTAGAGGTCGAAGGAGCTGCACTCATCCAGATAAGTAGAGAGTATTCCATCACACTCCTGACTTGTGCCTTGTAGATGGTGGAAAAGATTTGGGGTGTCAGGAGGTGAGACACTCGCCGCAGAATACCTAGCCTCTGACCTGCTCTTGATGCCACAGTATTTATGTGGCTGGTCCAGTTAAGTTTCTGGATATTGATGTTGGGGGATTCGGCGATGGTAATGCCGTTGAATGTCAAGGGATGTTGGTTAGACTCTCGCTTGTTGGAGATAGTTATTACCTGGCACTTGTGTGGCGCGGATGTTACCTGTCACTTAACAGCCCAAGCCTGAATATCGTTCAGGTCTTGTTGCATGTGGGCATGGACTGCTTCACTAACTGAGGAGTTACGAATGGTACTGAACACTGCTCAATCATCAGCGAACATTCCCACTTCTGATCTTATGATGGATGGACGGTCATTGATGAAGCAGCTGAAGATGTTTGGGCCTAGGACACTGCCCTGAGGAACTTCTGCAGCGATGTACTTTACCTGAGATAATTGACCTCCAACCACCGCAACCATCTTCCTTTGTGCTCGGTATAACTCCAGCAAGTGGAGAATTTTCCACCTGATTTCCATTGTCTTCCGTTTTACTAGGGCTCCTTGATGCCACACTCTGTCAACTGCTGCCTTGATGTCAAGGGCAGTCACTCTCACCTCACCTCTGGAATTCAACTGCTATGTCTATGTTTGAATAAAGTCTGCAATGAGGTCAGGAGCCAAGTGGTCCAGGTGGAACCCTAACTGAATATCGGTGAGCAGGTTATTTGCGAGTAAGTGCCGCTTGATAGCCCATTCGACTATAAGTTCCGTCACGTTGATGATTGAGATTATGCTGATGGGGCAGTAATTGGCCAGGTTGGCTCTGTCTTACTTTTTGTGGACAGGACATACCTGGGCTGTTTTCCACATTGTCGGGTAGATGCCAGTGTTGCAGCTGTACTGGAACAACTTGGCTAGAGGCGCGGCTAGTTCTGGAGCACAAGTCTTCAACATTACAGCCGTGATATTGTCAGGGCCCATAGCCTTTGCAGTATGAAGTGCGCTCAGCCGTTTCGTGATATCACGTGGAGTGAATCAAATTGGCTGAAGACTGGCTTCTGTGATGGTGGGTTCCTCGGGAGGAGGCCGAGATGGATCATCTACTCAACACTTCTGGCTAATTATGGTTGCCGGCGCTTCAGTCTTTTCTTTTGTGCATGCGTGCTGGGCTCCGCCATCATTGAGGATAGGATTGTTCAGAGAGACTCCTCCTCCGTTAGTTGCTTAATTGTCCACCATTTCTCGCGGCTGGATGTGGCAGGACTGCAGAGCTTTGACCTGATCTGCTGTGGAATCCTTTTGCTGTTTAACATGTACATAGTCCTGTGGTGCAGCGTCACAAGATTGGTATCTCATTTTCAGGTACGCCTGCTGCAGCTGCTGGCATGCTCTTCTAATGCCTCTTTGAACCAGGGTGGGTCTCCTGGCTTGATATTAATGGTCGAGTGAGGGATGTGCCGGGCTTTGAGGATACAGATTGTGGTGGAATACAATTCTGCTGCTGGTGATGGCCCACAATGCCTCAAAGCGGCCCAGTGTTTTTGCTCAGGGACATTGAAGACGGCTTACTGCAAGAATTCCAGGGACAGGTTGCAGCTGTGACAGGGTTATCTTTCAAGAGAGAACATCGGTTACCAACTGCACATGTCCCTTCAGTGAGTAGTCCATCCCAGGAATCAAGACATTTTCTTACAGTAAAAAATGTATCGGAAAATAAATTCAATTGAAACTGAGTTTGCTGACACCCATTTCCGGTCACTGACGGTGACGAGCGCGACTGGGACTGGATCAAAACTCAATGTGCAGTTTCCGGAAAATGTGGGGAGAATTTGGAATAACAATAGGACGACAGATCTTCCGATGGTGAAATTTCTTCTTGAACACTTAACAATGGTGTGTTCTTTTTGCACAAGTGATAGTTCGCTCATGTTAAATAGTTTAAAGTCAATTTACAAATAATGCGGCGAGGAATGTATTAAACGTTTGTTACCGCCCTTTGAGAACTTTACTGACCTAATGATCTGCCGGATCATTTTACACCTTCCTCTGGTATCCTCAGGTTTATCATGGAGGAAGGAGCTAGGAAAGAGCTGCTTCGTGCCAGAGGGAGAGTGTAAAGATTGAATAGAATGAGTCTATATTCTCTGGAGTTTAGAAGAATGAGAGGTGATCTCATTGAAACGTGTAACATTCTTAGACGGCTTGCCAGTGTCGATGCTGAGAGACTGTGTCCCTGCCAGCATAAGGATTCGGCCATTGAAGACTGAGATGAGGAGTAATTTCTTCACTCAGAGGTTTGAGAATATTTGGAATACTCTACCTCAGAGGGCTGTGGAAGCTCAGTCGTTAAATATATTAAAGACTGAGATGGATAGATTATTGGGCAATAACGGAATCAAGGGATATGTGGATCAGGAGGGAAAGTAGCGCTGCTGTAGATATCAGCCATGATCTTATTGAATCGTGCAGCAGGCTCCAAGGGCCGAATGGCCTGCTCCTGCTATTAATTCTTATGTTCTTATGTTCTCAAGAGGATAACTATCAAGGAGGGAGGGGGCGGACTTGGAGGAATCGGTAGCGCAAAACTGGCGATAGTAATGATAGTGTGAGTAATGTGCCGGGCTATGGAGATACAGATTGTGGTGAATTGACATCAATGGAAGTGAAAATTGGGCCGGCTGCCAACGGGTTGCAGCGTCTTTATCGCGAAGACGGAAAGATAACAAGATATAACCAGAATAGTAATTGAAACCGAAACTATAGGTTATCTAGTTTATTAAATTAACAATTCGAATCCGAAGATATTTTACCGCATTCTTCAACTCCTCTCTGAATTTTCTCTGAGTCACTGCATAAATACACGTGTTGGTGCAACAGCTCAGGAGTTGGAGCATGTTTCCACTTTCCTGGCGAATGAACTTTGGGTCATTGAAATTGGAACCTGAGAAATAAGCTTCGTTTGTAATTTTCACATGCAAGAAATCTACAACATACGTCATCCATAATAGAATAAAACTTCCCGAAATGGCGAAGAGTAAAACCATGGACTTTCTCCGGCTCTCCATCTCTGGGTCACTCTGATTCTCTCCATTGCTGTGGGCCCGGAGTCTCCTGCGGGCTCTGCTGGCCGCTAGAATGTGTCTGACGGTTAGAGCATTGAGCAGCAAAATCAGAAAGAATGGGAGACCTGGGTTTAAAACACGTGCAAAGCAATCATATGCTGTCCATGCGAGTGAAGTGTAGAAGCTTGATTTTATATTACAAAACCAGGGAACATTGTTAATTATATAGAGCGGCTCGTAGATAAAGTACCAGGGAACGCTTTTTAAACAGCTCAGCAGACAGACCGTTCCTATAACCACAGCCGCCGTTTTCTCGGTGCAATATTTTGTTTTCAGCTTCTGGCAACAAATGGCTACAAATCGATCAAAGGTGAAAGCGACCGTTAACCAGACAGAACTCTCCGTGGCTGCATAAATTAGCACAGTACTGAGAGTACAAGCCGGTGTCAGTGACAAAAAACTTACTGGAAAATAAATGCCAATAATCCGATTAAATATCACAGCTGTGATAACGACCAGGAGATCCGTCACCGCCATGGACACCAGGTACCGAGTGATACATCTGGAGAGACCGCATCTTCCTCGAGACAGGATCACAATCGCCACTAAATTGACTGAGAGTAAGAAGAAAATTAACATTGGGATTTACCAAGCGAAATCTCAGCTAACCCATCAGTGTGAGAGGATTCTATGACAGCTTTGAAACCTCATCCAACCATTGCAGATCATTGTAATTAGTGGGTTTGCAGTGTCTTCCTGTCTCGAGGTTACTCGTGATACTTAGTTGTCCACTGCATGGTATTAAAAGGAAACTAGCTTAACCATACAGCAGTCAGCAGTAACAAATTTGTATTATGAGAATGTATTCTGTGTTAGAGGCTAACACACGGTTTAGATTAGATCATTGGCATTCTGCTCAGTAAGTAGGAGGATTCAGGTTAATGTAATTTCCGAAGCATCAAAGGATTTGTGTAAGTTTTCTCGTTTACTTAGAGCCAATAGGCCTCTAATGACGTGTGATGTTTATAAACATGCTAAACGGTCTTACCTTCGATATAAAATAAATGCCAATCCCACTGAGAATGGAGTGTCTGTGATGCCACACTGCCATTTATAGGTGTAGTAGCACATGACAACAGAAGAATCACATGACAATAATCTCAGAATTGATAGGCTCAGAGCAACTCCTCTCACATTGCCCATCTCGGTGTATAAATCGGCGAACTCTCAGTAATTCTTTGGCACTCTAGCTGAGAACTCGACTGGGTTGATTCATAGTTCTCAGACACCGATGGGTATTCTACCAGTACGTAAAGATGTAGGACTTGCTTGTACGTTCTACCGATATTAATAAAAGCAACAAGTTGATTTATAAGAACATAATAAGAAATAGGAGCAGGAGTAGTTCATTCGGCCCCTCGAGCCTGCTCCGCCATTCAATAAGATCATGGCTGAACTTCTCCCTCAGCTCTACTTTCGTGAATTATCCCTATATCCCTTGATTCCCTTAATATCCAAAAAACTATCGATTTCTGTCTTGAATATACTCAATGACTGAGACTCCGCAGCCCTCTCTGGTAGAGAATTCCAAAGAGTCACCACCCTCTGCGTTAAGGATCCTCTCCTCATCTCAGTCCTAAGTGGCTGACCCCTTATTATGAGACTGTGACCCCCGGTTCTAGACTCCCCAGCCAGGGGAAACATTCTCCGTGCACCTACGTTATCAAGCTGTGCAATAATGTTGTATGTTTCAATGAGATCACCTCTCATTCTTCTAAACTCTAGAAAATACAGGCCTAGTCTGCACAATATCTCTTCATAGGACAATCCCCCCATGCCAGTCTGGTGAGCCTTCGTTGCACTCCCTCTATGGCAAGTGTATCCTTCCTTAGGTAAGGAGACAAAAACTGTACATAATACTCCAGCTGTGGTTTCACCAGGGCCCTGTTTAACTGCAGGTAGGTATTTTTTCTTCTACTCAAATTCTCTTGAAATAAAGGCCAAGGCTCGCTGGTGCCGAAACCCAGGTAATTTGGATTAATCTACTCCGTTGATCTAACAGAACCAAGTCTGTCCCCTTGTCATAAAATGTCTGTTAAAAATTTGAGGCTACATGTATTTTTTACATATCAAGAGCGAGAGAGGGGGTGGGGTGTCAAAATGCTCTCTTTAATAGGGACTGGATGTTTATACTATTTTACGAATGCAACATCGGCTGCTTTTCATTTCCATTGACTTCAATTCTTAACATAATCAGCGATTCTGTAAAAGGGGCGAAGTCAATAGAAACGGGAATCGGTCGATGTGTGAAACGGGCGGGCGATTCGCTGCCACCCATTTTCCGCCCTGCATAAAAGTGCAAACTCAAACCAGTCCTATAATACTCTGATTCAATATTATTCTTCGTAGTTCAATAGAAAACGAATCCGAGGAACAGTTGGTTGAAGCATTGGCGATTCTCTGCAGTATAACGTGATCAGCTAGGAAACGCCAAAATAAGGCGCTATAACGCCCCTACCGGCGGAAGGACGTAATTAAATAGCGATGGTTTGAGTCCGCAGTTTCCATTACAAACATAGCAGCAGGAATTTGTCTTAGGATAAATTGAGACAAATGTGTACCAAAACGTGACAACCGAAAGTCAGTTTTCTTTAGTCACCAAGAGCAAGCAGAAATATTTTGAGTATATTATTATTCAAGACAGAGATCGCTAGATGTTTGGACAAGAAAGGTAGCAGGGATTTCTGGAGCGGGCGGCAAAGTGGAGTTGAGGTCGAAGGTCAACCATGATCTTATTGAATGGCGGAGCAGGTTCAAAGAGATGTATGGCCTCCTCCTACTCCTATTTCTTATAACCTTATTTTCTGATTATCTGGTCTCCCAAAGCATTTTATATGCTGTGGGGGGGGGGGGGGGGGGAATGGGCGGGGGGTGGGGGAGGGGGCGCTGTTCACTGGTACCACTGGCGTTAGTGGGTCTCAAATTGGGCTCGATAGCATTATGGTCCTGTTGACACCAACGAAGAGGATGGCCTACAATTAGACGACTGGCGACCTGATACACAGCTTTTAATAATCAAATTTGCGTTACAGGAGCCCAATGTCCTCATTGCTGGTGCTCGGTTTCACCACTCATATCCCAAAAATCAAAACCAAATACAGGCAGTGAAATTGGTCTGCGGGGTAGCACACAATGGGCGAAGTCAAAATCAGCCATGGTTTAACATTTGCTGCAGAACCATATCGCTCTGCGCTACAGCCAATGACCGATTTTAACACCTACAGTTGGTATTAACTCCGGTATCCATTTTGAGTTTTGCGTAACCAAAGTGTGGAACACACCGACCTGTCACCTGTAACCGTGCTGAAGAAATGTCTGCGATTTTGAAGCACTGGCATTATTAACACCAGGCAGACGATTCCCTGGGACACCAAACGGGTGTCTCGATGCAGCTCCCGAATTGAGACCTCCCAATATTGGGACCCCTACATTCCATGTGAATTTCCCATTCACTACACATTCTGTGTCACATTTTGCTCAGAGTCTTGCGTCACACTTAATTAAAATGTAAATATATTTGTAGATGCAAATTTCTTGCATCTTATTGGTTTATATGTAAAGTTCATCTATCACTAAAACGTTATGACTACTGATTTACAGCTAAACTTAAAATTAACAAGACACAGACATCGAACTTAGCCATTGTTTATTTAATCACGTTTGGCCACTAACGTCTTCACCTGTACGCTTTAAAAAAATCTTTGCCAAACCTTGTTTTGTCCCAGTGGCCTACGATAGGTTCAAGTGCCTAACGCTCAACTTAACGGCCGTTTCATAGGATTGCATAGGATATACGGCATAGAAACTGGCCTTTCGGCCCAACCAGTCTCTGCCGGCATTGATGTTACACTCGAACCTCCTCCAGTCTTTCCTCATCTAACTCTATCAACATAACCCTCTATTCCTTTCTCACTCATACGCTTGTCTAGCCTCCACTTAAATGAATCTATACTATTCACTTCAACCACTCACTGTGGTAGCGAGTTCCACCTTCTCACCACTCTCTGGGTGAAGATATGTCTTCTGAATTCCCTGTTTGGAAAGAGTGGAAACACTCTCGTTTTATCTACTCTATCACAACCTTTCATGGTTTTAAAGACCTCTATTAGGTCACCCCTGAGCCTTCTTTTTTCAAGAGAAAAGAGACTCAGCATGCTCATCCTTTCCTGATAGTTACACCCTCGCATTTCTGCTATCATTCTTGCAAATCTTCACTGGACCCTCTCCAGTGCCTCTGAATAGTTTGTATAATATGGCGACCAGAATCGTACGCAGTGCTCCAAGTGTGGTCTAACCAAGGTTCACTACAAGTTTAGCATTATTTCACTACTTTCCAATTATATCTCTCTAGAAATAAAGCCTAGTGCTTGCTTTGCTTTTTATGGCGTTGTTAACCTGTGTCGCTACTTTTAGTGATTTGTGTATTTGTACTCCGAGATCCCATTGCTCCTCTACACAACCCAGACTCGCACCCTCCAAGTAATACGTGACCTCCTTATTCTTCCTACTAAGATGTACTACGTCACATTTATCTGTGTTGAAATTCGTTTGCCAATTATATGCCCATTCTGCAAGTTTATTAATGTCCTCCTGTAATTTTTTGCAGTCCTCCTCAGTATTGATTATCCCCGGTTGGAAAATTTGGATATTGTTTTTTTGATTTCAATGTCTAAATCGTTAATATAAATTTTGGACAATAGTGGTCCCAGCACTGAAACCCACTACCAAACTTCTGCCACTTGAATAGCTGGTCTTTGCCCCTACTCTGCTTTCTAACTTGAAGCCAGCTAGCTCCATTCTGCTACTTATCCCCTGACTCCGCATTCCCTCACCTTATTAATTAATCTATTATGTGATAGCTTATGGAAGACCTTTTGAAAATCGAGATAAATTACATCTACTGAATTACCCTTGTCTACTCTCTCTGTTACCTCTTCAAAAAATTCAATGATGTTGGTGATCAAGACCATCCCTTTTCAAGTCCTCTCCCAGCTTCCCGAACGGGAGGCTACTGCTCCTGCTCCTTCCACGTTCATTGGCCCGAAAATTAGACCTAATACGGGTGAGTACGCACTGTGGACTCGAGCGTATTAGGTCCCGAATTGCCGGTTTCCTGCATGCACTGCGCATGCGCGGGAAACCGGCACTTCGTGTATTGCCAAGGGGGCGGTTCCTAAGTGAACCGCGTGCGCACTACAGGTTGCGCGCACTCAGTGCACTTAGTTTTTTTTCAGGTTTGAACCCGCAGGTAAGTGGTGAAGATTTTACACATAAAGAAAGCAGGCGTAGGACCCCCTTTTAACAAGGTAAGTAGTTAATTAAGTGTTATTTTAAAAAATTTTCAACAGGTTTATTTTTTTACAGACTTTAAAGAAAGGTAAGTTTATTTTTATAACTTATAAAAAGAATAAAAAAAATTTCAAAAATTTAATTTTTTGTTTAAAGTGGTTAATTTATTTAACTATAGTTATTTTATTAACGTGATGGCTTTTTTTAATTTAATTGAGGTTTAGCTGCTCTTTTGGGGGCTTGTAGTATTCATAGCTTTGACAGCCCTTGCTGTCAAAACTATGAATGAAAGATGGTGTGCTGCCATTGGCTCTAACTGTCCCACGTGATCACAGAGCTCGCACGAACTAATTGCGCCTCTGGGTAACGCAAGCACTGCACGCCGGCAACAGGGAGAGGCCCTCAAACTGAAGTTCGTGTGGGCTCGAAACAAAAAGTTAGGCGCGGAGTGCGATATCGCAGGGAATCCTTACCCCCGCGGCAACCATCGATGTTTAATTTCTGGGCCAATATGTCTTAAACTCCATTCCGGAGTCCCACCACAGTCCCATGTTAAATTCTAATCTCCCTCTACTCAGCCTCAGCGATTTTCCTGTCAACCCCATCTCACCTCGCATTTACTCCCTCCCATCCTCCTCCCTCATCCATCTCTGGCCACCAGCAACAATGTCTCAGAACAGAGCGTTGCGGGACCACCCATTAGCACAAAGCAGCGGCACCTCAGCAAGTGTCTCACGACTAATTAACTGTTCACGTTATTTCATAATGAGAGTGATTCACTCAATTAATAATTATAGTATAAATTAAACATAATCACTTCAGTTAACTTACTCGAGAAACCTACTTATTGAGGTAATAACTAGATTTAATAACTTCACTTAACAAGCAACATCTGATACCTGTGATCGTTCTCCTCAGATCTCCGCATTGGTTTACAAAATGTCGTCATAATTTAGTTTATAACTTCATGTCTTTCACTATAAACACCAGTATCCTTTCCATCAGCAAGCCCACTAGAAGCCGACCAGTGCACCGTAGTCAACGATCCAACTTAAAGGCCACAATTAGCGGAGAATGGGAGATACCAATAAAAATAGGGTAACCAGAATGAAGCCCTTGACACAAGGCTTGTGCTGAGGAATAGTCGCAGAGTACTGTTTGTGTCCGAGACTCAACGATTGCGACTTGTTTAAATCAGAAACTATCTTTAAGAAAATGGAAAACTAGGACACCCCTGACGACGTGACTTTTTAACAAACAGCTGGAGAGGAATATGCCACATTTGTAATTGTCAGTAACAACAGTAACTTAATTCAACAGTGATTTCACAAATAACGATTTCGTGCAATGACTCACCCGGAACTCCAATGGCTGCGAGAATAGTATAGTAAATGGCATATACTAGACCACTGATTCGGCTGTGCATTTTCTATGAGAAGCGATGGTCTCTCCTGGTGCTGGATACAGTCGCTCCACACAGATTCTCCGTGACAGGCTCAAATGCTCCCTGATTTATACATGTTGGAAATCCACAGGGAGACAATTAGGCCGCACAATTAGTTACAGTTATTTGAACAAACATATTCGGCAGTTACTTCTCATGTTCATTGTGGGAGGCGGTGCAATGTTGTTCGGACTCTTGGGATACGAATATCGAGGCTCGAGGCCTCATGAGGATCAGGGAAGTTTCGACATTAATTTCAAAATAGTTTCGGCAATTCGAAGGTGAGCTGACTCACCCGGAATGTTTATTTCTGTGAGGCAGAGAAGGAGCATCGCTACCCATGAGGCTGAACCCACCATAGCTCAGTGACATCTGGGCCAGACTAGAATCACAATAACAGGGACAGTCACACGCTGCCGTTGTTATACTGACACAGTACAATGTGTACTTACACAATACACGGTGTAGCCACACAATACAAAATGTCATACTCACAACAACAAAAACAACAACGTGCTTTTATATTGCGTCTGTAATATAGTAAAACGGCCCAAGGCGCTTCACTGGAGCTTTCTCAAACAAAAATTGAGACCGAGTCACATAAGGAGATACTAGGACAGGTGACCAAATGCTTGATCGAAAGGAAGGTTTTAAGGAGCCTCTTAATGAATGAAAGTGTGGGAGAGAGGCGGAGAGGATTAGGGAGAGAATGCCAGAGCTTAGGGCCTAGGCAGCTGAAGGATGGACTACCAATGATGGAGCGGTAAAAATCTGGGAACCTCAAGTGACGAGAATTGGAGGGACGCAGATATCTCGCAGTGTTGCGGAGCTGGAGGAGAATACAGAGATAGGGAGGGTCGAGTCCATGGAGTGATTTTAAAACAAGGATGAGAATCTTAAAGTGGGTGCATTGCTTAACCGGGAGTCGGTGTCCGTCAGTGAGCACAGGGGTAATGGGTGAGCGGGACTTGGTGCGAGTTCGGACACGGGCAGCAGAGTTTTGAATGAGCTGAAGTTTGCGGAGGGTGGTCGGTGGGAGGCCGGCTCGGAGAGCACTGGAATAGTCAAATCTAGACTAAAGTCATGGATTAGGAATTAAGCAGAAGGTGAACTTCGGCAAGGGCAGAGACGGGTGATGTTATGGAGATGGAAATAGGCAGTCCTGGTGATGGGCAGACTATGTGGTTGGAAGCTCATCTCGAGGTCAAATACGACACCAAGGTTGCAAACGGTCTGGTTCAGCCTCAGACAGTTGTCAGGGAAAGGGCTGAACTCGGTGCCTGGGGAACTGAGTTTTAGGTGGAAAACACAGACAAAGGCTGCGGTCTTCCGAATATTTAGCTGGATGGAATTGCTGGTAATCCAGTACTGGATGTCGGACAAGTAGTCTGACAATTTAGAGACAGTGGAGGGGTAGCGCAAAGTGGTGGTCAGGTCGAGCTGGGTGTCGGCACCGTGCATGTGGAACCTGATGTGTTTTCGATGATTCCGCTGAGAGGCAGCAAGTAGGTGAGAAATACGAATACGGAGAGATCCCTGGGAACACCAGAGATAATGATGCAGGAGCGGGAAGAGAAGCCATTGCAGGAGATTCTCTGGCTATGCCTGGATAGATAAGAATGGAATCAGGCGAGGGCAGCCCCACCCAGCTGAACGACGGTGGAGAGGCGATGTGGAGGATGGTGTTGTCAACCATGCCGAAGGGTACAGACAAGCCTAGAAGGAGGAGGAGGGATAGTTTATCACAGTCACTTTCACATATGATGTAATTTGTGAATTTGATTCTTGGTTGCTGAGGGAAGTAAGGTTAGGAATAACGGAGGCTCCAGAGACAGGGGGCTATTTTGGCCGAATAATTTAGGAGCTAAAGAGGTAAAAAGGTGGCCAAGTTGGAGTCTTATCCTGCAATGCCAGTTCAGCCTGCGTTTAGCCCAAGACGCCATCTGGTTAAAGGAGTTGAAGCCAGCGCGAGGAAAGGCCGCCTGGAGGATCGTTAAGTGGCTACTTGACAACGAAATTGCCTTCTTGCGCACACAAAAGAGGCTGCACGCCATTTTGGTGGATAACGCTTAACTTAACGACTTCTCCTAACACCGAGCAGTTGAGCAAGAGCAAATAAGTCTCTGTTGAGTATTTCGAGCGCTAATGCAAGGCATGCTCAATTTTCAGTGTTCACTTGATTGAGATCGACTGACTACACTGCATTTGAAGAGGGCTTCTGAGACACATTGGGAGACTTTCTAGGAAACTCTGTCAAGACTTCACCAACACCCTATCAACAAGTTTCCCGGATATTCTCTCAGGATTTCTAAAAAGAGTGAGTGCTGCGCCACTCCATCTTACTGGACAACTTACAAGAGTCAGGAGGAGAAAGGGAACGGTTGGTCATGTGCAAATTGATAGGGGCTACCTTTCTCTGTATGATGATGTGGAGGAGTAGATGAGCCTCGGCGGAGCAGCACCTGATGCAACAGGAGAGCGGGGGCATAAGGGACAGGAGGGCGAGCAGGGATCTCAGCAGGAGGACCTAGCCACCCAGGATATTCAACATTCCCACATTCACATGACCCAAGCTTAGTGCATGGGGAGGCTGCGCTTTGCCAAGGAGATCATTATCGAGATCTGTGGCCTCTTGGAAGGGAGGCTCAGACGTCGCAGCACAGCCATGGCCCTGTACAGCTGCAGCAAGACGTCCTTGCTCCTGTACTCGAATCCTCTCGCTATGAAGGCCAACATACCATTTGCCTTCTTAACCGCCTGCTGCACCTGCATGCTTACCTTTAGCGACTGGTGCACAAGGACACCCAGGTCTCGTTGCACTTCCCCTTTTCCCAATCTATTGCCGTTCTGATAATAATCTGCCTTTCTGTTTTTGCCACCAAAGTGGATAACCTCGCATTTATCCACATTATACTGCATCTGCCATGCTTCTGCCCAATCACCCAACATGTCCAAATCATGCTGGAGTTTCTCTGCATCCTCCTCACAGCACACACGCCCACCCAGCTTTGTGCCGTCTGCAAACTTGTCTAGACTCTCGTCTAGATCATATATATATATTGTGAATAGCTAGGGTCCTAGCAGCGATCCCTGCGGAACCCCACTAGTCACTGCCTGCCGCTCGGAAAAAGACCCGTTTAATCTAACTCTTTGCTTCCTGTCTGACAACCAGTTCTCTATCTAAGACAGTACCTTACCCCCAATCCCATGTGCTTTAACTTTGCACGCTAATCTCTGATGCGGGACCTTATCGAAATCCTTCTGAAATTCCAAATACACCACATCCACTGGTTCTCCCTTATCTATTCGATCAGTTACATCCTCAAAAAGTTCCAGTAGATTAGTCAAGCATGATTTACCTTTTGTAAATCCATTTTGACTTTGTCCGATCCTGTCACTGTTTTCCATTTGCTCTGCTATTATATCTTTTATAACGGACTCTAGCAGTGATCAGTTTACACACAGACACTGTCCCTCAACCAAAGAGCTGGACAATTCACAACTAAAATCTGCAGTACAGCTCGACCTAATGATCAGTTTATACTCAGACACTGTCCCTTAACCATGGAGGAGGTCAGTTCACAACTAAAATTCACTGGTACACCTCGACCTAATGATCAGTAATGCTATAGGTTCCCAGGTTGATTAAACATTGATGTAATCCGCGATGATAATAGGTTTCTGATGTGGTAAAACAATACCTTCCCTCCCGTACATATGCCGTTCTGGTTGTCACATCTGATGGACCTGTCACTTCCATGGTGGAGTTTAGACCCATAGAGTCATGGATTCATAGAGTTATACATCACAAATAGAGGCCCTTCGGCCCATCGTGTCCACGCCGGCCATCAATCCCGGTCTATTCTAATCCCATTTTCCAGCACTTGATCCGTAGCCTTGTATGCTATGGCGTTTCAAGTGCTCATCTAAATGCTTCTTGAATGTTGTGAGGGTTCCTGCATCTACCACACTTTCAGGCAATGAGTTCCAGATTCCAACCACCCTCTGTTTGAAAAAAACTTTTCCTCAAATCCCCTCTAAACTTCCTGCCCCTAGCTTGAATCTATGCCCCCTGGTTATTGAACCCTCTACTAAGGGGAAACGTTCCTTTCTATTTACCATATCTATGCCCCTGATAATTTTATACACCTCAATCAGGACCCCGCTCAGCCTTCTCTGCTCTAAGGAAAACAACCCCAGCTTGTCCAGTCTCTCTTCATAGCTGAAGCGCTTAAGCCCAGGTAACATCCTGGTGAATCTCCTCTGCACCCTCTCCAATGCAATCACATGCTTTCTATAGTGTGGCGACCAGAACTGCACACTCTATTCCAGCTGTGGCCTAGCTAGTGCTTTGTTCAGCTCCATCATTACGTCCTTGCTCTTATATTCTATGCTTCGGCTAATGAAGGCAAGTATCCCCTATGCCTTTTTAACCACCTAATCTACCTGTCCTGCTGCCTTCAGGGATCTATGTACATGCACACCAAGGTCCCTCTGACCCTCTGTCCTCCGAGGGTCCTACCATTCATTGTGTATTCCCTTGCCATGTTAGTCCCCCCCAAAATGGATCACCTAACAATTTTCAGGGTTAAATTCCATTTGCCACTGTTCTGCCCATCTGACCATCCCGTCCATATCGTCCTTTAGCCTGAGTCTTCCCTCCTCGCTATTTACCACTCCACCAATTTTCGTGTCATCTGCGAACTTACTGATCATAACTCCTACATTCATATCGAAATCATTAATGTACACTACAAACAGCAAAGGACCCAGCACCGATCCCTGCGGTATACCACTGGACACAGGCTTCCAGTCAAAAAAACAACCTTCGGCCATCACTCTCTGCCTCCTGCCACTATGCCAATTTTGGATCCAAAGTGCCAAATTGCACTGGATCCCATGGGCTCTTACCTTCTTTACCAGTCTCCCATGCGGGACTTTATCAAAAGCCTTACTGAAGTCCATGTTGAACACATCAACTGCACTACCCTCATCCACACACCTAGTCAGCCCTCGAAAAATGCAATCAAATTGGTCAGACATGATCTCACCCTGACAAAGCCATGCTGACTATCCTTGATTAATCCTTGCCTCTCCAAGTGGAGACTAATTATGTCCCTCAGAATTTTTTCCAATAATTTTACTACCACTGATGTTAGGCTCACTGGCCTATAATTACCTGGTTTATCCCTACTAGTCTTCTTGAATAATGATACTACGTTAGCTGTTCTCCAGTCCTCTAGCACCTCCCCTGTGTCCAGAGATGTTCTGAAAATTTGTGTCAGAGCCCCTGCAATCTCCTCACTTGCCTCACACAACAGTCTGTGATACATCTCGTCTGGGCCTGGTGATTTATCCACTTTTAAGCCCGCTAAAACCGCTAGCACCTCCTCCCTCTCAATAATAATTTGTTCTAGTATATCTCAATTCCCCTCTCTGATTTCTATGCCTACACCGTCCTTCTCCATAGTGAATACAGATGCAAATATATTCATTTAAAACCCCAACTAGATCTGTGGCTCTACACAGAGTTTGCTACTTTGGTCCCTAATGGGCCCTACTCTTTCCCTGTTTATCCTCTTGCCCTTAATATACTTATAAAACACCTTGGGATTTTCCTTTATTTTGCCCGACAGGTTATTTCATGCCCCTCTTCGCTCCCCTAATTTTTTTTAATGCACCTCCCTGCACTTTCTATACTGCTCTAGGGCTTCCATTGTTTTTAGTCCTTTGTATCTGCCAAAAGCCTCCCTTTTTTCCCTAATCCATTCTCGTATATCCCTTGACATCCAGGGTTCCCTGGGCTTGTTGGTCCCACCCTTGACATTTATGGGAAAATGTTGCCGTTGTACTCTCTCTATTTCCTTTCTGAAAGAGTCCCACTGCTCTGATGTGGATTTTCCTACAAGTAGCTGATCCCAGTTCACTTTGGCCAGATCCTGCCTTATCTTATTAAAATCGGCCTTTCCCCAATTTAAAGCCTTTATTTCCGGTCCATCTTTGTCCTTTTCCATGACTACCTTAAATCTCACCGAATTATGGTCACTGTCACCAAAATGCTCTCCTACTAACACTTCTACCACTTGCCCGGCTACATTCCCTAGAATTAGGTCCAGTACCGCCCCCTCTCTTGTCGGACTTTCTACATGCTACCTCAAAAAGCTCTCCTGGATGCACTTTAAGAATTCCGCACCCTCTGAGCCTTTCACACTCTGACTATCCCAGTTAATATTGGGGAAGTTGAAATCCCCTACTATTATTACCCTATTATTTCTACACTTCTCTGAGATTTGCCTACACATCTGTTCCTCTATCTCCCCCTGACTGTTTGGGGCCTATGGTACACTCCCAGCAAAGTGCTTGCCCCCTTTTTGATTTTAAGTCTACCCATATGGCCTCATTCGAGGAACCTGCTAAGATATCATCCCTCCTTAGAGACAGTAATTGACTCCTTGATTAATATTGCGACACTCCCTCCTCTTTTACACCCACCTCTGTCTCGCCTGAAGATTCTATAGCCCGGAATATTGAGCTGCTAGTCCTGCCCCACCCTCAAACATGTCTCTGTGACAGCAACAATATCATACTCCCATGTGTTCATCAACACCTCCTTCAATTCATCTGCCTTACTCGCAAGACTCCTTGCATTAAAAATAAATGCCATCCAGCCTTGCCATTACCCCTTGTGCCAGTACATATTTGCTCTGCCTTCAATGATGACTTGTTTTTTCCTCTATATTTGTCTGTACATCACCCCCTACTATAGCTCCACTCCGTATCCCATCCCCCTGCCAAGTTAGTTTACACCGCCCCCCCGCCCCCAGCAGTACTAGGAAAGCTCCCAGCAAAGATGTTGGTCCCGTTCCGTTTCAGGTGCAACCCGTTCGACTCGTACAGGTCCCACCTTCCCCAGAAGCAGACCCAGTGATCCAGGAAACTAAAGCCCTCCCTCCTGCACCAACTCTTTAGCCACGCATTCATCTGCTCTATCCTCCTATTCCGATACTCACTAGCAGGAGGCACCGGGAGTAATCAGACATTACAACCGTTGAGGTCCTGCTTTTAAATCTGCTACCTAGCTCCCTAAATTCTTATTGCAGGACCTCATTCCTCTTTCTTCCCATGTCGTTCGTACCAATGTGAACCACGACCTCAGACTGTTCGCCCTCCCCCTTCAGAATGCCCTGCAGCCGTTCAGTGACATCCTTGACCCTGGCACCAGGGAGGCAACATACCATCCTGGAGTCACGTCTGCGGCCACAGAAACGTCTATCTGTTCCTCTTACGATATAATCCCCAATCACTATTGCTCTCCCACTCTTCTCCTCCCCTCCTGTGCAGCTGAGACACTGGTAGTGCCACGAACTTGGTTCTTGCTGCATTCCCCTGCGAAACCATCTACCCCATCAGTATCCAAAACGGAAAATCTGTCGGAGAGAGAGATGGACCCAGGGGACTTCTGCACTACCTTCCTAATTGTTTTACTCTGTCTGGTGGTCACCCATTCCCTGTCTGCCTGTGCACTCTTTACCTGCGGTGTGACCACCTCGTTAAACGTGCTATCCACGAAGATCTCAGCTTCGTGGATGCTCCACAGTGACTCCAGACGCAGCTCCAGCTCCGAAACCCGGATTTCGAGTAGCTGCAGATGGAGACACTTCCTGCAAATGTGTTCGCCCTGGACACCGAAAGAGTCCCTGACTTCCCACATAGCACAGGAGGAGTACTCCACATTGCCGAGCTGCCCTGCCATGTCCTACCCTTAATTTACTCCCTTTAAGTTAAAGAATATTAAATACACTAGGGACCTTGCTTCCCTTTAAACACTACTTACTCTAAACTAGCGACCTTACTTTTACTTTAATGACTGGAATGTAGAAATACTGTAGAAATACTGACCGCTGGTTCTCTGTCCTCTCTTGTGCAACATTTTAGATCCTGGTCTCCTGGAAGCTGACAAAGATGGAAAAAGAAAGGAAGACCTCCCTCCCCGAATTTCCTCACTCACCAAACTCGCAGTTTAACGCTCTGTCCCAATCTGCACTCCGTGCCAAACTACACTATAGCCTCCCTCATTTATACTGCTGAGATGTAACTAAGCGAGCTCTCCGGCAGTTACAGCACCAGATTAGACCACTTAATTAATTAATTACTCTCACCTGCTCTCCAGCACCTTGTTGATTAGCCTTGCCCAAGCCTGGAAGAAACTTAAAACATGAAACAGTAAATTTAAATGCTAATTGCAAGCACACAAGACTAGAATTTATAAAAATAAGAGATTAACCTTTAAGATTTACTCCCTCACTCACCAAATTCGCAGTTTAACACTCTGTTCCGGTCTGTACTCCGTGACAAACTGCGCCCATCCTATTCCAATCAGGACCACAGATATATTTTGAGTGATTGTGTAAATGAGTTGGGCAAATGAGGGCATCCTCATTTGTATGACATCTTTGTAGGTTTGGTTCAATCCCTGTTAGTTCTTCTAACTGGACCAGCCATTGTGGTGCTGTGAGGAATTGACTATTGGCATTTCTTTTCGACAATCCTGTGCTTTCTCCCCTAAACAGAGGGTTGGGTCTGGTCAATTCATTAAACACGGATTTTTTATTATTAGTTCGAACAATTTTTGACTCCCTATCTTGTGGCATTCGTGGTTAACTAGGTAGATCTTAATCAAACTTCTGATCTTACAGAGTTCCGCATCGTCATGATAACGAGTCAATCCTGATAAATGTTTATTGTTTACCCAAGTGGGGAGGCGTTCCGCATTGTTAATTTGAAGGTTTTCCCTAGTTTGTTCTACTAACCAGTTCCCATACATAACGCATACATCATTATGAGCCGCTTGGTCAGAGGCCTTTCTATCTTCTCTAATAAGATTATTTATTCTATTTGCATGATCCTCTACCTCGTGTATAATGTCCAACAGATGCACGGTCATTATCTGATCTTCTTCCAGCTCTTTACTTTCTATACTGTTCCCTTTGCTGAGTATATCTTTTAATTTCTCCCGTAGTTTTCGAAATTGTATCTGTAAGCTTGCCGAATCCATAGAATTAACTACGGAAGTGACTGTATTTATACTCATGAGAACATCATTTATCAAATCTCTCTTTTGCCGCCCCTTCCCTTGACTCGTTTCATGCTTATTATTAATCTCATGTCGAAAGGCATTCTGTGCTTTTTCTATACTTCTGGACAAGGTGCCTTTTCCCAATATTGGTCAAAAAGATGCTGTAATATTCTTTGAGTTAACTGCGTTGTTTTATCGGGGCACCATTTTGGTAATATTAGATCTGTTAGGTTTAAAATAATCGGGACCACTTCTGGTATTACCTGATGATAGACTGCTCTATAGGTCGGGATAATTTCACCATTTCGGGGACGTGGTTCTAATTGAGGGCAATGTCCCTCATTTTCCTGAAATTCTGAGCCAATCTCTTTCTCATAGGGCATGAGTGCAACACTATGAAATTGCCCACTATCTGCTTCACAACCTGTGATTGCGTTTTCCGATTTTATTATTTCACTTTTCTTATCGGCAGGGTTTTTATAATATCCCCAACGTTTAAACGTTGTCATAAAGGGTCCATTCCCCTTCATAGTTATCAATGGCTGATCTTCGGGGGTATGAACCAACGTTCAACTTCCTGTTTGTCAAAGTTGGGCCTTATATTAGAACTAATGTAAGAACACAGGCCTGTGTGTTTTTTCCACCATCGTGGCCAGCATAATTGAATGTATTCTTTGATTTCTGAAGCTATTGGGCCATAGCTTGATTCTTGTATCTGTTTCCAAATACCATTGCTCTTTTTCCGAAATTTCCATACATTTGGGCATTTCATGTGTATACGGCTGGGTTTAATTTATCAGTTATAGTGTGGGGGTCCGTCCACTTTACATCAACCGAGTGTTTTGTAGAAGCGAAGTTTTACAAGATCACTTGGTCCCCAACCTCATACACAAATGGTCTTCTTATTTTTTGATTATAATACTGTTGATTTGTTCACGTGATTTACTCGTGTTCTTTGCTATCAGCCTGTTTACCTCATCCATAAGATCTATCAGGGTCTGTAACTATTTTAGACTAATGGGCTGTAGTTTATTCCCCAAGGCTACGTGTTCCGATATCCGCATTTGTCTCCAGTCACAGCCTCATATGGACTTACCTTGTTGTCCCGTGAGGGGTAGAAAGTATTGCCATTAAATATATAGGCATCATGTTAGCCCAATGAGTGGGGTGTTGTGTGTATAAAGGTATCATGTTAGCACATTGAGTGAGGTGTTCTGTACATAAAGGAATCATGTTAGCCCATTGAGTGGGGTGTTCTGTACATAAAGGGATCATGTTAGCATATTGAGTTGGGTGTTCTGTACAAAAAGACATCATATCAGCCCATTGAGTAAGTTGTTCTGCACATAAAGGGATCATGTTAGCCTAATGTTTGGCGTGTTCTTTACATAAAGGCATCATGATAGCCCTTTGAGTGGGGTGTTCTGTACATAAAGTCATCATGTTAGCCCATTGAGTGGGTTGTTCTGTACATATAGGCAACATGTTTGCACATGAGTGGGGTGTTCTGTACATAAAAATATCATGTTAGTCCATTGAGTGGGTGTTCTGTATATAAAGGCATCATGTTAGCACATCGAGTGGCGTGTTCTGTACATAAAGGCATCATGTTAGACCATTCAGTGGGGTGTTCTGTACATAAAGGCTTCATGTTAGCCCATTGAGTGAGGAGTTCTGTACATAAAGGCATCATGTTAGCCCAATGAGTGGGGTGTTCTGTATATAAAGGCATCATGTTAGCCCATTGAGTAGGATGTTCTTTACATAAAGGCATCATGTTAGCCCATTGAGTGGGGTGTTCTGTACATAAAGTTATCATGTTAGCCCATTGAGTGAGGTGTTCTGTACATAAAGACATCATGTTAGCCCATTCAGTGGGGTGTTCTGCACATAAAGGCATCATGTTAGCCCATTGAGTGGGGTGTTTTGTACATAAAGGAATCATGTTACCCCAGTGAGTCGTGTGTTCTGTACATAAAGGCATCATGTTAGCCGATTGAGTGGGGTGCTCTGTACACAGCTTCTGCAGCATTGTTTTTAAAGTTCGATTGCCTCTCTTCACGATCCCTGATGATTGTGGATGATGTGCGATATGTAATTTATGCTTTATCTGAAGCATTACCTTTAAGGTAGTAAATATTTCCCCTGTGAAGAGTGGACCCTGGTCGCTATCCACCTGCATTGGTATTCCCCACCTACAGAACACCTCACTCAAAAGGATTCGCGCTGCAGTACGTGCTGTATTATTCCTAGTTGGAAAAGCCTCTATCCATTTAGTGAATTGATCAATCACCACTTCTGGTATCTATTATTTCACTCACACGCTCACACACCATTTCTTGCATTTGAAGCTTTCCTTATCTGAGAACAATCTGAAAACTCAGTTCTCACAGATGTCTTTTAGATTTTTAATAAGCTCATTGTTTAGCCGGTTCTGCATTTTGAGAAGATAGGGAATGGTGACTGTCAACTGGCCCGTATCCTCTTTTGCAACGTTGCTGAATGTCTTGTTCCCTACTATCTCCTTGTTTCATTAACAGACTATTTCACAGAATTACATCAAGCTGTCATAATTTACGATCATGCTTTGCTTCTCAGCCTTGTGTCTTTTGAACTAAGGTTATACATATTGTAACAGGGGGTTTATGCTTCTAACTTACATTATTATATATCATAGTAATTTTAAGAAAAGCATTCCATTTAAACTATTATAAAATCATACAGATGAGCTCTATTCTACAATGGGGGAGAAATAGAGAAGGACAATTCGGTAGAGATAGGCAGACTGACTGGGAGACAGACGGTTGGGAGACAGACGGGGGAGACAAAGAGACAGGGAGTCATATGGTGGAGGCAAAGTGAAAGAGAGATAGACCGGGGCAACCGACGGGACGAAATTGAGAGGGAGACAGAGGGGGGAAGTAGAGAGGCTGTGACAGATCTGGGGCGTGGAAAGACAGACCGACTGGGAGGAAGATGAATGGAGACAGACTGGGGGGAGACGGATGGTGAGTGACACAGAGAGACAGGTGGAGGTGTCAAAGAGGGAGATAGATGCGAGGAGACGGATGGGGGCGACAGATGGAAGGGAGAAAGAGAGAGACTGAAAGGCGAGACTGAGCGAGAGAGCCATATGAGCGGGAGAGAGCGAGAACAGACCGGGGGCGTGAAACTAAGGGGAGAGAGGCACCGATGGAGACAGTCGCGGAAGATACTGAGAGAGATAGACGCAGAAACAGGGACCGAGGGACATAGTGAGTCAGACGCGGAGACATACGAGGCAGAGAGAAAGAGAAAGGCAGGGGTCGATAGAGAGTGAAAAGAGAGAGACATAATGGGAAACAGGCGGGGAGACAGACAGGAGAGATAGAGAGAGATGGACGGGGGAAGACAGACTGGGGAGATAGAGAGAGAGAGAGAGAGAGATGGACGGGGGGAGACAGACAGGGGAGATAGAGAGAGAGAGAGATGGACGGGGGAGACAGACAGGGGAGATAGATAGAGAGAGAGATGGACGGGGGGAGACAGACAGGGGAGATAGAGAGAGAGAGAGAGATGGACGGGGGGAGACAGACTGGGGAGATAGAGATAGAGAGAGAGAGAGATGGACGGGGGGAGACAGACAGGGGAGATAGAGAGAGAGAGAGATGGACGGGGAGAGACAGACAGGGGAGATAGAGAGAGAGAGAGAGATGGACGGGGGGAGACAGACAGGGGAGATAGAGAGAGAGAGAGATGGACGGGGAGAGACAGACAGGGGAGATAGAGAGAGAGAGAGATGGACGGGGGAGACAGACAGGGGAGATAGAGAGAGAGAGATGGACGGGGGGAGACAGACAGGGGAGATAGAGAGAGAGAGAGAGATGGACGGGGGGAGACAGACAGGGGAGATAGAGAGAGAGAGAGATGGACGGGGAGAGACAGACAGGGGAGATAGAGAGAGAGAGAGATGGACGGGGGAGACAGACAGGGGAGATAGAGAGAGAGAGAGATGGACGGGGGCAGACAGACAGGTGGAAGAAGGGGGGATAGAAATGAGGGGAGACGCAGAGAGAGACAGATTGGGTGAGACAGCGAGAGAGGGACAGACATGGAGGAGAATGAGAGAGTGTGATTCAACGAGGGAGACAGACGGGGGAGACAGAAGTGTGAAACATGAGGGCAGAAGACAGAAAGACAGACAGATGGTGGAGTGAAGAACTGTGGAGACAGACGCGGGGAAGACAGACAGTGGCAGGCAGACGGGGTGGTAGACCGGTACACAAAGAGACAGTGAGAGAAAGAAGGGGATACAGACGAGGGGAAACTAGAGAGAAACAGACAGATGTAACAGATGGGGAGGAGACATTCCGGGGTGAAAGAGACAGAGTGTGAAAGTGGGGAGACAGAGAGAGAGACATTATTTGGGATTTGTGTGGGAGCGACTGGCTGGTGAGTGGAAAAGACCGATGGGGATCGAGACGGATGGAGACAGCCTGGGGGGAGACAGATGGTGGCTTCGACAGAGACAGACAAATGGGGGAGACAGGCGGGAGGAGGCAGAAGAGGAAGACAGAGGGGAAACAGTGAAAAAGACAGATCGCAACGCAGACGGGGATGGCAGACAGGGCGTAGGATGCAGGACACAGATGGGGAAGACATACGGGGAGACAGAGAGAGAGACGGACAGACGGATTGTCAGACATAGAGAAGCACAGACGCGGTGAGATAGACGAGGTGAGAAAGATGGGGGAGTCAGGCGGGCAGACAGACGGCGGGAATGACCGTGTAGTCAGATTGGGGCAGAAAAAGGGGGCGAGAGCCATTGATGGAGGCAGATTGGGGAGTCAGAGAGAGACAACTGTGGAGACAGACGGCGGGGAGAAGGATGGTAGAGACAGACAGACAGACAGACGGGATGAAAGCAAGAGTAATAGAAGGGGAAACATACTTTGAGAGACCGAGAGAGAGACAGATGCAGGGAGACAGAGAGGGAGAGAGAGAGACGGTGGGGAGACAGAGAGAGAGAGTCATACGTTGGGATGACAGACCGAGTAGACTGACGGAGTGAGACAGACAGAGAGGGACAAAGGTGAAGGAGAAAGAGAGAGAGTGAGATTGATGGTGGAGGCAGAAGGGAGATGCCAGGATTGGATTGACAGAGAGAGAGAGAGAGGAGAAACTGTTGGTGTGGAGACAGACGAGGAGGACAGGTAATGTGCGGCAGAGTGAGAGACAGACAGGGGGTGGGGGGCGCCAGATAGAGAGACAGATGGGTGGGTTATGATGGGGATACAGCCGGGGGAGACAGATGGGCGAGACAAATGGGGATGTGTCAGACGGGGTGAGACAGAGACGGACAGAGACAGATGGGGAGACAGAGGACAGGAGGCAGGCGGGGATGTCAGACTGTGGAGACAGACTGGCAGACAAAGCGATAGAGATATGACAGGGAGACAGAGCGAGAGACAGACTGGGAGACAGAAAGTGATCAGACGGGGTTGAGACAGAAAGAGAAAGGCAGACGGGTGGTGGTGAGATAGAGCGGGGGACAGACGTGTGAGTCAGACATGGGAGAGACAGAGAGAGAGAGAGAGAGAGAGAGAGAGAGAGAGAGAGAGAGAGAGAGAGAGATGAGGGAGAGATACAGGGAGGAGACAGACCGGGGGAGATAGAAAGAGAGACATACAGTTGGAGATAGAGAGAATCCGGCAGATCGCGGGGAGAAGGACGGGGGTAGAGAGAGATGGAGACATACACGGTGCAGGAGACGTTGGGCAGGCAGACAGGGGAGACAGATGTGTGAGACTAGTGAGAGTGGGACAGATGCAGAGGGGAAAAATGAAAGAATATGATGGACGGGGGAGATCGATGGGACAGATGGGGGAGATGGAATGGGAAGGCCAGACGGGGGAAGACACAGAGAGTCAGATGGGAGAGACAGACTGTGGAACCAGAGAGTGAGAGAGAGAGAGAGAGACGGGGTGACATAAGTTGCAGAGCGATGCAAGGAGACAGAAGCGGGGAGACAGAGCGTGACAGACAGACGGGGAGCGAGACGGGGAGGAGACAGTCCGAGAGAGACATAGGTGGGACATAGAGAGAGAAATTTACAGACCTGGTGTGGGGCAGGGAGGGAGAGACAGACCTTCGGAAAGATAGACGGATGGAGATGGACTGGTGCGAGCCAGATGGTGGTTGACACAGAGAGAGACAGATGAGGGACGCAGACGGCAGGAGGCAGACAGGGGAGACAAGTGCAAGGAAGACAAAAAGAGATCAGACGGAGTTGTGAGAGAGAGAGTGAGAGACAGACGATGGGTGAGACAGAAAGAGCGAGAGGGAGACAGACTGGGCGAGACAGAGAGAGAGAGACAAGCGGGGGAGACAGATGGGTACAAGACTCGGTAGACTAAGCAAGAGATAGACAGGGGAGAGATGGATAGGGAGATGTGAAACTTATGGAGACAGACGAGATGGAGAGGGAGCGATAGACGGGGCAACAGAGAGCGAGACTAAACGGAGTGGAGTTGAAGAGAGTGCATTGGTTTGGAATTTGAAAAGAGTGGCAATTTGGAGAAGAGAGGGTAGAATTTGTTGATTTTTGCCTACTACTTGTAGAGCTTTGTCTTACAGGTAGATATTTAATTTCAGTACCTAACTTAATCAACATCAGTAAGAAGTCAGGAAAGTATACTGTAAACTAAGTTACCTAATTACAAATTTAATTAAATTTAATTAAATAAATCATGGTCTTATAGGGATGGCAGTGCAGATGGTGTGTCGCAACTGCAGAGTGTTGGAGTTTGTGAAGAGCATTGGGATCCTGGAAAAACACGTTTGAAGTAGGTGCCTACATCCTGAGGAACTTCAGCTCAGAGTGTTTGAGCTGGAGTCTGAGGTGCAGACATTGCGAGGCATCAGGGATGGGGAGATTTACCTGGACACTTTGATCCCGGAGGCAGTCACACCCCTTAGGTTAGGTAGTGGTTAGGTAGTTGTACAGGTCTGGTTTGTGGTCAGGGACAGGAGCGTGTGTTGTTGCAACTCAGGCAGGTAAGGGGACCCCAGGTGCAGTGCTGGAGGAGCCTCAGCCTTTGCCCTTGTCCAACAGGTATGAGGTTCTTGCTTCCTGGGTGGATGAGAGAAAAGCCTGCAGAATGGATGAGCAAGCTGAACATATCATCACCATGGTGCAGGAGGCCATTCAAGTGGGGAGAGTGAAAGGGAATGTTATTGTGGTAGGTGACAGTATATTAAGAGGGATAGATATTCTGTGCAGTCGCGACCGAGAGTTCCGAAGGCTGTGTTACTTGCCCGGTGCCAGAGTTAAAGCTTCTGCTCGCGCCTGGAGAAGAACTTGGACTGGGAGGGGAAGGATCCAGTTGTGGTCCACGTAGGAACCAACGACGTAGATAGAACTCGGAATGCGTTTCTGCTCAGGGTATTTGAGGAGCTTGGATCCAAATTTTAAAGCAAAACCTCAAAGGTAATAATCTCTGGATTGTTACCTGATTCACGTGCACATTGGCATAAGGCCAAATAGATTAGAGTATTAAATTCGTAGCTCAAAGAGTGGTGTGGGAGGAAGGGGTTTCGGTTCATGGACACTGGCAACAGTACGGGGGAAAGAAGGAGCTGTACCGTTGGGACGGACTCCACTTAAACCGGGCTGGGACCAGTGTCCTGGAGAACCGAATAACTAGGGCAGTGGACATGGCTTTAAATTAAGGATGGGTGTTGGGTGTGGGAGGATTCAGGAAAGAGTAAATTTAAAAGCAGTGATGGAAATATCACGGCTATAGCGCAGAGTAGAGGTTTGGGTAAAAATAAGCAGAGTCAGGAAGGCACAGAGAGAGTAACAAACGTAATAAGGAACCAATGACTAAGTTCACATGAGAGAAAAATAGAAATAACTAAAAACAGTAGGCACCATATGTGAATGCGCGATGTATTCACAACAGAATCGATGAATTAATAGCACAGATAGAAATTAACAGGTTTGATTTAACAGCCAGATCGGAGACGTGGTTGCAAAATGCCCAAGTTTGGGAACTGAATATTCCAGGATACTTAACTTTCAGAAGATATAGGCAAAATGGAAAAGGAGGCGTGGTAGCCTTAATAATAAACGTTGGGTTAAAGACACTAGAGAGAAAGGATCTTGGCTCCGAAAATCAAGAAGTAGAATCAATTTGGTTGAAGCTAAGAAACAGCAAGGGGCAGAAAACATTGTTGGGAGTTGTTTATACACCGCCAAATAGTAGTTGTAATATAGGGCAGATTCTAAATCAGGAAATTAGAGACGCATGTGACGACGGTAAAACAGTAATCATGGGGGACTTTAATCTACATTTACACTGGGCAAACTAAATTTGCAATGTAAAGTATCAATTCATGGAATGTATGCAGGATAGTTTTCTGGATCAGTATGTTGAGGAACCAACTAGGGAACAAGTTATTTTAGATCTAGTATTGTGCAACGAGAAAGGGTTAATTAATATACATGTAGTACAGGGGCCTTTAGGGAAGAGTGACCATAATATCAAAGATTTTTATATTGAGTTTGAAAGTGATGTAGTTAAATCTGAAACTTGGGTCTTAAATCTAACCAAAGCAAACTACGTAGGTATGAGGGGCTAGTTGTCTAAGCTAGATTGAGAACCTGCATTTAAAGGTAGAAAAGCAATGGCGAGCATTTAAAGAATTAATGGGCCAAAAATTCATCCCGCGACGCGAGAGTACGCACTGCGTACTCTCCCGTATTCTCTCTCCAATTGCCGGTTTTCTGCATGTCCTGCGCATGCGCTGAAAACCGGCAATTGGTCTTTTGAAAAGGGGACGGTTCCTCGGTGCATCGCGTGCGCGCTACATGCTGCGCGCACGCTGTGCACTTCATGCTTTGGACGCGCAGGAAAGTACGGAAGATTTTAGAAATGGAAAAAGGAGGAGTAAGACCCACTTTTAACAAGGTAAGTAGTGAATTAAGTATTTTTTTGAATTTTTTTTAACAGGTATATCTTTTTTAGAAACTTTAAAGACAGGTAAGTTTATTTTTATAACTTTTTAAAAGATTTTAAATTTTTTTTAAAATTTAATTTTTTATTTAAAATGGTTAATTTATTTAACTATATTTATTTTATTAATGTGATTTTTTTTTTAAATTTAATTGAGGTTTAGCTGTTATTTTGGGGGGTGTAAGATTCATAGATTTCAAAGCACGCACGTGAAACTTATGAATGGAAGATGGTGTGCTGCCATTGGCTCTAACTGAGTCACGTGATCCCACAGCTCGCACGAATTCACTACGCCGGTGGGATACGCAAGCACTGCCCAGCTGATGTCTGGAACATCAAGTTCGTGCGAGCAGGATCTGAAAAAGCACAAGCGGAGTGAGAGAACGCGGGGAAGCCTTACCCCCGCGGGAACAGAGCAAGATCAATTTCTGGGCCAATATATAATTTACAACAAATATCCATTCCTTTGTGGCAAAAAATCCCACAGGAAAATTGGACCAACCGTGGCTAACAAGAGAAGTTAAAGATAGTATTAGACCAAAGGAAGAGGCTGATAATGTTGCCCAACAGAGCAGTAACCCTGAGGATTGGGAGGATTTATAATTCAGCAAAGGGAGACAAAGGGAGTTGCGGCTCATGGGTTTGGGGGTAATATACTGGCTTCCATTCAGGATTGGTTATCGGAGAGAAACAGAGAGTAGGAATAAATAGGATGGCAGGCTGTAACTAGTGGAGTACCGCAATGATCTGTGCTTGTGCCTCAGCTATTCACAATCTACACGAATGATTTGGAGGAGAGGATCAAATGTAATATATCCAAGTTTGCTGATGATACAAAGCTGGGTGGGAATGTAAGATGTGAGGAGGATACAAGGAGGCTGAAGGGGATATAGACAGCCTAAGTGACTGGGCAAGAACATGGCAAATGGAATATAGTTGAGAAATGTGAAGTTATCCACTTTTGTAGAAAAAGTACACAAGCAGAGCATTTTTTAATTGGTGAGAGATTGGGAAATGTTCATGTTCAGAAGGACTTGGTGTCCTTGTAAAAAAATCCCTGAAAGTTAACATGCAGGTACAGCAAGCAATTAGGAAAGTAAATGGAATGTTGGCCTTTATTACAAGATGATTTGAGTATAAGAGTAAAGACGTCTTAGTGCAATTATATAGGGCCCAGGTAAGACCACCCCTGGAGTATTGTGTACAGTTTTGGTCTCCTTACTTGCCATAGAGGGAGTGCAACACAGGTTCATCAGACTGGGTCCTGGGATTTGGGGGATTGTCTTATGAGGAGAGATTAAATAGACTTGGCCTATATTCTCTAGCTTTTAGAAGAATGAGAGGTGATTACATTGAAACATACAAAATTCTTACAGGGCTTGAGAGGGTACATGCAGGGAGAATGTTTCCCCAGGCGGGGGAGTCTAGAAGAGGGATCACAGTCTCAGACTAAGGGTCCGTCCATTTAGGGCTGAGATAAGGAGAAATTTCTTCATTCTGAGGATGGTGAGTCTTTCGAATTCTCGGCCCCAGAGGGCTGAGGAGGGCCAGTCGTTCAGTATATTCAAGACAGAGATCGACAGGTTCAATATTAATGGAATCAAGGGATATAGGGATAGAGCAGGAAAGTGGAGATGAGGTAGAAGATCAGACAGATAAAGTCCCACACCAGTGGTTGGTGAAAATAATTAGGGTACATGAAATTTTGGGTATTATTCTAGCATGGATTGAGCATTGGTTAACAGACAGAAAATAAAGAGTAGGGATAAACGGGTCTTTTTCAGGATGGCAGGCTGTGACTAGTGGGTTACCGCAAGGATCATTGTTGTGCCCCAGCTATTCACAATCTATATAAATGATTTGGTGAGGGGACTAAATGTAACAGTTCCAAATTTGCTGATGATACAAAGCAAGGTGGCAGTGTTAGTTGTGTGGAGGATGTGAAAAGGCTTCAAGCAGATCTCGACAGGCTTAGTGAGTGGGCGAGAACATGGCAGATGGACTATAACGTGGAGAAATGTGAAGTTATCCACTATTGTAGAAAAAACAGAAAGGCAGAGCATTTCCCAAATAGTGAAAGATTGGGGAATGCAGATTCTCAAACGGATCTGGATGTCGTTGCACATGAGTCACTGAAAATGAAGGTGCAGGTGCAGCAAGCCATTAGGAAGGCAAATGGTATGCTGGCCTTCATAACAAGAGGATTAGAATACATAGGTAAAGAAGTCTTACTCCAATTATATAGTGCCTTGGTGAGACCAAACCTGGTGTACTGTGTACAATTTTGTTTTCCTAACCTAAGAAAACAAGCTGGCGGAAAATATAAAAACTAACGCCAAAAGCTTTTATAAGTATATCAAGAGGAAAAGACTGGTGAAAACCAAAGTTGGTCCATTGCAGTCAGATACGGGGGAATATATAATGGGAAATAAGGAAATGGCAGACCAACTAAATGCATACTTTGGGTCAGTCTTTACGAAGGAAGACACAAAAAACCTCCCTGGGATATCGGGAAAAATAGGGACATTGGCAAAGGAGGAACTGACGCAAATCAATATCTCTAAGGATATGGTGTTAAGGAAGCTAAAGGGATTGAAGGCGGACAAATCCCCAGGGCCTGATAACATGCATCCTAGGGTACTGAAGGAGGTGGCCCTAGAGATAGCGGATGCACTAAGCATGATTTTTCAGAATTCATTAGACTCGGGAACAGTGCCCATGGATTGGAGGGTAGCTAACGTTACCCCACTATTCAAAAAGGGGGGTAGGGAAAAAGCAGGTAATTACAGACCTGTAAGCCTTACATCAGTTGTGGGCAAAATGCTGGAGTCCATCATTAAGGATGAAATAGCCGAGCACTTAGCAAATGGGGACAGGATAGGACAGAGTCAACATGGATTTACAAAGGGTAAATCGTGCTTGACTAATCTATTGGAATTTTTTGAGGGAGTAACTGGTAAAATAGATGGGGGAGAGCCAGTAGATGTGGTGTACCTGGACTTCCAAAACGCCTTCGATAAGGTCCCACATAAAAGATTAGCATGGAAAATTGAAGCTCATGGGATAAAGGGGAAAGTATTGACGTGGATAGAGAACTGGCTGTCAGATAGAAAACAGAGAGTTGGAATAAACGGCTCATTTTCTGAATGGCAGGCAGTAACAAGTGGGGTACCACAGGGATCTGTCCTGGGTCCCCAGCTGTTCACAATTTATATTAATGACCTGGATCAGGGAGTCGAATGCAGCATTTCCAAATTTGCAGACGACACTAAACTAGGAGGGGGGGTGGGCTCAGAGGAGGAGACCAGGAAGCTCCAGAGCGATTTGGACAGACTGGGTGATTGGGCGGATAAATGGCAGATGCACTATAATGTGGACAAGTGCGAAGTTATCCACCTTGGGTGCAGGAACGGGAGGGCAAATTATTATTTAAATGGCAATAAATTGGGAGAGGGGGAAGTACAGAGAGACCTGGGTGTTCTTGTACACCAGTCACTGAAGGCGAGCATGCAGGTGCAACAGGCGGTCAAGAAGGCAAACGGTATGCTGGCCTTCATAGCAAAAGGGTTGGAATACAGGAACAGGGATACCTTGCTGCAGCTGTACAGGGCACTGGTGAGACCACACCTCGAGTACTGTGTACAGTTTTGGTCGCCTCATCTGAGGAAAGATGTTCTTGCCATGGAGGGGGTGCAGCGGCGATTCACCAGGCTGATACCAGGAATGGCGGGATTGACCTATGAGGAGAGACTATGTAGTTTAGGGATGTACACACTGGAGTTTAGAAGATTGAGAGGGGACCTCATAGAAGTGTATAAAATTCTGACAGGTCTAGACAGATTAGATGCAGAAGGAATGTTTCCCTTGGCGGGTGAGAACAGAACTAGAGGACATAATTTAAGGATAAGGGCTAAACCATTTAGGACAGAAATGAGGGGGAATTTCTTCACTCAGAGAGTGGTGAACCTGTGGAACTCATTGCCACAGAGGGCAGTGTACGCCAGCTCATTAAATATATTTAAGAGGGAATTAGATATATTTCTACAGGCAAAAGGGGTTAAGGGTTACGGAGAGAAGGCGGGGACGGGATACTGAATTGAAGGATCAGCCATGATCTCATTAAATGGCGGAGCAGGCTCAAAGGGCCGGATGGCCTACTCCTGCTCCTATCTTCTATGTATCTATGTATCTATGTATACTTGCCATAGAGGGAGTGCAACGAAGGTTCACCAGATTGATTCCTGGGATGGCGGGGCTCGGGGTTATGGCTCAGGGGCCGGGTTCAGCCGCGCGCTCAGTTTGTGCCTCCAGGGCTGCACAGCGTCTTGCGATGTCCCGAGCTGGCGAAACCCTCAATAATTGGCTCCCTTTTCTGTTAGAATAAAACATTTAGCTTCCAAAGCTGAGATAGTGGAGAAAGAAAATTATGCAGCCGAAGTCATCTAATGTACTTTATTAAAATTTCAGCAATAATTATTCAGAACAGAGTTTGCGAATTGTGTTGTTGCAAAAGGTAACATGAACAACAAACACATTCCACATTACCCTGAGAATGAAGCCCAGCCGGAGCCAGAAACTAGTTATCCACACAATGATCAGACACGCACCACAGAGCCGGATCAGAGGCTCAACATCATCAACCACAATTGCTGAATAGAATTTCTATTTGAAAATAACGACTTCACACATCAAGTTAAAACATGTGGATGTGGGTGTACAGGACAGCATTTCAAAATTTGCAGATGACACAAAACTCGTAAGTATAGTGACAAGTGAGGAAGATAGTGATAGACTTACAGAGGAAATAGACACTTTGGTGAAATGGGCGGACACGAGGCAGATGAAATTTAACGCAGAAATGTATGAAGTGATATATTTTGGTCGAAAGAATGAGGATAGGTAATCTGAACTAAACGTTACCATCCTAAAGGTAAGACGGGACAGAGGGACCTAGGGCTATATGTGCACACATCGTTGAAGGTGGAAGGGCAGGTATGAGAAAGCGATTAAAAAAACATACGGGATTCTGGGCTTCATGAATCGAGGTATAGGTCACAAAAGCGTGGAACTTATGATGACCCTGTATAAAACACTGGTTCGGCCTCAACTGGAGTATTGTGTCCACTTTGGGCACCGCACTTTAGGAAGAGGGTGCAGACAATATTTAAGAGAATGATTTCAGGGATGAGGGACTTCAGTTCCATCGATCGACTGGAGAAGCAGGGGTTGTTCTTGATAGAGCAGAAAAGGTTGAGAGGATATTTGATAGAGGTGTTCAAAATCTTGAATTTATTTGATAGAGTAAATAAGGAACTGTTTCCAGTGGCAGATAGTTCTGTAAACAGAGGACACAGTTTTAAATTAAAAACAGAAAGTGCTGGAATAACTCAGCAGGTCAGGCAGCAACGAAGAGTGGAGACAGAGTCAACATTTCAGCTCGAACCTTTCGTCAGAACTGGAAAAGTATAGGGAAGAGAGATTTTTAAAAGGGGCTGGGAGGAGTGGAGGAAAGAACAAAGGGAAGGTCTGTGATGGGATGGAAGGCAGGGGAGATTGACTGACAAAAGGGTTGATGGTGTAAGGCAAAAGGAAATGGGACAAGCTAACACCATTATTATGGTTGTAGATGATGTGTGGATAATGACAGCAGCAAAATTAACAGCTATCAGGAAACGAGAGAAAACAAATAAAGAACTAAAAAGGCCAATTTGTATTCTGAAATTGTTGAACTCGATGTTGAGTCCAGAGGGCTGTAAAGTGCCGAAGAGAAAGATGAGGTGCTGTTCCTCGAGCTTACGTTAAACTTCGTTGGAATATTGTAAGACGCCGAGGATGGAGAGGTCATGAGTGGGAATGGAGGGGAGAATTAAAGTAACAGGCGACCGGAAGCTCAGGGTTCCCCTTACGGAATGAACGGAGGTGTTCTGAAAAGTGGTCACCCAATCTGCGTTTAATCTCCCGAATGTAGAGAAGACCGCATCTTGAGCAGCGAATACAGTATACTAAATTGCAAGAAGTACAAGTAAATCGCTGTTTCACCTGGAAGGAGTGCTTCCGGATCTGGAAGGTTGGAAGGGGGGAGGTATTAGGGTTTGATTTAATTTAAGTTCAATTAATTAAAGGGTAAGTCATGGCAACACAGATCGGCGCCATGATATGCTCCTCCTGCAGTAGGTGGGGAAGCGGGGATTCTTCCTGTGTCGCTGCCGACCATGTGTGCAGGAAGTGTTTCCAGCTGCAGCTACTGGCAGACCGCATTGCGGCGCGGGAGCTGCGAATGGATGCATACTGGAGCATTCGCGATGCTGATGACATCGTGGATAGCACGTTTAACCAGTTGGTCACACCACAGGTAAAGGTTGCACAGGCAGAAAGGGAATGGGTGACCACCAGGCAGAGTTGTAGGCGCAGGCAGGTAGTGCAGGAGTCCCCTGTGGACAACCCCTCTCAAACAGATATACCGCTTTGGATACTGTTGAGGGGGATGGCTTATCAGGGGAAGGCAGCAGCACCCCAACTTCCTGGCACCAGGGGTGGTTCTGCTGCACAGGACGGGAGGAAAAAGTGGGGTAGAGCTATAGTGATTGGGGATTCTATTGTAAGGGGAATAGACAGGCGTTTCTGCGGCCGCAAACGAGATTCCAGGATGGTGTGTTTCCTCCCTGGTGCAAGGGTCAAGGATGTCTCAGAGTGGCTGCAGAACATTTTGTAAAGGGGAAAGTGAACAGCCAGTTGTCGTGGTGCATATAGTTACCAACGATATAGGTAAAACACGGGATGAGGTCCTAAATGTTGAATATAGGGAGTTAGGAGGTAAATTTAAAAAATAGGACCTCAAAGGTAGTAATCTCAGGATTGCTACAGTGCCACGTGCTAGTAAGAGTAGAAATAGAAGGATATTTCAGATGAATACGTGGCTAGAGGAATGGTGCAAGGGGGAGGGATTCAAATTCCTGGGACATTGGAACCCGTTCTGGGGGAGGTGAGACCACTACAAATCAGACGGTTTGCACCTGGGCAAGACCTGGATTGATGTCCTTGGGGGAGTGTTTGCTAGTGCTCTGGGGGAGGGTTTAAACTAAAATGGCAGGGGGTTGGGAACCTGAGCAGGGAGACAGAGGAAAGGGAAACAAAGATAGAAGCAAAAGGCAGGAAGGAAAAAAAACAAAGGAGGCAGTCAGAGAAATCAAGGGTTTAAATCAAACGTGGCCACAGTAAATAATAATTCTAAAAGGTATAAAAGCGTTAAAAAACAAGTCTGAAGGCTTTATGTCTTCATGCGAGGAGCATTCGTAATAAGGTGGATGAATTAGCTGCCCAAATAGAGGTAAACGAACATGATAGGTTTGGGATTACGGAAACATGGCTTCAGGTTGACCAAGGCTGGGAACTCAACCTACAGGGGTATTCAATATTCAGGAAAGATAGGCAAAAAGGAATAGGAGTTGGGGTAGCATTGCTGGTTAAAGAGGGGATTAACACAATTGTAAGGAAGGATATTAGCTAGTGGGAGTGCTGTATAGTCCCCCATACAGTAGCACGGAGGTTGGGGTTGGCATTAAAAGGGAAATTGGAGAAGCGTGCCATAAGAACACTGCAGTTATCATGGGTGACTTAAATCTACATATAGATTGGGCTAACCAATTTAGTAACATTACGGTGGAGGAGGAATTCCTAGTGTGTATACGGGATGGTTTCCTGGATCAATATGTCGAGGAACCAACTAGAGATCAGGCCATCTTAGACTGGGTATTATGTAATGAGAAAGGATTAATTAGCAATCTTGTTCTGCCAGGCCCCTTGGGTCGGAGCGATGATAATATGATAGAATTCTTCATTAAGATGGAGAGTGAAGTAGTTGACTCAGAGACTTGGGTCCTGTATTTAAATAAAGGAAAGTTCGATGGTATGAGGCGCGAGTTGGGTAGGATTGATTGTGGAATGTCACTCAAAGGGTTGACGGTGGATAGGCAATGGCAAACATTCAAAGATCGCATGAATGAACTACAGATTGTTTTCATCCCAGTTTGGCATAAAAATAACACAAAAAAGTTGACTCAACCGTGGCTAACAAAGGAAATTAGGACTAGCATACGATGCAAGGAGAGGACATATAAATTGACCAGAAAAAGCAGAAAAACTGAGGATTGGGAGCAGTATAGGATTCAGCAAAGAAGGACAAAGGGATTACTTAAGAGGGGGACAATAGAGTATGAGAGTAAGTTTATCAGGGAACATAAAAACTGACTGTAAAAGGTTTTATAGATGTGAGATGAGAAAAGGATTGGTGAAGTCAAGCATAGGTCCCTTGCAGTCAGAATCAAGGGAATTTATAATGGGGAACAAATAAATGGCTGACCAATTAAATACATACTTTGGTTCGGTCTTCACAAAGGAGGACACAAATAACCTCCCAGAGATGTCGGGGAACACAGGGTCTAATGAGAGGGAGGAACTGAAAAAAATCAGTATTTGTAGGGCAATAGTGTTGGGGAAATTGACGGGATTGAAGGCCGATAAATCCCCAGGGCCTGATAATCTATACCTTAGGGTACTTAAGGAAGTGGCCGTAGAAATAGTAGATGCATTGCTGGTCATCTTCCAAAATTCTTTAAACTCTGGAACAGTACCCATGGATTGGAGGGTAGCTAATGTTACCACACTATTCAAAAAAGTTGCTGGAGAGAAAACGGGGAATTATAGACCGGTAAGCCTGACATCGGTAGTGGGGAAAATGCTAGTCTCTATTATAAAAGATGTAATAGCAGAGCACTTGGCAAACAGTGACAGGATCGGACAAAGTGAACATGGACTTACAAAAGGTAAATCGTGCGTAACTAATCTACTGGAATTTTTAAGGATGTAACTGGTAAAATAGATAAGGGAGAACTGTGGATGTGGTGTATTTGAACTTTCAGTAGGCTTTCGATAAGGTCCCGCATAAGAGATAAGCGTTTAAACTTCAGGCACATGGGATTGGGGGCAAGGTATTGACTTGGATACAGAACTGGTTGACAGACAGAAAGCAAAGAGTTGTAATAATCGGGTCTTTTTCCGAGTGGCAGGTAGTGACTAGTGGGGTACCGCAGGGATCGGTCCTAGGACCCCAGCTATTCACAATATATATTAATGATCTAGACGAGGGAATTGGATGTAATATCTTCAAGTTTGCAGACGAAACAAAGCTGGGTGGGAGTGTGTGCCGTGAGGAGGAAGCCGAAAAACTCCAGTATGTTTTGGACATTTTGGGTGATTGGGCAGAAGCATGGCAGATGCAATATAACGTGGATAAATGCGAGGTTATCCACTTTGATGTCTAAAACAGGAAGGCAGATTATTATTGAAGGGCAATAGATTGGAAAAAGGGGAAGTGCAATGAGAGCTGGGTGTCCTTGTGCATCAGTCGCTGAAGGTAAGCATGCAGGTGCAGCAGGCGGTTAAGAAGGCAAATGGTATGTTGGCCTTCGTAGCGAGAGGATTCGAGTACAGGAACAAAGATGTTTTGCTGCAGTTGTACAGGGCCTTGGTGACACTACATCTTGAGTATTGTGTGCAGTTTTGGTCACCTTATCTGAGGAAGGATGTTCTTGCCATGGAGGAGTGCAGCGAAGATTCACCAGACTGATACCTGGGATGGCAGGAGTGACATATGAGGAGAGATTGGGTCGATTGGGCTGAGACTCGCTAGAGTTTAGAAGAATGAGAGGGGATCTCATCGAAACTAATAAAATTCTAACAGACCTAGACAGACTAGATGCAGGAAGGATGTTCCCGATGGCCAGGGAGTCCAGAACCAGGGGGTCACAGTATAAGGATAAGGGGTAAGCCATTTCGTACTGAGATGAGGAGGAATTTATTCACCCAGAGAGTGGTGAACCTGTGGAATTCTCTACCACAGAAGGCAGTAGAGGCCAATTCATTAAATATATTCAACAAGGAGTTAGATATATTTCTTAAAGCTAAAGGGATCAAGGGATATGAAGAGAAAGCAGGGACAGGGTACTGAATTTGGATGATCAGCCATGATCTCATTGAATGGCGGAGCAGGCTCTAGGGGCGGAATGGCCTACTCCTGCTCTTATCTTCTATGTTTCTATGTTTCTATGTGTTGCATCTCCTGCGCTTGTACGGGAAGGTTCCGGGAGGCAGGGGAAGGGATGAGAGCAGTCGTGCGGGAAATAGAACAGACATGTCAAGGGCCGTGTCAACCACAGTACAGGGGAATCTTCTCGCTCCCAATCCCTTGGTTCTAGATCTTGGGCTTATTTGGGGGTTGTGACAAAAAGTGCAGCAGACAACTGGTTTTGATGCAAGAACTATGATCTTTATTCAAGAAAGTAAAACACAACACAAACACTCTTAACACTCTAAAAGTGGGGAACACTTCTGTACAAGCGAGGGAAATAACATTGGAAAAATACCTCACCCCTCCCAATCCCATTTTACCAGCTAAGTTGGGCTCTAGAGAACCAGGGATAATGCTCACCAAACGAATCCTTGACAGGTGAGCTGGTTCGCGGTTTAGGGGTTCGCTGGATTGGATTTATCGGGTGAGCACCCACTTTTCCTCTGTTGGATATAGGGTTTAGAGTCTTTTTAAGAACATGGTTTCATAAGGCCCTTGTTGCCGCGAGGTGTATGATGGTAACTGGAACTGTTGCTCTGATCTCTTCTTGCGTGTCGGCCTGCTTCTGGAGCTGTTGGCCTTCTTTGTTGAACATCTTTCAGTTGCCCCCTCGCCTTCTTAATCTGTCTTCTTCAGAGCTGTGGAACTGGCTTCTTGCAGAACTGTGGAACGGCATTCTGCCGGACTGCTTGCTGAACTCCTTGCTGCTTGGTGGTTGAACTTGTTCCTGTTGAACTGTGTAACTGTACTGAAGAAATCGAACTTGAACTGTTGAGAACGGGCCTTTAATTATATCGGCGAGACCATGCAGACACTGAGACAACGTATGAACGAGCACCGCGCAACAATCACCAGGCAGGATTGTTACCTCCCAGTCGGGGAACACTTCAGCAGTCAAGGACATTCAGCCTCGGATCTGCGGGTAAGCGTTCTCCAAGGCAACCTTAGAAACACACGACAACGCAAAATCATCGAGCAGAAACTGATAGCCAAGTTCCGCACTCATGAAGACGGTCTCAATCGGGATCTTGGGTTTATGTCACGATACATGACGTGATCCGGACTCGAGTCGTCGTTAGCTTGTTCACAGATGTGATTCCCAGTAAAAAAGTAAAAATTTTCCCAGTAAAAAAGTAAATTTTTTTTAAAGCTTTTCGTTTTACATACAGACGGCAGCTTTTGACACGTTGGAACCCCTGCGACTACACCTCATTGTCTCAGTTGTATCTTGCTATGTCTTTTGATGTGGTACCTTCCTGGCTGACTTAATTAACTTTATCACACCTCGGCAGATAGTCAGGATGATTTAATTTATTGGTCTGCAATTGTAAAGTACACATGCTTTTTTTTCCATCTATATATGCTCTGGCGATTCTGTATCCAATTTACTTCACCTGAAGAAGGAGCGATAGCTCCGAAAGCTTGTGATTTCAAATAAAACTGTTGGACTATAACCTGGTGTTGTGCGACCTCTCAATTTTGTCCACCCCAGTCCAACACCGGCATCTCCGCATCATGACCTTTAATTATACCCATTGAAGCTTCCTTATCTGCATGCCAAATCAAATCCCTGTCATTGTAAGATTTTGGTGAGCTCGTCAACTGTAACTTGTTTGTAAAGGTGTGAAATGGTTTTCGGGATGGCTCCATCCTGTCGATTTGCCATTTAATCGTGTCTTGATTGTTCCCATGTTTTGGGTTCCTTGACTGGGCCTATGATTTCTGAAGTAATGTGAAAATACCAAATCTTGTTTTTTTGCTCTAAAATAACCTTCGGTTAAGCACAATGCATTTCACCACCGAGTTTTGGGGGATCTGTGAATTTTGAGAATCTTACAGTAGTTATAGTTTCTTTACTATAAAAAGGACATTGAAGCATTGGAGAAAGTGCAAACAATATTTACAACAACAACTTGCATTTCTATAGCGCATTTAAATTAGTAAAATGATAGGAGCGTTATCAAACATAATTTGACAATCGAATAACATAAGGAGATATTAGGAAAGATGACAAAAGCTTGGTAATATAGGTAAGTTTTAAGGAGCATCTTAAAAGGAGGAGAAAGCAATAGAGATGCAGAGGGTTTCAGGGAGGGATTCCCAGAGTTTAGGGTCCAGGCAGCTGAAAGCACAGCCGCCAATTGTGGAGAGGTTAAAATCGGGGATATACAAGATGCCAGCTTTGGAGGAGTGCAGAGATCTCAGGGGTCGTAGAGCTGGTGGAGTTTACAGAGATTGGAAGGCCATGTAGAGATTTGAAAATAAGGATGAGAATTTTAAAAATGAGGCGTTGCCGGACCGGGAGCCAATATACGTCAGCGAGCAAAGTGGTGATAGTTTATTGGGATTTGGTGCGAGCTAGCATACGGGCAGCAGAATTTTGGATGAGCTGAAGTTTATGGAGGGTGGGAGATGAGAAGCCGGCCAGAAGAGCATTGGAGCTGCCAAGTCTAGAGCGAACAAAGACATGGATGAAGGTTTGAGCAGCAGATGAGCTGAGGCAGGTGTGGAGTTAAGCAATGTTACGGAGATGGAAGTAGGCCGTCCTGGTGATGGATTGGATATGTAGTCGGAAAATCATCCCGCGGTCCAATACCACACCAAGATTGTGAGTGGTCTGGTTCAGCATTAGACAGGTGTCAGGGAGACGGATGGAGTCGGTGGCTGTGCAAACGAGTTTGTGGCGCGGGCCAATGGCTTCGGTCTTTAGGACGGCACAAGGACTGAGAGTTTACGGCTATCTGGAAAGATTTAACAGGCTGGACACTTTGCTTTAGAAGAGAGGAAACTTATAGGAGGCCTGATAGAGGTCTTGAAAATTATGAATGTATGTGGAGAGAACGTTTCCACTTGTGGGAGTTTCTAAAATTAGGGAGCCAAACATAGTTTCCAATAAATCCAATAGGGAAATAAGGAGCAATTTCATTTCTCAGAGAGTGTTTAGAATGTGGAACTCACTACCACATGAAGAGGTTGAGGCAAATAGCTTCGATGCTATCAAAGGGAAATTAGACGAGTACACGAGAGAAAAGGGAATATAAAGATAGGCTGAAAGGCTGAGATGAGGTTGTTGCAATGGGAGGAGAGTCATAAACACCAGCACAGTCTAATTGGTCCGAATGGTTTTTTAGCTGTACAATCTATGTAATGTAATCCTCTGAATGGCAGCTCAGCTCTGTCTGTCTGCCTATTGACGAGGCTCATACTCTGGAAGCTGCAAATGAATTGCTGCACTAAATAGCAGAAGTGACTCTTTACAGAAGAGCTCAGACGGAAAGCAACAAACTAGTGGTCCTGTCTAGACAGATAATGTGGGAACTGTCAGTCAGATATAGTACCGTGTCCTAAACAAAGTGCTGGCCCCGCCGCTGGTTGTATTTTCAGATCACCAGCGGTTCCTGATGTAATTCAGTTGCTGGCAGTCTGGGGCTAAATATTAATTTCATGGACTGGAAACACGGGGGCCCGCCTCTGGGCTAAGCTCAGTTGTTCTGATTCTTAATGAATTGAATAATTGAGGTCACCGGATATTTCACCGCGCTCTTCAACTGATCTCTGAACTTGGACTGGGTCACCATATAAATAAATGTGTTTGTGCAGCAACTTAAACTCCGCAGCATATATCCGACTCTTTGAAAGTTATACAAAGGGACATTATACTTATCTATTCCTGCAATGATATAATAAAAGAAATATATAACATATGCCAACCAGAGAAGTATGAAGCTGCCGGATATGGTGAAGAGTAAAACCATAGACTTCCTTCGGCTCTCCATCTCTGGGTCACTGCCATTCTCTCCCTTGCTCTCACCCCTCAGTCCCTTACGGACTCGACTGGCCACTAAAATGTGTCTGACTGTCAGAGCGTTGAGCAACAGAATTATAGCGAATGGGAGCAATGGGGTTAAAACGGTATCAAACCAGTCAAATCCCACCCATCCGGGCTCAGTCAAATAGCTTGAGATTGGGTAACAGAACCACGGCACATTGTCGATTATATTTCTAGGTTCCAATGTAAAGTAGAAGGGAACGTTTTTGAAACAGAGCAGAATGCAGCTTGTTGTTAGAACCACGGCCGCAGTTTTCCCGGTGCAATATTTAGTTTTCAGCTTCTGGCAACAAATGGCCACAAATCGATCAAAGGTGAAAGTGACGGTGAACCAGACAGAACAGTTTGTGGCTGCACGAGACATGACAGCGATAAGACTACACACAGGGGTGATGTCCAGGAAAGAATCTGGGAAATAAACCCATCTGATCTGCCTCAGTATGACCTCAGTGATAATGACCAGTAGATCCGCCGCTGCCATGGCCACCAGGTAGTGAGTGGTGCAGCTGGAGAGCCCGCACTTTCCCCGGGATAGGATCACAATCGCCAACAAATTAACTGTAAAAAAGAGAAAGGGAAAGAGACTGGAAATTACTGATCAAGCATTCCCCGTGTCTGAGACCAGACAGCATTTTAGCATCAACACATCTTCCCCTTTGTCATCGATTCGTAAAACACGAGGGCAGCTTCATGGAGGGAAGAGAGCAGTCACATGCAACAATGATATCAATCTAGAACTGGTTTCTACATCTCAGATTAGTAACCCAGAATCAGAACAGTTCTAAAGTGATGGGCACTCCCAGTAATACACGGCCACTGGGGTCAGCTGTTCCACTCCTGTTAGTGACCCACACTCAGTACAATTCTACAGTCACAGATACTCCCAGTAATACATGGCCACTGGGGTCAGGTGTTCCACTCCGGTTAGTGACCCACACTCAGTACAATTCTACAGTGACAGATACTGTCAGTAATACATGGCCACAGGGGTCAGGTGTTCCACTCCGGTTAGTGACCCACACTCAGTACAATTCTACAGTAACAGATACACCCAGTAATACATGGCCACTGGGGTCAGGTGTTCCACTCCGGTTAGTGTCCCTCTCTCAATAGTTCGACAGTGACAGACACTCCCAGTAATACATGGCCACTGGGGTCAGGTGTTCCACTCCGGTTAGTGTCCCTCTCTCAATAGTTCTACAGTGACAGATACTCCCAGTAATACATGGCCACTGGGGTCAGGTGTTCCACTCCGGTTAGTGTCCCTCTCTCAATAGTTCTACAGTGACAGACACTCCCAGTAATACATGGCCACTGGGATCAGGTGTTCCACTCCGTTTAGTGACCCACACTCAGTACAATTCTGCAGTGACAGATACTTCCAGTAATACATAACCACTGGGATCAGGTGTTCCACTCCTGTTAGTGACCCACACACTGTACAATTCTACAATGACAGATACTCCCAGTAATACATGACCACTGGGGTCCGGTGTTCCACTCCAATTAGTGACCCACATTCAGTAGAGTTCTACAGTGACAGACACTACCAGTAATACATGGCCACTGGGGTCAGGTGTTCTAATCCGGCTACTGACCCACACTCAGTAGAGTTCTATAGTGACAGACACTACCAGTAAGTGCTTTTCTGAGAGAGTTGCCCGCGCTGATTATCCGTTTCAACAATACACGTTTTTCAAATAAAGGCTATAACTTAATATTTCCGCGAAGCTGGGAATTACAAACAGAGGTTTATTTTAAGTTAAGACAATGGAATATACCCAAACAGGAAATTCAAGACATTTGACTTAACAGAATGACATCATTGATCTGTTGCCTGTATAACGGAGACCATTATATTAGCATATAACATTTTCAGTCACAGAGCAAAACCAGAGACCAGATCACACACAGCTTTAAACAACTTCAATGGCTATAGTCACTTACCAGGGACACCAATGACGGCAAGGAGCATATAGTATATTTTACGGACATGTTGAATTGGCCGATGCATTTTCTGTGTGAAGCGATGTGTCCGTTCGTGCTGCAGGCAATCTCTCTGAATTATACACTGAGGCGTTACATTCCCAGAGCCTTTAATTTATACCGTGAGGGATCTCCACGGGGACATTGAGGTTGAAACATCATTCAAAATAGTTATTTTAAAAATTTGAACAAACTGATAACGGCAATGGAGTTAATTCCCAGTTGTGATGGAATATATTTAGTGCTGAGATTGGAATTTAAAACCCCAAAGACCGGAGAATTCAGATCGCATGAATTAAGTAATGGAAATTGCCAGCTGTATTCTCCCAGTAATGGGGTTGTTGTTTCTAACACCACCAGGACCATCTCTCGATCTCATCCTGATCCAGTAACGCTCTTCACACTGCTGCAGACATTCAGTAATTCAATTTCAAATGTTCTAGTGTCCCTCACAGGGCTGCTCTTTTGCACATTGGGAAGTGCTTGCCCTCTTTAACTGTGGCCATTCAGTTAAGTAATTAAAGTGGGGAATTTGTTTCCATGTATCCTCAAACTAAGCCAACACCTCAAACTACTACAGTACCTCAAACAAACACAGCAACTCAAACTAATACAGCCCCTCAAACTAATACAGCTCATCAATATAATACAGACCCTCAAACTAATACAGCTCCTCAAACTAATACAGTACCTCAAACAAATACAGCAACTCAAACTAATACAGCCCCTCAAATTCATCAGCCCCTCAAACTAATATAGCCCCTCAAACTAACACAGTACCTGAAACTAATACAGACCCTCAAACTAATACAGCCCCTCAAACTAATACAGCCTCTCAAACTAATACAGCCCCTCAAACTAACACAGTACCTCAAACTAATACAGACCCTCAAACTAATACAGCCCCCCAAACGAATACAGACCCTCAAACTAATACAGCCCCTCAAACTAATACAGCCCCTCAAACTAATATAGCCCCTCAATCTAACACAGTACCTCAAACTAATACAGAACCTCAAACTAATACAGCCCCTCAAACTAACACAGTACCTCAAACTAATACAGCCCCTCAAACTAATACAGTACCTCAAACTAATACAGCTCCTCAAACTAATACAGCCCCTCAAACTATTATAGCCCCTCAAACTAACACAGCCCCTCAAACTAATTCAGCTCCTAAAACTAATACAGCCCAGCAAATTAATATAGCCCCTCAAACTAATATAACCCCTCAAACTAATACAGCCCCTCAAACTAACACAGTGCCTCAAACTAAAAAAAGCCCCTCAAACTAATACAGCTCCTCAAACTAACACAGCTCCAAAAACTAATACAGCCCCTCAAACTAATACAGCACCTCAAATTAATACAGCCCCTCAAACTAATACAGCCCCTCAAACTAATACAGTCCCTCAAACTAATAAAGGCCATCAAACTAATACAGCTCCTCAAACTAATACAGCTCCTCAAACTAATACAGCCACTCAAACTAATACAGACTCTCAAATAATACAGCCCCTCAAACGAATACAGCCCAACAAACTAATACAGCTCCTCAAACTAATACAGCTCCTCAAACTAATACAGCCACTCAAACTAATACAGACCCTCAAACTAATACAATACCTCAAACTAATACAGTACCTCAAACTAATACAGCCCCATAAATTAATACAGCCCCTCAAACTAATACAGCCCCTCAAACTAATACAGCTCCTCTAACTAATACAGCACCTCAAACTAATACAGCCCCTCAAACTAATACAGCCCCTGAAACAAATTCAGCTCCTCACACTAATACAGCCCGTCAAACTAATATAGCCCCTCAAACTAATATAACCCCTCAAACTAATACAGCCCCTCAAAGTAACACAGTACCTCAAACTAAAAAAAGCCCCTCAAACTAATACAGCCCCTCAAACTAATTCAGCTCCTAAAACTAATACAGTCCCCAAACCAATACAGACCCTCAAGCTAATACAGCACCTCAAACTAATACAGTCCCTCAAACTAATACAGCAACTGAAACTAATACAGCTCCTCAAACTAATACAGTCCCTTAAACTAATACAGCCCCTCAAACTAATACAGCCCCTCAAACTAATACAGCCCCTTAAACTAATACAGCCCCTCAAACTAATACTGCCCGTCAAACTAATACAGCCCCTCAAACTAATACTGCCCGTCAAACTAATACAGCCCCTCAAACTAATACAGCCCCTCAAACTAATACAGCCCCTCAAACTAATACTGCCCGTCAAACTAATACAGCCCCTCAAACTAATACAGTCCCTCAAACTAATACTGCCCCTCAAACTAATACAGCCCCTCAAACTAATACAGCCCCTCAAACTAATACAGCCCCTCAAACTAATACAGCACCTCAAACTAATACAGCTCCTCAAACTAATACAGTCCCTCAAACTAATACAGCCCCTCAAACTAAAAAAAGCCCCTCAAACTAATACAGCACCTCAAACTAATACAGCCCCTCAACTAATACAGCCCCTCAAACTAATACAGTCCCTCAAACTAATACAGGCCCTCAAACTAATAGAGCTCCTCAAACTAATACAGCCCCTCAAACTAATACAGCCCCTCAAGCTAATGCAGCCCCTCAAACTAATACAGCCCCTCAAGCTAATACAGCCCCTCAAACTAATACAGTACCTCAAACTAATACAGGCCCTCAAACTAATACAGCTCCTAAAACTAATACAGCCCCTCAAAATAATACAGCTCCTCAAACTAATACAGCCCCTCAAACTAATACAGCCCCTCAAACTAATGCAGCCCCTCAAACTAATACAGCCCCTAAAACAAATACAGCTCATCAAACAAAACAGCCCCTCAAACTAATTCAGCTCCTAAAACTAATACATCCCGTCAAACTAATATAGCCCCTCAGACTAATATAACCCCTCAAACTAATACAGACCCTCAAACTAATACAGCCCCTCAAACTAATACAGCCCCTCAAACTAATACAGCTCCTAAAACTAATACAGCCCCTCAAAATAATACAGCTCCTCAAACTAATACAGCCCCTCAAACTAATACAGCCCCTCAAACTAATACAGCCCCTCAAACTAATACAGCCCCTCAAACTAATACAGTCCCTCAAACTAATACAACACCTGAAACAAATACAGCTCCTCAAATTAATACAGCCCCTCAAACTAATACAGCCCCTAAAACTAATACAGCCCCACAAAATAATACAGCCCCTCAAACTAATACAGTCCCTCAAACTAATACAGCCCCTCAAACTAATACAGCCCCTCAAACTGTTACACCCCCTCAAACTAATACATCCCCTCAAACTAATACAGACCCTCAAACTAATACAGCCCCTCAAACTAATACAGCCCCTCAAACTTATATAGCCCCTCAAACTAATACAGCCCTTCAAACTAATACAACCCCTCAAACTAATACAGCACCGCAAACTAATACAGCCCCTCAAATTAATACAGCACCTCAAACAAATACAGCCTCTCAAACGAATACAGTACCTCAAACTAATACAGTCCCTCAAGCTAATACAGCTCCGCAAACTAATACAGCTCCTCAAACTAATAGAGCGCCTCAAACGAATACAGCCTCTCAAACTAATACAGCCCCTGAAACGAATACAGCCCCACAAACTAATACAGCTCCTCAAACTAATACAGCTCCTCAAACTAATACAGCCACTCAAACTAATACAGACCCTCAAACTAATACAGCCCCTCAATCTAATACAGCTCCTCAAACTAATACAGCTCCTCAAACTAATACAGCCCCTCAAACTAATTCAGCTCCTAAAACTAATACAGCCCCTCAAACTAATACAGTCCCTCAAACTAATACAGGCCCTCAAAGTAATAGAGCTCCTCAAACTAATACAGCCCCTCAAACTAATACAGCCCCTCAAACTAATGCAGCCCCTCAAACTAATACAGCCCCTAAAACAAATACAGCCCATCAAACCAATACAGCCTCTCAAACTAATTCAGCTCCTAAAACTAATACATCCCGTCAAACTAATATAGCCCCTCAAACTAATATAACCCCTCAAACTAATACAGACCCTCAAACTAATACAGCGCCTCAAACTAATACAGCCCCTCAAACTAATACAGCCCCTAAAACTAATACAGTCCCTCAAACTAATACAGCACCTGAAACTAATACAGCTCCTCAAACTAATACAGCCCCTCAAACTAATACAGCCCCTCAGACTAATACAGCCCCTCTAACTAATACAGCACCTGAAACTAATACATCCCCTCAAACTAATACAGACCCTCAAACTAATACAGCCCCTCAAACTAAGACAGCCCCTCAAACTAATTTAGCCTCTCAAACTAATACAGCCCCTTAAAATAATACAGTCCCTCAAACTAATTTAGCCCCTCAAACTAATTGAGGAGCTGTATTAGTTTGAGGGACTGTATTAGTTTGAGGGGCTGTATTAGTTTGAGGGGCTGTATTAATTTGAGGGGCTGTATTAGTTTGAGGTACTGTATTAGTTTGAGGGGCTGTATTAGTTTGAGGGGCTGTATTAGTTTGAGGGGCTGTATTAATTTGAGGGGCAGTATTAGTTTGAGGTACTGTATTAGTTTGAGGGGCTGTATTAGTTTGAGGGGATGTATTAGTTTGAGGGGCTATATTAGTTGGAGGGGCTGTATTAGTTCGAGGGGCTGTATTAGTTTGAGGGACTGTATTAGTTTAAGGAGCTGTATTAGTTTGAGGGCTGCATTAGTTTGAGGGGCTGTATTAGTTTGAGGAGCTGTATTAGTTTGAGGAGCTCAATTAGTTTGAGGGCCTGTATTAGTTTGAGGGGCTGTATTAGTTTGAGGGGCTGTATTAGTTGAGGGGCTGTATTAGTTTGAGAGGCTGTATTAGTTTGAGGTGCTGTATTAGTTGAGGGGCTGTATTAGTTTGAGGTGCTGCATTAGTTTGAGGTGCTGTATTAGTTTGAGGGGCTGTATTAGTTTCAGGAGCTGTGTTAGTTTGAGGAGCTGTATTAGTTTGAGGTGCTGTATTAGTTTGAGGGTCTGTATTAGTTTAAGGGCCTGTATTAGTTTTAGGAGCTGAATTAGTTTGAGGGGCTGTATTAGTATGAGGGGCTGTTTTAGTTTGAGGGGCTGTATTAGTTTGATGAGCTGTATTAGTTTGAGGGGCTGTTTTAGTTTGAGGGGCTGTATTAGTTTGAGGGGCTGTATTAGTTTGAGGGGCTGTATTAGTTTGAGGGGCTGTATTAATTTGAGGGGCTGTATTAGTTTGAGGGGCTGTATTAATTTGAGGGGCTGTATTAGTTTGAGGGGCTGTATTAGTTTGAGGGCCTGTACTAGTTTGAGGGACTGTATTAGTTTGAGGGGCTGTATTAGTTTGAGGGGCTGTATTAGTTTGAGGGGCTGTATTAGTTTGAGGGGCTGTATTAGTTTGAGGGGCTGTATTAGTTTGAGGGGCTGTATTAGCTTGAGGGGCTGTATTAGTTTGAGGGGCTGTTTTAGTTTGAGGGGCTGTATTAGTTTGAGGGGCTGTATTAGTTTGAGGGGCTGTATTAGTTTGAGGGGCTGTATTAATTTGAGGGGCTGTATTAGTTTGAGGGGCTGTATTAATTTGAGGGGCTGTATTAGTTTGAGGGGCTGTATTAGTTTGAGGGGCTGTATTAGTTTGAGGGGCTGTTTTAGTTTGAGGGGCTGTATTAGTTTGAGGGGCTGTATTAGTTTGAGGGGCTGTATTAGTTTGAGGGGCTGTATTAGTTTGAGGGGCTGTATTAGTTTGAGGAGCTCTATTAGTTTGAGGGCCTGTATTAGTTTGAGGGACTGTATTAGTTTGAGGGGCTGTATTAGCTTGAGGGGCTGTATTAGTTTGAGGGGCTGCATTAGCTTGAGGGGCTGTATTAGTTTGAGGGACTGTATTAGTTTGAGGGGCTGTATTAGTTTGAGGGGCTGTATTAGTTTGAGGGCCTGTATTAGTTTGAGGGACTGTATTAGTTTGAGGGGCTGTATTAGTTTGAGGGTCTGTATTAGTTTGAGGGGCTGTATTAGTTTGAGGGGCTGTATTAGTTTCAGGAGCTGTGTAAGTTTGAGGAGCTGTATTAGTTTGAGGGGCTTTTTTAGTTTGAGGGGCTGTATTAGTTTGAGGGACTGTATTAGTTTGAGGGGCTGTATTAGTTGAGGGACTGTATTAGTTTGAGGAGCTGTATTAGTTTGAGGTGCTGTATTAGTTTGAGGGGCTGTATTAGTTTGAGGAGCTGTATTAGTTTGAGGAGCTGTATTAGTTTGAGGGGCTGTATTAGTTTGAGGGGCTGTATTAGTTTGAGGGGCTGTATTAGTTTGAGGGGCTGTATTAGTTTGACGGGCTGTATTAGTTTGAGGGGCTGTATTAGTTTGAGGGGCTGTATTAGTTTGAGGGGCTGTATTAGTTTAAGGGGCTGTATTAGTTTGAGGAGCTGTATTAGTTTCAGTTGCTGTATTAGTTTTAGGAGCTGAATTAGTTTGAGGGGCTGTTTTAGTTTGAGGGGATTTTTTTAGTTTGAGGTACTGTGTTACTTTGAGGGGCTGTATTAGTTTGAGGGGTTATATTAGTTTGAGGGGATATATTAGTTTGACGGGCTGTATTAGTGTGAGGAGCTGAATTTGTTTGAGGGGCTGTATTAGTTTGAGGGGCTGTATTAGTTTGAGGTGCTGTATTAGTTAGAGGAGCTGTATTAGTTTGAGGGGCTGTATTAGTTTGAGGGGCTGTATTAATTTGAGGGGCTGTATTAGTTTGAGGTATTGTATTAGTTTGAGGGTCTGTATTAGTTTGAGTGGCTGTATTAGTTTGAGGAGCTGTATTAGTTTGAGGAGCTGTATTAGTTTGAGGAGCTGTATTAGTTTGAGGGGCTGTATTCGTTTGAGGGGCTGTATTATTTGAGAGTCTGTATTAGTTTGAGGGGCTGTATTAGTTTGATGGCCTTTATTAGTTTGAGGGACTGTATTAGTTTGAGGGGCTGTATTAGTTTGTGGGGCTGTATTAATTTGAGGTGCTGTATTAGTTTGAGGGGCTGTATTAGTTTTTGGAGCTGTGTTAGTTTGAGGGGCTGTATTAGTTTGAGGAGCTGAATTAGTTTGAGGGGCTATAATAGTTTGAGGAGCTTTATTTGTTTCAGGTGCTGTATTAGTTTGAGGGGCTGTATTAGTTTGAGGTGCTGTATTAGTTAGAGGAGCTGTATTAGTTTGAGGGGCTGTATTAGTTTGAGGGGCTGTAATAGTTTGAGGAGCTTTATTTGTTTCAGGTGCTGTATTAGTTTGAGGGGCTGTATTAGTTTGAGGGGCTGTATTAGTTTGAGGGGCTGTATTAATTTGAGGTGCTGTATTAGTTTGAGGGGCTGTATTAGTTAGAGGAGCTGTATTAGTTTGAGGAGCTGAATTAGTTTGAGGGGCTATAATAGTTTGAGGAGCTTTATTTGTTTCAGGTGCTGTATTAGTTTGAGGGGCTGTATTAGTTTGAGGGGCTGTATTAGTTTGAGGGGCTGTATTAATTTGAGGTGCTGTATTAGTTTGAGGGGCTGTATTAGTTTTTGGAGCTGTGTTAGTTTGAGGGACTGTATTAGTTTGAGGAGCTGAATTAGTTTGAGGGGCTATAATAGTTTGAGAGACTGTATTAGTTTGAGGAGCTGTATTAGTTTGAGGGGCTGTATTAATTTGAGGTGCTGTATTAGTTTGAGGGGCTGTATTAGTTTTTGGAGCTGTGTTAGTTTGAGGGTCTGTATTAGTTTGAGGAGCTGTATTAGTTTGAGGTACTGTATTAGTTTGAGGCAATGTATTAGTTTGAGGTACTGTGTTAGTTTGTGGGGCTGTATTAGTTTGAGGTTCTGTATTAGTTTGAGGTACTGTGTTAGATTGAGGGGCTATATTTGTTTGAGGGGCTGTATTAGTTTGAGGGGCTGTATTAGTTTGAGGGTCTGTATTAGTTTGAGGTACTGTGTTAGTTTGAGGGGCTGTATTAGTTTGAGAGGCTGTATTAGTTTGAGGGGCTGTATTAGTTTGAGGGTCTGTATTAGTTTCAGGTACTGTGTTAGTTTGAGGGGCTATATTAGTTTGAGGGGCTGATGAATTTGAGGGGCTGTATTAGTTTGAGTTGCTGTATTTGTTTGAGGTACTGTATTAGTTTGAGGAGCTGTATTAGTTTGAGGGTCTGTATTATATTGATGAGCTGTATTAGTTTGAGGGGCTGTATTAGTTTGAGTTGCTGTGTTTGTTTGAGGTACTGTAGTAGTTTGAGGTGTTGGCTTAGTTTGAGGATACATGGAAACAAATTCCCCACTTTAATTACTTAACTGAATGGCCACAGTTAAAGAGGGCAAGCACTTCCCAATGTGCAAAAGAGCAGCCCTGTGAGGGACACTAGAACATTTGAAATTGAATTACTGAATGTCTACAGCAGTGTGAAGAGCGTTACTGGATCAGGATGAGATCGAGAGATGGTCCTGGTGGTGTTAGAAACAACAACCCCATTACTGGGAGAATACAGCTGGCAATTTCCATTAGTTAATTCATGCGATCTGAATTCTCCGGTCTTTGGGGTTTTAAATTCCAATCTCAGCACTAAATATATTCCATCACAACTGGGAATTAACTCCATTGCCGTCATCAGTTTGTTCAAATTTTTAAAATAACTATTTTGAATGATGTTTCAACCTCAATGTCCCCGTGGAGATCCCTCACGGTATAAATTAAAGGCTCTGGGAATGTAACGCCTCAGTGTATAATTCAGAGAGATTGCCTGCAGCACGAACGGACACATCGCTTCACACAGAAAATGCATCGGCCAATTCAACATGTCCGTAAAATATACTATATGCTCCTTGCCGTCATTGGTGTCCCTGGTAAGTGACTATAGCCATTGAAGTTGTTTAAAGCTGTGTGTGATCTGGTCTCTGGTTTTGCTCTGTGACTGAAAATGTTATATGCTAATATAATGGTCTCCGTTATACAGGCAACAGATCAATGATGTCATTCTGTTAAGTCAAATGTCTTGAATTTCCTGTTTGGGTATATTCCATTGTCTTAACTTAAAATAAACCTCTGTTTGTAACTCCCAGCTTCGCGGAAATATTAAGTTATAGCCTTTATTTGAAAAACGTGTATTGTTGAAACGGATAATCAGCGCGGGCAACTCTCTCAGAAAAGCACTTACTGGTAGTGTCTGTCACTATAGAACTCTACTGAGTGTGGGTCAGTAGCCGGATTGGAACACCTGACCCCAGTGGCCATGTATTACTGGTAGTGTCTGTCACTGTAGAACTCTACTGAATGTGGGTCACTAATTGGAGTGGAACACCGGACCCCAGTGGTCATGTATTACTGGGAGTATCTGTCATTGTAGAATTGTACAGTGTGTGGGTCACTAACAGGTGTGGAACACCTGATCCCAGTGGCTATGTATTACTGGAAGTATCTGTCACTGTAGAATTGTACTGAGTGTGGGTCACTAAACGGAGTGGAACACCTGATCCCAGTGGCCATGTATTACTGGGAGTGTCTGTCACTGTAGAACTATTGAGAGAGGGACACTAACCGGAGTGGAACACCTGACCCCAGTGGCCATGTATTACTGGGAGTGTCTGTCACTGTAGAACTATTGAGAGAGGGACACTAACCGGAGTGGAACACCTGACCCCAGTGGCCATGTATTACTGGGAGTATCTGTTACTGTAGAACTCTACTGAGTGTGGGTCACTAACTGGAGTGGAACACCTGATCCCAGTGGCTATGTATTACTGGAAGTATCTGTCACTGTAGAATTGTACTGAGTGTGGGTCACTAACCGGAGTGGAACACCTGATCCCAGTGGCCATGTATTACTGGGAGTGTCTGTCACTGTAGAACTATTGAGAGAGGGACACTAACCGGAGTGGAACACATGACCCCAGTGGCCAAGTATTACTGGGAGTATCTGTCACTGTAGAATTGTACTGAGTGTGGTTCACTGAACGGAGTGGAACACCTGACCCCAGTGGCCATGCATTTCTGGGAGTATCTGTCATTGCATAATTGTACTGAGTGTGGGTCACTAACTGGAGATCAACACCTGACCCCTGTGGCCATGTATTACTCGAGTATCTGTCATTGTAGAACTTTACAGTGTGTGGGTCACTAACTGGAGTGGAAGACCTGACCCCAGTGGCCATGCATTACTGGGAGTATCTGTCATTGCATAATTGTACTGTGTGTGGGTCACTAACTGGAGATCAACACCTGACCCATGTGGCAATGTATTACTCGGAGTATCCGTCATTGTAGAACAGTACAGTGTGTGGGTCACTAACTGGAGTGGAAGACCTGACCCCAGTGGCCATGTATTACTGTGAGTATCTGTCACTGTAGAATTGTACTTAGTGTGGATCACTAACCGGAGTGGAACACCTGACCCCAGTGGCCATGTATTACTGTGAGTATCTGTGACTGTAGAATTGTACTGAGTGTGGGTCACTAACAGGAGTGGAACAGCTGACCCCAGTGGCCGTGTATTACTGGGAGTATCGCTCACTGTAGAATTGTACTGAGTGTGGGTCACTAACGGAGTGCTGACCCCAGTGGCCATGTGTTACTGGGAGTATCTGTCACTGTAGAACTGTACTGAGTGTGGGTCAATAACCGGAGTGGAACACCTGACCCCAGTGGCCATGTATTACTGGGAGAGTCCATCACTTTAGAACTGTTCTGATTCTGGGTTACTAATCTGAGATGTAGAAACCAGTTCTAGATTGATATCATTGTTGCATGTGACTGCTCTCTTCCCTCCGTGGAGCTGCCCTCGTGTTTTACGAATCGATGACAAAGGGGAAGATGTGTTGATACTAAATGCTGTCTGGTCTCAGACACGGGGAATGCTTGATCAGTAATTTCCAGTCTCTTTCCCTTTCTCTTTTTTACAGTTAATTTGTTGGCGATTGTGATCCTATCCCGGGGAAAGTGCGGGCTCTCCAGCTGCACCACTCGCTACCTGGTGGCCATGGCAGCGGCGGATCTACTGGTCATTATCACTGAGGTCATACTGAGGCAGATCAGATGGATCTATTTCCAAGATTCTTTCCTGGACATCACCCCTGTGTGTAGTCTTATCGCTGTCATGTCTCGTGCAGCCACAAACTGTTCTGTCTGGTTCACCGTCACTTTCACCTTTGATCGATTTGTGGCCATTTGTTGCCAGAAGCTGAAAACTAAATATTGCACCGGGAAAACTGCGGCCGTGGTTCTAACAACAAGCTGCATTCTGCTCTGTTTCAAAAACGTTCCCTTCTACTTTACATTGGAACCTAGAAATATAATCGACAATGTGCCGTGGTTCTGTTACCCAATCTCAAGCTATTTGACTGAGCCCGGATGGGTGGGATTTGACTGGTTTGATACCGTTTTAACCCCATTGCTCCCATTCGCTATAATTCTGTTGCTCAACGCTCTGACAGTCAGACACATTTTAGTGGCCAGTCGAGTCCGTAAGGGACTGAGGGGTGAGAGCAAGGGAGAGAATGGCAGTGACCCAGAGATGGAGAGCCGAAGGAAGTCTATGGTTTTACTCTTCACCATATCCGGCAGCTTCATACTTCTCTGGTTGGCATATGTTATATATTTCTTTTATTATATCATTGCAGGAATAGATAAGTATAATGTCCCTTTGTATAACTTTCAAAGAGTCGGATATATGCTGCGGAGTTTAAGTTGCTGCACAAACACATTTATTTATATGGTGACCCAGTCCAAGTTCAGAGATCAGTTGAAGAGCGCGGTGAAATATCCGGTGACCTCAATTATTCAATTCATTAAGAATCAGAACAACTGAGCTTAGCCCAGAGGCGGGCCCCCGTGTTTCCAGTCCATGAAATTAATATTTAGCCCCAGACTGCCAGCAACTGAATTACATCAGGAACCGCTGGTGATCTGAAAATACAACCAGCGGCGGGGCCAGCACTTTGTTTAGGACACGGTACTATATCTGACTGACAGTTCCCACATTATCTGTCTAGACAGGACCACTAGTTTGTTGCTTTCCGTCTGAGCTCTTCTGTAAAGAGTCACTTCTGCTATTTAGTGCAGCAATTCATTTGCAGCTTCCAGAGTATGAGCCTCGTCAATAGGCAGACAGACAGAGCTGAGCTGCCATTCAGAGGATTACATTACATAGATTGTACAGCTAAAAAACCATTCGGACCAATTAGACTGTGCTGGTGTTTATGACTCTCCTCCCATTGCAACAACCTCATCTCAGCCTTTCAGCCTATCTTTATATTCCCTTTTCTCTCGTGTACTCGTCTAATTTCCCTTTGATAGCATCGAAGCTATTTGCCTCAACCTCTTCATGTGGTAGTGAGTTCCACATTCTAAACACTCTCTGAGAAATGAAATTGCTCCTTATTTCCCTATTGGATTTATTGGAAACTATGTTTGGCTCCCTAATTTTAGAAACTCCCACAAGTGGAAACGTTCTCTCCACATACATTCATAATTTTCAAGACCTCTATCAGGCCTCCTATAAGTTTCCTCTCTTCTAAAGCAAAGTGTCCAGCCTGTTAAATCTTTCCAGATAGCCGTAAACTCTCAGTCCTTGTGCCGTCCTAAAGACCGAAGCCATTGGCCCGCGCCACAAACTCGTTTGCACAGCCACCGACTCCATCCGTCTCCCTGACACCTGTCTAATGCTGAACCAGACCACTCACAATCTTGGTGTGGTATTGGACCGCGGGATGATTTTCCGACTACATATCCAATCCATCACCAGGACGGCCTACTTCCATCTCCGTAACATTGCTTAACTCCACACCTGCCTCAGCTCATCTGCTGCTCAAACCTTCATCCATGTCTTTGTTCGCTCTAGACTTGGCAGCTCCAATGCTCTTCTGGCCATCTCCCACCCTCCATAAACTTCAGCTCATCCAAAATTCTGCTGCCCGTATGCTAGCTCGCACCAAATCCCAATAAACCATCACCACTTTGCTCGCTGACCTATATTGTCTCCCGGTCCGGCAACGCCTCATTTTTAAAATTCTCATCCTTATTTTCAAATCTCTACATGGCCTTCCAATCTCTGTAAACTCCACCAGCTCTACGACCCCTGAGATCTCTGCACTCCTCCAAAGCTGGCATCTTGTAGATCCCCGATTTTAACCTCTCCACAATTGGCGGCTGTGCTTTCAGCTGCCTGGACCCTAAACTCTGGGAATCCCTCCCTAAAACCCTCTGCATCTCTATTGCTTTCTCCTCCTTTTAAGATGCTCCTTAAAACTTACCTATATTACCAAGCTTTTGTCATCTTTCCTAATATCTCCTTATGTTATTCGATTGTCAAATTATGTTTGATAACGCTCCTATCATTTTACTAATTTAAATGCGCTATAGAAATGCAAGTTGTTGTTGTAAATATTGTTTGCACTTTCTCCAATGCTTCAATGTCCTTTTTATAGTAAAGAAACCATAACTACTGTAAGATTCTCAAAATTCACAGATCCCCCAAAACTCGGTGGTGAAATGCATTGTGCTTAACCGAAGGTTATTTTAGAGCAAAAAAACAAGATTTGGTATTTTCACATTACTTCAGAAATCATAGGCCCAGTCAAGGAACCCAAAACATGGGAACAATCAAGACACGATTAAGTGGCAAATCGACAGGATGGAGCCATCCCGAAAACCATTTCACACCTTTACAAACAAGTTACAGTTGACGAGCTCACCAAAATCTTACAATGACAGGGATTTGATTTGGCATGCAGATAAGGAAGCTTCAATGGGTATAATTAAAGGCCCGTTCTCAACAGTTCAAGTTCGAGTTCTTCAGTACAGTTACACAGTTCAACAGAAACAAGTTCAACCACCAAGCAGCAAGGAGTTCAGCAAGCAGTCCGGCAGAATGCCGTTCCACAGTTCTGCAAGAAGCCAGTTCCACAGCTCTGAAGAAGACAGATTAACAAGGCGAGGGGGCAACAGAAAGATGTTCAACAAAGAAGGCCAACAGCTCCAGAAGCAGGCCGACACGCAAGAAGAGATCAGAGCAACAGTTCCAGTTACCATCATACACCTCGCGGCAACAAGGGCCTTACGAAACCATGTTCTTAAAAAGACTCTAAACCCTATATCCAACAGAGGAAAAGTGGGTGCTCACCCGATAAATCCAATCCAGCGAACCCCTAAACCGCGAACCAGCTCACCTGTCAAGGATTCGTTTGGTGAGCATTATCCCTGGTTCTCTAGAGCCCAACTTAGCTGGTAAAATGGGATTGGGAGGGGTGAGGTATTTTTCCAATGTTATTTCCCTCGCTTGTACAGAAGTGTTCCCCACTTTTAGAGTGTTAAGAGTGTTTGTGTTGTGTTTTACTTTCTTGAATAAAGATCATAGTTCTTGCATCAAAACCAGTTGTCTGCTGCACTTTTTGTCAAAACCCCCAAATAAGTCTAAGATCTAGAACCAAGGGATTGGGAGCGAGAAGATTCCCCTGTACTGTGGTTGACACGGCCCTTGAACATGTCTGTTCTATTTCCCGCACGACTGCTCTCATCCCTCCCCCTGCCTCCCGGAACCACGATCGGGTTCCCCTTGTCCTCACCTTTCACCGCACCAGCCTTCACCACCAAACACATCTTCCCCTCATCTCCCCTTTCAGCATTCCGAAGGGACCGCTCCCGCTGCGACAACCTTCACCACTCCTCTATCACCCACAACACCCCTTCCCCTTCTCCCGGAACCTTCCCGTACAAGCGCAGGAGATGCAACACATAGAAACATAGAAACATAGAAGATAAGAGCAGGAGTAGGCCATTCCGCCCCTAGAGCCTGCTCCGCCATTCAATGAGATCATGGCTGATCATCCAAATTCAGTACCCTGTCCCTGCCTTCTCTTCATATCCCTTGATCCCTTTAGCTTTAAGAAATATATCTAACTCCTTGTTGAATATATTTAATGAATTGGCCTCTACTGCCTTCTGTGGTAGAGATTTCCACAGGTTCACCACTCTCTGTGTGAATAAATTCCTCCTCATCTCAGTACTAAATGGCTTACCCCTTATCCTATACTGTGACCCCTGGTTCTGGACTCCCCGGCCATCGGGAACATCCTTCCTGCATCTAGTCTGTCTAGTCCTGTTAGAATTTTATTAGTTTCAATGAGATCCCCTCTCATTCTTCTAAACTCCAGCGAGTATAAGTCCAATCGACCCAATCTCTCCTCATACGTCATTCCTGCCATCCCAGGTATCAGTCTGGTGAATCTTCGCTGCACTCCTCCATGGCAAGAACATCCTTCCTCAGATAAGGTGACCAAAACTGCACACAATACTCAAGATGTAGTGTCACCAAGGCCCTGTACAACTACAGCAAAACATCTTTGTTCCTGTACTCGAATCCTCTCGCTACGAAGGCCAACATACCATTTGCCTTCTTAACCGCCTGCTGTACCTGCATGCTTACCTTCAGCGACTGATGCACAAGGACACCCAGCTCTCATTGCACTTCCCCTTTTTCCAATCTATTGCCCTTCAATAATAATCTGCCTTCCTGTTTTAGACATCAAAGTGGATAACCTCGCATTTATCCACGTTATATTGCATCTGCCATGCTTCAGCCCAATCACCCAAAATGTCCAAAACATACTGGAGTTTTTCGGCTTCCTCCTCACGGCACACACTCCCACCCAGCTTTGTTTCGTCTGCAAACTTGAAGATATTACATCCAATTCCCTCGTCTAGATCATTAATATATATTGTGAATAGCTGGGGTCCTAGGACCGATCCCTGCGGTACCCCACTAGTCACTACCTGCCACTCGGAAAAAGACCCGATTATTACAACTCTTTGCTTTCTGTCTGTCAACCAGTTCTGTATCCAAGTCAATACCTTGCCCCCAATCCCATGTGCCTGAAGTTTAAACGCTGATCTCTTATGCGGGACCTTATCGAAAGCCTACTGAAAGTCCAAATACACCACATCCACAGTTCTCCCTTATCTATTTTACCAGTTACATCCTTAAAAATTCCAGTAGATTAGTTAAGCACGATTTACCTTTTGTAAGTCCATGTTCACTTTGTCCGATCCTGTCACTGTTTGCCAAGTGCTCTGCTATTACATCTTTTATAATAGAGACTAGCATTTTCCCCACTACCGATGTCAGGCTTACCGGTCTATAATTCCCCGTTTTCTCTCTAGCAACTTTTTTGAATAGTGGGGTAACATTAGCTACCCTCCAAACCATGGGTACTGTTCCAGAGTTTATCGAATTTTGGAAGATGACCAGCAATGCATCTACTATTTCTACGGCCACTTCCTTAAGTACCCTAAGGTATAGATTATCAGGCCCTGGGGATTTATCGGCCTTCAATCCCGTCAATTTCCCCAACACTATTGCCCTACAAATACTGATTATTTTCAGTTCCTCCCTCTCATTAGACCCTGTGTTCCCCGACATCTCTGGGAGGTTATTTGTGTCCTCCTTTGTGAAGACAGAACCAAAGTATGTATTTAATTGGTCAGCCATTTATTTGTTCCCCATTATAAATTCCCCTGATTCTGACTGCAAGGGACCTATGCTTGACTTCACCAATCCTTTTCTCATCTCACATCTATAAAAGCTTTTACAGTCAGTTTTTATGTTCCCTGATAAACTTATTCTCATACTCTATTGTCCCCCTCTTAAGTAATCCCTTTGTCCTTCTTTGCTGAATCCTATACTGCTCCCAATCCTCAGTTTTTCTGCTTATTCTGGTCAAATTATATGTCCTCTCCTTGCATCGTATGCTAGCCCTAATTTCCTTTGTTAGCCACGGTTGAGTCACCTTTTTTGTTGTATTTTTATGCCAAACTGGGATGAAAACAATCTGTAGTTCATTCATGCGATCTTTGAATGTTTGCCATTGCCTATCCACCGTCAACCCTTTGAGTGACATTCCCCAATCAATCCTACCCAACTCGCGCCTCATACCATCGAAGTTTCCTTTATTTAAATACAGGACCCTAGTCTCTGAGTCAACTACTTCACTCTCCATCTTAATGAAGAATTCTATCATATTATCATCGCTCCGACCCAAGGGGCCTGGCACAACAAGATTGCTAATTAATCCTTTCTCATTACATAATACCCAGTCTAAGATGGCCTGATCTCTAGTTGGTTCCTCGACATATTGAACCAGGAAACCATCCCGTATACACACTAGGAATTCCTCCTCCACAGTAATGTTACTAATTTGTTTAGCCCAATCTATATGTAGATTAAAGTCACCCATGATAACTGCAGTGCTCTTATGGCACGCTTCTCCAATTTCCCTTTTAATGCCAACCCCAACCTCCGTACTACTGTATGGGGGTCTATACACCACTCCCACTAGCTAATATCCTTCCTTACAATTGTGTTAATCCCCTCTTTAACCAGCAATGCTACCCCAACTCCTATTCCTTTTTGCCTATCTTTCCTGAATATTGAATACCCCTGTAGGTTGAGTTCCCAGCCTTGGTCAACCTGAAGCCATGTTTCCGTAATCCCAAACCTATCATATTCGTTTACCTCTATTTGGGCAGCTAATTCATCCACCTTATTACGAATGCTCCTCGCATTAAGACATAAAGCCTTCAGACTTGTTTTTTAACGCTTTTATACCTTTTAGAATTATTATTTACTGTGGCCACGTTTGATTTAAACCCTTGATTTCTCTGACTGCCTCCTTTGTTTTTTTTCCTTCCTGCTTTTTGCTTCTATCTTTGTTTCCCTTTCCTCTGTCTCCTGCTCAGGTTCCCAACCCCCTGCCATTTTAGTTTAAACCCTCCCCCAGAGCACTAGCAAACACTCCCCCAAGGACATCAATCCAGGTCTTGCCCAGGTGCAAACCGTCTGATTTGTACTGGTCTCACCTCCCCCAGAACGGGTTCCAATGTCCCAGGAATTTGAATCCCTCCCCCTTGCACCATTCCTCTAGCCACGTATTCATCTGAAATATCCTTCTATTTCTACTCTTACTAGCACGTGGCACTGTAGCAATCCTGAGATTACTACCTTTGAGGTCCTATTTTTTAAATTTACCTCCTAACTCCCTATATTCAACATTTAGGACCTCATCCCGTTTTTTACCTATATCGTTGGTAACTATATGCACCACGACAACTGGCTGTTCTCTTTCCCCTTTACAAAATGTTCTGCAGCCGCTCTGAGACATCCTTGACCCTTGCACCAGGGAGGAAACACACCATCCTGGAGTCTCGTTTGCGGCCGCAGAAACGCCTGTCTATTCCCCTTACAATAGAATCCCCAATCACTATAGCTCTACCCCACTTTTTCCTCCCGTCCTGTGCAGCAGAACCACCCGTGGTGCCAGGAAGTTGGCTGCTGCTGCCTTCCCCTGATAAGCCATCCCCCTCAACAGTATCCAAAGCGGTATATCTGTTTGAGAGGGGTTGTCCACAGGGGACTCCTGCACTACCTGCCTGCGCCTACTACTCTGCCTGGTGGTCACCCATTCCCTTTCTGCCTGTGCAACCTTTACCTGTGGTGTGACCAACTGGTTAAACGTGCTATCCACGATGTCATCAGCATCGCGAATGCTCCAGTATGCATCCATTCGCAGCTCCCGCGCCGCAATGCGGTCTGCCAGTAGCTGCAGCTGGAAACACTTCCTGCACACATGGTCGGCAGCGACACAGGAAGAATCCCCGCTTCCCCACCTACTGCAGGAGGAGCATATCATGGCGCCGATCTGTGTTGCCATGACTTACCCTTTAATTAATTGAACTTAAATTAAATCAAACCCTTATACCTCCCCCCTTCCAACCTTCCAGATCCGGAAGCACTCCTTCCAGGTGAAACAGCGATTTACTTGTACTTCTTGCAATTTAGTATACTGTATTCGCTGCTCAAGATGCGGTCTTCTCTACATTCGGGAGATCAAACGCAGATTGGGTGACCACTTTTCAGAACACCTCCGTTCATTCCGTAAGGGGAACCCTGAGCTTCCGGTCGCCTGTTACTTTAATTCTCCCCTCCATTCCCACTCATGACCTCTCCATCCTCGGCGTCTTACAATATTCCAACGAAGTTTAACGTAAGCTCGAGGAACAGCACCTCATCTTTCTCTTCGGCACTTTACAGCCCTCTGGACTCAACATCGAGTTCAACAATTTCAGAATACAAATTGGCCTTTTTAGTTCTTTATTTGTTTTCTCTCGTTTCCTGATAGCTGTTAATTTTGCTGCCGTCATTATCCACACATCATCTACAACCATAATAATGTTGTTAGCTTGTCCCATTTCCTTTTGCCTTACACCATCAACCCTTTTGTCAGTCAATCTCCCCTGCCTTCCATCCCATCACAGACCTTCCCTTTGTTCTTTCCTCCACTCCTCCCAGCCCCTTTTAAAAATCTCTCTTCCCTATACTTTTCCAGTTCTGACGAAAGGTTCGAGCTGAAATGTTGACTCTGTCTCCACTCTTCGTTGCTGCCTGACCTGCTGAGTTATTCCAGCACTTTCTGTTTTTAATTTAAAACTGTGTCCTCTGTTTACAGAACTATCTGCCACTGGAAACAGTTCCTTATTTACTCTATCAAATAAATTCAAGATTTTGAACACCTCTATCAAATATCCTCTCAACCTTTTCTGCTCTATCAAGAACAACCCCTGCTTCTCCAGTCGATCGATGGAACTGAAGTCCCTCATCCCTGAAATCATTCTCTTAAATATTGTCTGCACCCTCTTCCTAAAGTGCGGTGCCCAAAGTGGACACAATACTCCAGTTGAGGCCGAACCAGTGTTTTATACAGGGTCATCATAAGTTCCACGCTTTTGTGACCTATACCTCTATTCATGAAGCCCAGAATCCCGTATGTTTTTTTAATCGCTTTCTCATACCTGCCCTTCCACCTTCAACGATGTGTGCACATATAGCCCTAGGTCCCTCTGTCCCGTCTTACCTTTAGGATGGTAACGTTTAGTTCAGATTACCTATCCTCATTCTTTCGACCAAAATATATCACTTCATACATTTCTGCGTTAAATTTCATCTGCCTCGTGTCCGCCCATTTCACCAAAGTGTCTATTTCCTCTGTAAGTCTATCACTATCTTCCTCACTGGTCACTATACTTACGAGTTTTGTGTCATCTGCAAATTTTGAAATGCTGTCCTGTACACCCACATCCACATGTTTTAACTTGATGTGTGAAGTCGTTATTTTCAAATAGAAATTCTATTCAGCAATTGTGGTTGATGATGTTGAGCCTCTGATCCGGCTCTGTGGTGCGTGTCTGATCATTGTGTGGATAACTAGTTTCTGGCTCCGGCTGGGCTTCATTCTCAGGGTAATGTGGAATGTGTTTGTTGTTCATGTTACCTTTTGCAACAACACAATTCGCAAACTCTGTTCTGAATAATTATTGCTGAAATTTTAATAAAGTACATTAGATGACTTAGGCTGCATAATTTTCTTTCTCCACTATCTCAGCTTTGGAAGCTAAATGTTTTATTCTAACAGAAAAGGGAGCCAATTATTGATGGTTTCGCCAGCTCGGGACATCGCAAGACGCTGTGCAGCCCTGGAGGCACAAACTGAGCGCGCGGCTGAACCCGGCCCCTGAGCCATAACCCGAGCCCCGCCATCCCAGGAATCAATCTGGTGAACCTTCGTTGCACTCCCTCTATGGCAAGTATGTCCTTCCTTAGGTTAGGAAAACAAAATTGTACACAGTACACCAGGTTTGGTCTCACCAAGGCACTATATAATTGGAGTAAGACTTCTTTACCTATGTATTCTAATCCTCTTGTTATGAAGGCCAGCATACCATTTGCCTTCCTAATGGCTTGCTGCACCTGCACATTCAATTTCAGTGACTCATGTGCAAGGACATCCAGATCCGTTTGAGAATCTGCATTCCCCAATCTTTCACTATTTGGGAAATGCTCTGCCTTTCTGTTTTTTCTACAAAAGTGGATAACTTCACATTTCTCCACGTTATAGTCCATCTGCCATGTTCTCGCCCACTCACTAAGCCTGTCGAGATCTGCTTGAAGCCTTTTCACATCCTCCACACAACTAACACTGCCACCTTGCTTTGTATCATCAGCAAATTTGGAACTGTTACATTTAGTCCCCTCACCAATGATCCTTGCGGTAACCCACTAGTCACAGCCTGCCATCCTGAAAAAGACCCGTTTATCCCTACTCTTTATTTTCTGTCTGTTAACCAATGCTCAATCCATGCTAGTATAATACCCAAAATTTCATGTACCCTAATTATTTTCACCAACCACTGGTGTGGGACTTTATCTGTCTGATCTTCTACCTCATCTCCACTTTCCTGCTCTATCCCTATATCCCTTGATTCCATTAATATTCAACCTGTCGATCTCTGTCTTGAATATACTGAACGACTGGCCCTCCTCAGCACTCTGGGGCCGAGAATTCGAAAGACTCACCATCCTCAGAATGAAGAAATTTCTCCTTATCTCAGCCCTAAATGGACGGACCCTTATTCTGAGACTGTGATCCCTCTTCTAGACTCCCCCGCCTGGGGAAACATTCTCCCTGCATGTACCCTCTCAAGCCCTGCAAGAATTTTGTATGTTTCAATGTAATCACCTCTCATTCTTCTAAAAGCTAGAGAATATAGGCCTAGTCTATTTAATCTCTCCTCATAAGACAATCCCCCAAATCCCAGGTCCCAGTCTGATGAACCTGTGTTGCACTCCCTCTATGGCAAGTAAGGAGAACAAAACTGTACACAATACTCCAGGGGTGGTCTTACCTGGGCCCTATATAATTGCACTAAGACGTCTTTACTCTTATACTCAAATCATCTTGTAATAAAGGCCAACATTCCATTTGCTTTCCTAATTGCTTGCTGTACCTGCATGTTAACTTTCAGGGATTTTTTTACAAGGACACCAAGTCCTTCTGAACATGAACATTTCCCAATCTCTCACCAATAAAAAAATGCTCTGCTTGTGTACTTTTTCTACAAAAGTGGATAACTTCACATTTCTCAACTATATTCCATTTGCCATGTTCTTGCCCAGTCACTTAGGCTGTCTATATCCCCTTGAGCCTCCTTGTATCCTCCTCACATCTTACATTCCCACCCAGCTTTGTATCATCAGCAAACTTGGATATATTACATTTGATCCTCTCCTCCAAATCATTCGTGTAGATTGTGAATAGCTGAGGCACAAGCGCAGATCATTGCGGTACTCCACTAGTTACAGCCTGCCATCCTATTTATTCCTACTCTCTGTTTCTCTCCGATAACCAATCCTGAATGGAAGCCAGTATATTACCCCCAAACCCATGAGCCGCAACTCCCTTTGTCTCCCTTTGCTGAATCATAAATCCTCCCAATCCTCAGGGTGACTGCTCTGTTGGGCAACATTATCAGCCTCTTCCTTTGGTCTAATACTATCTTTAACTTCTCTTGTTAGCCACGGTTGGTCCACTTTTCCTGTGGGATTTTTTTGCCGTAAAGGAATGGATATTTGTTGTAAATTATGGCCCAGAAATTGATCTTGCTCTGTTCCCGCGGGGGTAAGGCTTCCCCGCGTTCTCTCACTCCGCTTGTGCTTTTTCAGATCCAGCTCGCACGAACTTGATGTTCCAGACATCAGCTGGGCAGTGCTTGCGTATTCCACCGGCGTAGTGAATTCGTGCGAGCTGTGGGATCACGTGACTCAGTTAGAGCCAATGGCAGCACACCATCTTCCATTCATAAGTTTCGTGCTTTGAAATCTATGAATCTTACACCCCCCAAAATAACAGCTAAACCTCAATTAAATTAAAAAAACCATCACATTAATAAAATAAGTATAGTTAAATAAATTAACCATTTTAAATGAAAAATTAAATTTTAAAAAAATTTTAAAATCTTTTAAAAAGTTATAAAAATAAACTTACCTGTCTTTAAAGTCTCTAAAAAAGATATACCTGTTAAAAAAAATTCAAAAAAATACTTAATTCACTACTTACCTTGTTAAAAGTGGGTCTTACTCCTCCTTTTTCCATTTCTAAAATCTTCCGTACTTACCTGCGCGTCCAAAGCATGAAGTGCACAGCGTGCGCGCAGCCTGTAGCGTGCACGCGATGCACCGAGGAACCGTCCCCTTTTCAAAAGACCAATTGCCGGTTTTCAGCGCATGCGCAGGGCATGCAGAACACCGGCAATTGCAGAGAGAATACGGGAGAGTACGCAGTGCGTACTCTTGCGTCGCGGGATGAATTTTTGGCCCATTAATTCTTTAAATGCTAGCCATTGCTTTTCTACCTTTAAATGCAGGTTCTCAATCTAGCTTAGACAACTAGCCCCTCATACCTACGTAGTTTGCTTTGGTTAGATTTAAGACCCTAGTTTCAGATTTAACTACATCACTTTCAAACTCAATATAAAAATCTTTGATATTATGGTCACTCTTCCCTAAAGGCCCCTGTACTACATGTATATTAATTAACCCTTTCTCGTTGCACAATACTAGATCTAAAATTACTTGTTCCCTAGTTGGTTCCTCAACATACTGATCTAGAAAACTATCCTGCATACATTCCATGAATTTGTACTTTACATTGCAAATTTAGTTTGCCCAGTGTAAATGTAGATTAAAGTCCCCCATGATTACTGTTTTACCGTCGTTACATGCGTCTCTAATTTCCTGATTTAGAATCTGCCCTATATTACAACTACTATTTGGCGGTGTATAAACAACTCCCAACAATGTTTTCTGCCCCTTGCTGTTTCTTAGCTTCAACCAAATTGATTCTACTTCTTGATTTTCGGAGCCAAGATCCTTTCTCGCTAGTGTCTTTAACCCAACGTTTATTATTAAGGCTACCACGCCTATTTTTCCATTTTGCCTATATCTTCTGAAAGTTAAGTATCCTGGAATATTCAGTTCCCAAACTTGGGCATTTTGCAACCACGTCTCCGATCTGGCTATTAAATCAAACCTGTTAATTTCTATCTGTGCTATTAATTCATCGATTCTGTCGTGAATACTTCGCGCATTCACATATGGTGCCTACTGTTTTTAGTTATTTCTATTTTTCTCTCATGTGAACTTAGTCATTGGTTCCTTATTACGTTTGTTACTCTCTCTGTGCCTTCCTGACTCTGCTTATTTTTACCCAAACCTCTACTCTGCGCTATAGCCGTGATATTTCCATCACTGCTTTTAAATTTACTCTTTCCTGAATCCTCCCACACCGAACACCCTCCTTAATTTAAAGCCATGTCCACTGCCCTAGTTATTCGGCTCTCCAGGACACTGGTCCCAGCCCGGTTTAAGTGGAGTCCGTCCCAACGGTACAGCTCCTTCTTTCCCCCGTACTGTTGCCAGTGTCCATGAACCGAAACCCCTTCCTCCCACACCACTCTTTGAGCTACGAATTTAATACTCTAATCTATTTGGCCTTATGCCAATGTGCACGTGAATCAGGTAACAATCCAGAGATTATTACCTTTGAGGTTTTGCTTTTAAATTTGGATCCAAGCTCCTCAAATACCCTGAGCAGAAACGCATTCCGAGTTCTATCTACGTCGTTGGTTCCTACGTGGACCACAACTGGATCCTTCCCCTCCCAGTCCAAGTTCTTCTCCAGGCGCGAGGAGAAGCTTTAACTCTGGCACTGGGCAAGTAACACAGCCTTCGGAACTTTCGGTCGCGACTGCACAGAATATCTATCCCCCTTAATATACTGTCACCTACCACAATAACATTCCCTTTCACTCTCCCCACTTGAATGGCCTCCTGCACCATGGTGATGATATGTTCAGCTTGCTCATCCATTCTGCAGGCTTTTCTCTCATCCACCCAGGAAGCAAGAACCTCATACCTGTTGGACAAGGGCAAAGGCTGAGGCTCCTCCAGCACTGCACCTGGGGTCCCCTTACCTGCCTGAGTTGCAACAACACACGCTCCTGTCCCTGACCACAAACCAGACCTGTACAACTACCTAACCACTGCCTAACCTAAGGGGTGTGACTGCCTCCGGGATCAATGTGTCCAGGTAAATCTCCCCATCCCTGATGCCTCGCAATGTCTGCACCTCAGACTCCAGCTCAAGAACTCTGAGCTGAAGTTCCTCAGGATGTAGGCACCTACTTCAAACGTGTTTTTCCAGGATCCCAATGCTCTTCACAAACTCCAACACTCTGCAGTTGCGACACACCATCTGCACTGCCATCCCTATAAGACCATGATTTATTTAATTAAATTTAATTAAATTTGTAATTAGGTAACTTAGTTTACAGTATACTTTCCTGACTTCTTACTGATGTTGATTAAGTTAGGTACTGAAATTAAATATCTACCTGTAAGACAAAGCTCTACAAGTAGTAGGCAAAAATCAACAAATTCTACCCTCTCTTCTCCAAATTGCCACTCTTTTCAAATTCCAAACCAATGCACTCTCTTCAACTCCACTCCGTTTAGTCTCGCTCTCTGTTGCCCCGTCTATCGCTCCCTCTCCCTCTCGTCTGTCTCCATAAGTTTCACATCTCCCTATCCTTCTCTCCCCTGTCTATCTCTTGCTTAGTCTACCGAGTCTTGTACCCATCTGTCTCCCCCGCTTGTCTCTCTCTCTCTGTCTCGCCCAGTCTGTCTCCCTCTCGCTCTTTCTGTCTCACCCATCGTCTGTCTCTCACTCTCTCTCTCACAACTCCGTCTGATCTCTTTTTGTCTTCATTGCACTTGTCTCCCCTGTCTGCCTCCTGCCGTCTGTGTCCCTCATCTGTCTCTCTCTGTGTCAACCACCATCTGGCTCGCACCAGTCTATCTCCATCCGTCTATCTTTCCGAAGGTCTGTCTCTCCCTCCTTGCCCCACACCAGGTCTGTAAATTTCTCTCTCTATGTCCCACCTATGTCTCTCTCGGACTGTCTCCTCCCCGTCTCGCTCTCCGTCTGTCTGTCACGCTCTGTCTCCCCGCTTCTGTCTCCTTGCATCTCTCTGCAACTTATGTCACCCCGTCTCTCTCTCTCTCTCTCACTCTCTGGTTCCACATTCTGTCTATCCCATCTGACTCGCTGTGTCTTCCCCCGTCTGGCCTTCCCATTCCATCTCCCCCGTCCATCATATTCTTTCATTTTTCCCCTCTGCATCTGTCCCACTCTCACTAGTCTCACACATCTGTCTCCCCTGTCTGCCTGCCCAACGTCTCCTGCACCGTGTATGTCTCCATCTCTCTCTACCCCCGTCCTTCTCCCCGCGAACTGCCGGATTCTCTCTATCTCCAACTGTATGTCTCTCTTTGTATCTCCCCCGGTCTGTCTCCTCCCTGTATCTCTCCCTCATCTCTCTCTCTCTCTCTCTCTCTCTCTCTCTCTCTCTGTCTCTCCCATGTCTGACTCACACGTCTGTCCCCCGCTCTATCTCACCACCACCCGTCTGCCTTTCTCTTTCTGTCTCAACCCCGTCTGATCACTTTCTGTCTCCCAGTCTGTCTCTCGCTCTGTCTCCCTGTCATATCTCTATCGCTTTGTCTGCCAGTCTGTCTCCACAGTCTGACATCCCCGCCTGCCTCCTGTCCTCTGTCTCCCCATCTGTCTCTGTCCGTCTCTGTCTCCCAAATCTGTCTCACCCCGTCTGACACATCCCCATTTGTCTCGCCCATCTGTCTCCCACGGCTGTATCCCCATCATAACCCACCCATCTGTCTCTCTATCTGGCGCCCCCCACCCCCTGTCTGTCTCTCACTCTGCCGCACATTACCTGTCCTCCTCGTCTGTCTCCACACCAACAGTTTCTCCTCTCTCTCTCTCTCTGTCAATCCAATCCTGGCATCTCCCTTCTGCCTTCACCATCAATCTCACTCTCTCTCTTTCTCCTTCACCTTTGTCCCTCTCTGTCTGTCTCACTCCGTCAGTCTACTCGGTCTGTCATCCCACCGTATGACTCTCTCTCTCTGTCTCCCCACCGTCTCTCTCTCTCCCTCTCTGTCTCCCTGCATCTGTCTCTCTCTCGGTCTCTCAAAGTATGTTTCCCCTTCTATTACTCTTGCTGTCATCCCGTCTGTCTGTCTGTCTGTCTCTACCATCCTTCTCCCCGCCGTCTGTCTCCTCACTTGTCTCTCTCTGACTCCCCAATCTGCCTCCATCAATGGCTCGCGCCCCCTCTTCTGCCCCAATCTGACTACACTGTCATTCCCGCCGTCTGTCTGCCCGCCTGACTCCCCCATCTTTCTCACCTCGTCTATCTCACCGCGTCTGTGCTCCTCTATGTCTGACAATCTGTCTGTCCGTCTCTCTCTCTGTCTCCCCGTATGTCTTCCCCATCTGTGTCCTGCATCCTACGCCCTGTCTGCCATCCCCGTCTGCGTTGCGATCTGTCTCTCTCACTGTTTCCCCTCTGTCTTCCTCTTCCGCCTCCTCCCGCCTGTCTCCCCCATTTGTCTGTCTCTGTCGAAGCCACCATCTGTCTCCCCCCAGGCTGTCTCCATCCGCCTCTATCCCCATCGGTCTTTTCCACTCACCAGCCAGTCGCTCCCACACAAATCCCACATAATGTCTCTCTCTCTGTCTCCCCACTTTCACACTCTGTCTCTTTCACCCCGGAATGTCTCCTCCCCATCTGTTATATCTGTCTGTTTCCCTCTCATTTTCCCCTCGTCTGTATCCCCTTCTTTCTCTCACTGTCTCTTTGTGTACCGGTCTACCACCCCGTCTGCCTGTCACTGTCTGTCTTCCCCGCGTCTGTCTCCACAGTTCTTCACTCCACCATCTGTCTCTCTTTCTGTCTTCTGCCCTCATGTTTCACACTTCTGTCTCCCCCGTCTGTCTCCCTCATTGAATCACACTCTCTCATTCTCCTCCATGTCTGTCCCTCCCTCGCTGTCTCACCCAATCTGTCTCTCTCTGCGTCTCCCCTCATTTCTATCCCCCCTTCTTCCACCTGTCTGTCTGCCCCCGTCCATCTCTCTCTCTCTCTATCTCCCCAGTCTGTCTCCCCCCGTCCATCTCTCTCTCTCTCTATCTCCCCAGTCTGTCTCCCCCCGTCCATCTCTCTCTCTCTCTATCTCCCCTGTCTGTCTGCCCCCGTCCATCTCTCTCTCTCTCTATCTCCCCTGTCTGTCTCCCCCCGTCCATCTCTCTCTCTCTCTATCTCCCCTGTCTGTCTCCCCCGGTCCATCTCTCTCTCTCTCTATCTCCCCAGTCTGTCTCCCCCCGTCCATCTCTCTCTCTCTCTATCTCCCCAGTCTGTCTCCCCCCGTCCATCTCTCTCTCTCTATCTCCCCTGTCTGTCTGCCCCCGTCCATCTCTCTCTCTCTCTATCTCCCCTGTCTGTCTCTCCCCGTCCATCTCTCTCTCTCTCTATCTCCCCTGTCTGTCTCTCCCCGTCCATCTCTCTCTCTCTCTATCTCCCCTGTCTGTCTCCCCCCGTCCATCTCTCTCTCTCTATCTCCCCTGTCTGTCTCCCCCCGTCCATCTCTCTCTCTCTCTCTATCTCCCCTGTCTGTCTCCCCCCGTCCATCTCTCTCTCTATCTATCTCCCCTGTCTGTCTCCCCCGTCCATCTCTCTCTCTCTCTATCTCCCCTGTCTGTCTCCCCCCGTCCATCTCTCTCTCTCTCTCTCTATCTCCCCAGTCTGTCTTCCCCCGTCCATCTCTCTCTATCTCTCCTGTCTGTCTCCCCGCCTGTTTCCCATTATGTCTCTCTCTTTTCACTCTCTATCGACCCCTGCCTTTCTCTTTCTCTCTGCCTCGTATGTCTCCGCGTCTGACTCACTATGTCCCTCGGTCCCTGTTTCTGCGTCTATCTCTCTCAGTATCTTCCGCGACTGTCTCCATCAGTGCCTCTCTCCCCTTAGTTTCACGCCCCCGGTCTGTTCTCGCTCTCTCCCGCCCATATGGCTCTCTCGCTCAGTCTCGCCTTTCAGTCTCTCTCTTTCTCCCTTCCATCTGTCGCCCCCATCCGTCTCCTCGCATCTATCTCCCTCTTTGACACCTCCACCTGTCTCTCTGTGTCACTCACCATCCGTCTCCCCCCAGTCTGTCTCCATTCATCTTCCTCCCAGTCGGTCTGTCTTTCCACGCCCCAGATCTGTCACAGCCTCTCTACTTCCCCCCTCTGTCTCCCTCTCAATTTCGTCCCGTCGGTTGCCCCGGTCTATCTCTCTTTCACTTTGCCTCCACCATATGACTCCCTGTCTCTTTGTCTCCCCCGTCTGTCTCCCAACCGTCTGTCTCCCAGTCAGTCTGCCTATCTCTACCGAATTGTCCTTCTCTATTTCTCCCCCATTGTAGAATAGAGCTCATCTGTATGATTTTATAATAGTTTAAATGGAATGCATTTCTTAAAATTATTATGATATATAATAATGTAAGTTAGAAGCATAAACCCCCTGTTACAATATGTATAACCTTAGTTCAAAAGACACAAGGCTGAGAAGCAAAGCATGATGGTAAATTATGACAGCTTGATGTAATTCTGTAAAATAGTCTGTTAATGAAACAAGGAGATAGTAGGGAACAAGACATTCAGCAACGTTGCAAAAGAGGATACGGGCCAGTTGACAGTCACCATTCCCTATCTTCTCTAAATGCTGAACCGGCTAAACAATGAGCTTATTAAAAATCTAAAAGACATCTGTGAGAACTGAGTTTTCAGATTGTTCTCAGATAAGGAAAGCTTCAAATGCAAGAAATGGTGTGTGAGCGTGTGAGTGAAATAATAGATACCAGAAGTGGTGATTGATCAATTCACTAAATGGATAGAGGCTTTTCCAACTAGGAATAATACAGCACGTACTGCAGCGCGAATCCTTTTGAGTGAGGTGTTCTGTAGGTGGGGAATACCAATGCAGGTGGATAGCGATCAGGGTCCACTCTTCACAGGGGAAATATTTACTACCTTAAAGGTAATGCTTCAGATAAAGCATAAATTACATATCGCACATCATCCACAATCATCAGGGATCGTGAAGAGAGGCAATCGAACTTTAAAAACAATGCTGCAGAAGCTGTGTACAGAACACCCCACTCAATCGGCTAACATGATGCCTTTATGTACAGAACACACGACTCAATGGGGTAACATGATTCCTTTATGTACAAAACACCCCACTCAATGGGCTAACATGATGCCTTTATGTGCAGAACACCCCACTCAATGGGCTAACATGATGCCTTTATGTAAAGAACACCCCACTGAATGGGCTAACATGATGCCTTTATGTACAGAACACCTCACTCAATGGGCTAACATGATGCCTTTATGTACAAAACACCCCACTCAATGGGCTAACATGATGCCTTTATGTGCAGAACACCCCACTCAATGGGCTAACATGATGCCTTTATGTACAGCAAACCGCACTCAATGGGCTAACATGATGCCTTTATGTACAGAACACCCCACTCAATGGGCTAACATGATGCCTTTATGTAAAGAACATCCTACTCAATGGGCTAACATGATGCCTTTATATACAGAACACCCAACTCATTGGGCTAACATGATGCCTTTATGTACAGAACACCTCACTCAATGGGCTAACATGAAGCCTTTATGTACAGAACACCCCACTGAATGGTCTAACATGATGCCTTTATGTACAGAACACGCCACTCGATGTGCTAACATGATGCCTTTATATACAGAACACCCACTCAATGGACTAACATGATATTTTTATGTACAGAACACCCCACTCATGTGCAAACATGTTGCCTATATGTACAGAACAACCCACTCAATGGGCTAACATGATGACTTTATGTACAGAACACCCCACTCAAAGGGCTATCATGATGCCTTTATGTAAAGAACACGCCAAACATTAGGCTAACATGATCCCTTTATGTACAGAACAACTTACTCAATGGGCTGATATGATGTTTTTTTGTACAGAACACCCCACTCAATATGCTAACATGATCCCTTTATGTACAGAACACCCCACTCAATGGGCTAACATGATTCCTTTATGTACAGAACACCTCACTCAATGTGCTAACATGATACCTTTATACACACAACACCCCACTCATTGGGCTAACATGATGCCTATATATTTAATGGCAATACTTTCTACCCCTCACGGGACAACAAGGTAAGTCCATATGAGGCTGTGACTGGAGACAAATGCGGATATCGGAACACGTAGCCTTGGGGAATAAACTACAGCCCATTAGTCTAAAATGGTTACAGACCCTGTTGGATCTTATGGATGAGGTAAACAGGCTGATAGCAAAGAACACGAGTAAATCACGTGAACAAATCAACAGTATTATAATCAAAAAATAAGAAGACCATTTGTGTATGAGGTTGGGGACCAAGTGATCTTGTAAAACTTCGCTTCTACAAAACACTCGGTTGATGTAAAGTGGACGGACCCCCATACTATAACTGATAAATTAAACCCAGCCGTATACACATGAAATGCCCAAATGTATGGAAATTTCGGAAAAAGAGCAATGGTATTTGGAAACAGATACAAGAATCAAGCTATGGCCCAATAGCTTCAGAAATCAAAGAATACATTCAATTATGCAGGCCACGATGGTGGAAAAAACACAGAGGCCTGTGTTCTTACATTAGTTCTAATATAAGGCCCAACTTTGACAAACAGGAAGTTGAACGTTGGTTCATACCCCCGAAGATCAGCCATTGATAACTATGAAGGGGAATGGACCCTTTATGACAACGTTTAAACGTTGGGGATATTATAAAAACCCTGCCGATAAGAAAAGTGAAATAATAACATCGGAAAACGCAATCACAGGTTGTGAAGCAGATAGTGGGCAATTTCATAGTGTTGCACTCATGCCCTATGAGAAAGAGATTGGCTCAGAATTTCAGGAAAATGAGGGACATTGCCCTCAATTAGAACCACGTCCCCGAAATGGTGTAATTATCCCGACCTATAGAGCAGTCTATCATCAGGTAATACCAGAAGTGGTCCCGATTATTTTAAACCTAACAGATCTAATATTACCAAAATGGTGCCCCGATAAAACAACGCAGTTAACTCAAAGAATATTACAGCATCTTTTTGACCAATATTGGGAAAAGGCACCTTGTCCAGAAGTGTAGAAAAAGCACAGAATGCCTTTCGACATGAGATTAATAATAAGCATGAAACGAGTCAAGGGGAGGGGCGGCAAAAGAGAGATTTGATAAATGATGTTCTCACGAGTATTAATACAGTCACTTCCGTAGTTAATTCTATGGATTCGGCAAGCTTACAGATACAATTTCGAAAACTACGGGAGAAATTAAAAGATATACTCAGCAAAGGGAACAGTATAGAAAGTAAAGAGCTGGAAGAAGATCAGATAATGACCGTGCATCTGCTGGACATTATACACGAGGTAGAGGATCATGCAAATAGAATAAATAATCTTATTAGAGAAGATAGAAAGGCCTCTGACCAAGCGGCTCTTAATGATATATGCGTTATGTATGGGAACTGGTTAGTAGAACAAACTAGGGAAAACCTTCAAATTAACAATGCGGAACGCCTCCCCACTTGGGTAAACAATAAACATTTATCAGGATTGACTCGTTATCATGACGATGCGGAACTCTGTAAGATCAGAAGTTTGATTAAGATCTACCTAGTTAACCACGAATGCCATAAGATAGGGAGTCAAAAATTGTTCAAACTAATAATACAAAATCCGTGTTTAATGAATTGACCAGACCCAACCCTCTGTTTAGGGTAGAAAGCACAGGATTGGCGAAAAGAAATGCCATTAGTCAATTCCTCACAGCACCACAATGGCTGGTCCAGTTAGAAGAACTAACAGGGATTGAACCAAACCTACAAAGATGTCGGACAAATGAGGATGCCCTCATTTGCCCAACTCATTTACACAATCACTCAAAATATATCTGTGGTCCTGATTGCAATAGGATGGGCGCAGTTTGTCACGGAGTACAGACCGGAACAGAGTGTTAAACTGCGAATTTGGTGAGTGAGGGAGTAAATCTTAAAGGTTAATCTCTTACTTTTATAAATTCTAGTCTTGTGTGCTTGCAATTAGCTTTTAAATTTACTGTTTCATGTTTTAAGTTTCTTCCAGGCTTGGGCAAGGCTAATCAACAAGGTGCTGGAGAGCAGGTGAGAGTAATTAATTAATTAAGTGGTCTAATCTGGTGCTGTAACTGTCGGAGAGCTCGCTTATTTACATCTCAGCAGTATAAATGAGGGAGGCTATAGTGTAGTTTGGCACGGAGTGAAGATTGGGACAGAGCGTTAAACTGCGAGTTTGGTGAGTGAGGAAATTCGGGGAGGGAGGTGTTCCTTTCTTTTTCCATCTTTGTCAGCTTCCAGGAGACCAGGATCTAAAATGTTGCACAAGAGGGGACATAGAACCAGCGGTCAGTATTTCTACATTCCAGTCATTAAAGTAAAAGTAAGGTCGCTAGTTAAGAGTAAGTAGTGTTTAAAGGGAAGTAAGGTCCCTAGTGTATTTAATATTCTTTAACTTAAAGGGAGTAAATTAAGGGTAGGACATGGCAGGGCAGCTCGGCAATGTGGAGTACTCCTCCTGTGCTATGTGGGAAGTCAGGGACTCTTTCGGTGTCCAGGGCGAACACATTTGCAGGAAGTGTCTCCATCTGCAGCTACTCGAAATCCGGATTTCGGAGCTGGAGCTGCGTCTGGAGTCACTGTGGAGCATCCACGAAGCTGAGATCTTCGTGGATAGCACATTTAACGAGGTGGTCACACCGCAGGTAAAGAGTGCACAGGCAGACAGGGAATGGGTGACCACCAGACAGAGTAAAACAACTAGGAAGGTAGTGCAGAAGTCCCCTGGGTCCATCTCCCTCTCCGACAGATTTTCCGTTTTGGATACTGATGGGGTAGATGGTTTCGCAGGGGAATGCAGCAAGAACCAAGTCTGTGGCACTACGAGTGTCTCAGCTGCACAGGAGGGGAGGAGAAGAGTGGGAGAGCAATAGTGATAGGGGATTATATCGTAAGAGGAACAGATAGACGTTTCTGTGGCCGCAGACGTGACTCCAGGATGGTATGTTGCCTCCCTGGTGCCAGGGTCAAGGATGTCACTGAACGGCTGCAGGGCATTCTGAAGGGGGAGGGCGAACAGTCTGAGGTCGTGGTTCACATTGGTACGAACGACATGGGAAGAAAGAGGGATGAGGTCCTGCAATAAGAATTTAGGGAGCTAGGTAGCAGTTTTAAAAGCAGGACCTTAACGGTTGTAATCTCTGGATTACTCCCGGTGCCTCGTGCTAGTGAGTATCGGAATAGGAGGATAGAGCAGATGAATGCGTGGCTAAAGAGTTGGTGCAGGAGGGAGGGCTTTAGTTTCCTGGATCACTGGGTCTACTTCTGGGGAAGGTGGGACCTGTACGAGTCGAACGGGTTGCACCTGAAACGGAACGGGACCAACATCTTTGCTGGGAGCTTTCCTAGTACTGCTGGGGGCGGGGGGGGGGGGGGGGCGGTGTAAACTAACTTGGCAGGGGGATGGGATACGGAGTGGAGCTATAGTAGGGGGTGATGTACAGACAAATATAGAGGAAAAAACAAGTCATCATTGAAGGCAGAGCAAATATGTACTGGCACAAGGGGTAATGGCAAGGCTGGATGGCATTTATTTTTAATGCAAGGAGTCTTGCGAGTAAGGCAGATGAATTGAAGGAGGTGTTGATGAACACATGGGAGTATGATATTGTTGCTGTCACAGAGACATGTTTGAGGGCGGGGCAGGACTAGCAGCTCAATATTCCGGGCTATAGAATCTTCAGGCGAGACAGAGGTGGGTGTAAAAGAGGAGGGAGTGTCGCAATATTAATCAAGGAGTCAATTACTGTCTCTAAGGAGGGATGATATCTTAGCAGGTTCCTCGAATGAGGCCATATGGGTAGACTTAAAATCAAAAAGGGGGCAAGCACTTTGCTGGGAGTGTACCATAGGCCCCAAACAGTCAGGGGGAGATAGAGGAACAGATGTGTTGGCAAATCTCAGAGAAGTGTAGAAATAATAGGGTAATAATAGTAGGGGATTTCAACTTCCCCAATATTAACTGGGATAGTCAGAGTGTGAAAGGCTCAGAGGGTGCGGAATTCTTAAAGTGCATCCAGGAGAGCTTTTTGAGGTAGCATGTAGAAAGTCCGACAAGAGAGGGGGCGGTACTGGACCGAATTCTAGGGAATGTAGCCGGGCAAGTGGTAGAAGTGTTAGTAGGAGAGCATTTTGGTGACAGTGACCATAATTCGGTGAGATTTAAGGTAGTCATGGAAAAGGACAAAGATGGACCGGAAATAAAGGCTTTAAATTGGGGAAAGGCCGATTTTAATACGATAAGGCAGGATCTGGCCAAAGTGAACTGGGATCAGCTACTTGTAGGAAAATCCACATCAGAGCAGTGGGAGTCTTTCAGAAAGGAAATAGAGAGAGTACAACGGCAACATTTTCCCATAAATGTCAAGGGTGGGACCAACAAGCCCAGGGAACCCTGGATGTCAAGGGATATACGAGAATGGATTAGGGAAAAAAGGGAGGCTTTTGGCAGATACAAAGGACTAAAAACAATGGAAGCCCTAGAGGAGTATAGAAAGTGCAGGGAGGTGCATTAAAAAGAAATTAGGGGAGCGAAGAGGGGCATGAAATAACCTGTCGGGCAAATTAAAGGAAAATCCCAAGATGTTTTATAAGTATATTAAGGGCAAGAGGATAAACAGGGAAAGAGTAGGGCCCATTAGGGACCAAAGTAGCAAACTCTGTGTAGAGCCACAGATCTAGGTGGGGTTTTAAATGAATATATTTGCATCTGTATTCACTATGGAGAAGGACGGTGTAGGCATAGAAATCAGAGAGGGGAATTGAGATATACTAGAACAAATTATTATTGAGAGGGAGGAGGTGCTAGCGGTTTTAGCGGGCTTAAAAGTGGATAAATCCCCAGGCCCAGACGAGATGTATCACAGGCTGTTGTGTGAGGCAAGTGAGGAGATTGCAGGGGCTCTGACACAAATTTTCAGAACATCTCTTTACACAGGGGAGGTGCTAGAGGACTGGAGAACAGCTAACGTAGTATCATTATTCAAGAAGACTAGTAGGGATAAACCAGGTAATTATAGGCCAGTGAGCCTAACATCAGTGGTAGTAAAATTATTGGAAAAAATTCTGAGGGACATAATTAGTCTCCACTTGGAGAGGCAAGGATTAATCAAGGATAGTCAGCATGGCTTTGTCAGGGGGAGATCATGTCTGACCAATTTGATTGAATTTTTCGAGGGCTGACTAGGTGTGTGGATGAGGGTAGTGCAGTTGATGTGGTCTACATGGACTTCAGTAAGTCTTTTGATAAAGTCCCGCATGGGAGACTGGTAAGGAAGGTAAGAGCCCATGGGATCCAGTGCAATTTGGCACTTTGGATCCAAAATTGGCATAGTGGCAGGAGGCAGAGAGTGATGGCCGAAGGTTGTTTTTTTGACTGGAAGCCTGTGTCCAGTGGTATACCGCAGGGATCGGTGCTGGGTCCTTTGCTGTTTGTAGTGTACATTAATGATTTCGATATGAATGTAGGAGGTATGATCAGTAAGTTCGCAGATGACACGAAAATTGGTGGAGTGGTAAATAGCGAGGAGGGAAGACTCAGGCTACAGGACGATATGGACGGGATGGTCAGATGGGCAGAACAGTGGCAAATGGAATTTAACCCTGAAAATTGTTAGGTGATCCATTTTGGGGGGGACTAACAAGGCAAGGGAATACACAATGAATGGTAGGACCCTCGGAGGACAGAGGGTCAGAGGGACCTTGGTGTGCATGTACATAGATCCCTGAAGGCAGCAGGACAGGTAGATTAGGTGGTTAAAAAGGCATAGGGGATACTTGCCTTCATTAGCCGAAGCACAGAATATAAGAGCAAGGACGTAATGATGGAGCTGAACAAAGCACTAGCTAGGCCACAGCTGGAATAGAGTGTGCAGTTCTGGTCGCCAACTATAGAAAGCATGTGATTGCATTGGAGAGGGTGCAGAGGAGATTCACCAGGATGTTACCTGGGCTTAAGCGCTTCAGCTATGAAGAGGGACTGGACAAGCTGGGGTTGTTTTCCTTAGAGCAGAGAAGGCTGAGCGGGGTCCTGATTGAGGTGTATAAAATTATGAGGGGCATAGATATGGTAAATAGAAAGGAACGTTTCCCCTTAGTAGAGGGGTCAATAACCAGGGGGCATAGATTCAAGCTAGGGGCAGGAAGTTTAGAGGGGATTTGAGGAAAAGTTTTTTCAAACAGAGGGTGGTTGGAATCTGGAACTCATTGCCTGAAAGTGTGGTAGATGCAGGAACCCTCACAACATTCAAGAAGCATTTAGATGAGCACTTGAAACGCCATAGCATACAAGGCTACGGATTAAGTGCTGGAAAATGGGATTAGAATAGACCGGGATTGATGGCCGGCGTGGACACGATGGGCCGAAGGGCCTCTATTTGTGATGTATAACTCTATGAATCCATGACTCTATGGGTCTAAACTCCACCATGGAAGTGACAGGTCCATCAGATGTGACAACCAGAACGGCATATGTACGGGAGGGAAGGTATTGTTTTTCCACATCAGAAACCTATTATCATCGCGGATAACATCAATGTTTAATCAACCTGGGAACCTATAGCATTACTGATCATTAGGTCGAGCTGTACCAGTGAATTTTAGTTGTGAACTGACCTCCTCCATGGTTAAGGGACAGTGTCTGAGTATAAACTGATCATTAGGTAGAGATGTACTGCAGATTTTAGTTGTGAATTGTCCAGCTCTTTGGTTGAGGGACAGTGTCTGTGTGTAAACTGATCACTGCTACAGTCCGTTATAAAAGATGTAATAGCAGAGCACTTGGAAAACAGTGACAGGATCGGACAAAGTCAAAATGGATTTACAAAAGGTAAATCATGCTTGACTAATCTACTGGAACTTTTTGTGGATGTAACTGATCGAATAGATAAGGGAGAACCAGTGGATGTGGTGTATTTGGACTTTCAGAAGGATTTCGATAAGGTCCCGCATAAGAGATTAGCGTGCAAGTTAAAGCAGATGGGATTGGGGGTAACGTACTGTCTTGGATAGAGAACTGGTTGGCAGACAGGAAGCAAAGAGTTAGATTAAACGGGTCTTTTTCCGAGCGGCAGGCAGTGACTAGTGGGGTACCGCAGGGATCGGTGCTAGGACCCTAGCTATTCACAACATATATAAATGATCTAGACGAGAGTCTAGACAAGTTTGCAGACGACACAAAGCTGGGTGGGCGTGTGTGCTGTGAGGAGGATGCAGAGAAACTCCAGCATGATTTGGACAGGTTGGGTGATTGGGCAGAAGCATGGCAGATGCAGTATAATGTGGATAAATGCGAGGTTATCCTCTTTGGTGGCAAAAACAGAAAGGCAGATTATTATCTGAACGGCAATAGATTGGGAGAAGGGGAAGTGCAACGAGACCTGGGTGTCCTTTTGCACCAGTCGCTGAAGGTAAGCATGCAGGCGCAGCAGGCGGTTAAGAAGGCAAATGGTATGTTGTCCTTCATAGCGAGAGGATTCGTGTACAGGAGCAAGGATGTCTTGCTGCAGCTGTACAGGGCCTTGATGCGACCACACGTTGAGTATTGTGTGCAGTTTTGGTCGCCTTATCTGAGGAAGGCTGTTCTTGCCGTGGAAGGTGTGCAGCGAAGATTTACCAGACTGATACCTGGGATGGCAGGAATGACGTATGAGTGGAGATTGGGTCGATTGGGCTTATACTCGCTGGAGATAAGCAGAATGAGAGGAGATCTCATTGAAACTTATAAAATTCTAAGAGGGCTAGACAGACTGGATGCAGGAAACATGTTCCCGATGGCGGGTGAGTCCAGAACAAGAGGTCACAGTCTAAAGATAAGGGGTGAGCCATTTAGGACTGAGATGAGGAGGAATTTCTTCACCCAGAGAGTGGTGAACCTGTAGAATTCTCTATCACAGAAGGCAGTTGAGGCCAACTCATTATATATATTCAAGAAGGAGTTAGATATATTCCTTAAGGCTGAAGGTATCAAGGGATATGGGGAGAAAGCAGGGACAGGTTACTAAGTTTGGATGATCAGCCATGATCGCATTGACTGGCGGAGCAGGCTCGAGGGGTCGATTGGCCTACTCCTGCTCCTATCTTCTATTTTTCTATGTCACCTAATAGCCAGCCATGCACATTGCATTGGGGCTCAACGATCTGTGGGACAGATGACTATCTCATTATAAACGCATCATGGCAGCTCCCTGGATTGCAGGCTTTTCCCAGCCTGATGCAATGCCGCTACTCGCCGACAAGCTGGACATTGAGGGAATGTCATCCCTTCCTGGTCCTGAATACCTCCGAATTTAAATGAGGTGTTCGTATGGCCACATATGGGCAGTGAATGGCTACCTGGGCCATGGGGGGCCGCTCAATCCTGTCGAATCCTATTGCTCCCTGCATCTCGTCTTCTTTCGAAATAGAGAATGATACGTTGTCATTCTACAGAGCGTATAGAGCCGCAGAGACCGAGCTGTGAACTGAGGATTGTGAGATGTGGTGTAGATCAACTGTGGCAGCCTGGAAGGTTCCAGTAGCATAAAGGTTAAGTGCTACTGTGAGCTACTGTGAGCTTGATCGCCACTGACAACGCAGTCCTGGCTGTGCTGCGACGTCTGAGCCTCCCTTCCAAGAGGCCACAGATCTCGATAATGATCTCCTTGGTAAAGCGCAGCCTCCCCATGCACTAAGCTTGGGTCATGTGAATGTAGGAATGTTGAATATCCTGGGTGGATAGGTCCTCCTGCTGAGACCCCTGCTCGCCCTCCTGTCCCTTATGCCCCTCTCTCCTGTTGCATCAGGTGCTGCTCCGCCGAGGCTCATCTACTCCTCCACATCATCATACAGAGAAAGGTAGCCCCTATCAATTTGCACATGACCAACCGCTCCCTTTCTCCTACTGACTCTTGTAAGTTGTCCAGTAAGATGGAGTGGCACAGCACTCACTCTTTTTAGAAATCCTGAGAGAATATCCGGGAAACATGTTGATAGGGTGTTGGTGAAGTCTTGACAGAGTGTCCCAGAAAGTCTCCCAATGTGTCTCAGAAGCCCTCTTCAAATGCAGTGTAGTCAGTCGATCTCAATCAAGTGAACACTGAAAATTGAGCATGCCTTGCATTAGCGCTCGAAATACTCAACAGAGACTTATTTGCTCTTGCTCAGCTGCTCGGTGTTAGGAGAAGTCGTTAAGTTAAGCGTTATCTACCAAAATGGCGTGCAGCCTCTTTCGTGAGCGCAAGAAGGCAATTTCGTTGTCAAGTAGCCACTTAACGATCCTCCAGGCGCCCTTTCCTCGCGCTGGCTTCAACTCCTTTAACCAGATGGCGTCTTGGGCTAAACGCAGGCTGAACTGGCATTGCAGGTTAAGACTCCAACTTGGCCACCTTTTTACCTCTTTAGCTCCTAAATTATTCGGCCAAAATAGCCCCCTGTCTCTGGAGCCTCCGTTATTCCTAACCTTACTTCCCTCAGCAACCAAGAATCAAATTCACAAATGACATCCTATGTGAAAGTGACTGTGATAAACTATCCCTCCTCCTCCTTCTAGGCTAGTCTGTACCCTTCGGCATGGTTGACAACACCATCCTCCACATCGCCTCTCCACCGTCGTTCAGCTGGGTGGAGCTGCCCTCGCCTGATTCCATTCTTATCTGTCCAGGCATAGCCAGAGAATCTCCTGCAATGGCTTCTCTTCCCGCTCCTGCATCATTATCTCTGGTGTTCCCAGGGATCTCTCCGTGACTCATTCGTATTTCTCACCTACTTGCTGCCTCTCAGCGGTATCATCTAAAACACATCAGGTTCCACATGCACGGTGCCGACACCCAGCTCGACCTGACCACCACTTCGCGCTACCCCTCCACTGTCTCTAAATTGTCAGACTACTTGTCCGACATCCAGTACTGGATTAACAGCAATTCCATCCAGCTAAATATTCGGAAGACCGCAGCCTTTGTCTGCGTTTTCCACCTAAAACTCAGTTCCCCAGGCACCGAGTTCAGCCCTTTCCCTGACAACTTTCTGAGGCTGAACCAGACCGTTCGCAACCTTGGTGTCGTATTTGACCTCGAGATGAGCTTCCAACCACATAGTCTGCCCATCACCAGGAATGCCTACTTCCATCTCCATAACATCACCCGTCTCTGCCCTTGCCGCAGTTCACCTTCTGCTTAATTCCTAATCCATGACTTTAGTCTAGATTTGACTATTCCAGTGCTCTCCGAGCCGGCCTCCCACCGACCACCCTCCGCAAACTTCAGCTCATTCAAAACTCTGCTGCCCGTGTCCGAACTCGCACCAAGTCCCGCTCACCCATTACCCCTGTGCTCACTGACGGACACCGACTCCCGGTTAAGCAATGCACCCACTTTAAGATTATCATCCTTGTTTTAAAATCACTCCATGGACTCGACCCTCCCTATCTCTGTATTCTCCTCCAGCTCCGCAACACTGCGAGATATCTGTGTCCCTCCAATTCTCGCCACTTGAGCTTCCCCGATTTTCACCGCTCCATCATTGGTAGTCCATCCTTCAGCTGGCCAGGCCCTAAGCTCTGGCATTCTCTCCCTAATCCTCTCCGCCTCTCTCCCACTCTTTCATTCATTAAGAGGCTCCTTAAAACCTTCCTTTCGATCAAGCTTTTGGTCACCTGTCCTAGTATCTCCTTATGTGACTCGGTCTCAATTTTTGTTTGAGAAAGCTCCTGTGAAGCGCCTTGGGCCGTTTTACTATATTGTTGTGTTTGTTGTTGCGAGTATGACATTTTGTACTGTGTGGCTACACCGTGTATTGTGTAACCACACTTTGTACTGTGTCAGTATAACAACGGCAGCGTGTGACTGTCCCTGTTATTGTGATTCTAGTCTGGCCCAGATGTCACTGAGCTATGGTGGGTTCAGCCTCATGGGTAGCGATGCTCCTTCTCTGCCTCACAGAAATAAACATTCCGGGTGAGTCAGCTCACTTTCGAATTGCCGAAACTATTATGAAATTAATGTCGAAACATCCCTGGTCCTCATGAGGCCTCGAGCCTCGATATTCGTATCCCAAGAGTCCGAACAACATTGCACTGCCTCCCACAATGAACATGAGAAGTAACTGCCGAATATGTTTGTTCAAATAACTGTAACTAATTGTGCGGCCTAATTGTCTCCCTATGGATTTCCAACATGTATAAATCAGGGAGCCTTTGAGCCTGTCACGGAGAATCTGTGTGGAGCGACTGTATCCAGCACCAGGAGAGACCATCGCTTCTCATAGAAAATGCACAGCCGAATCAGTGGTCTAGTTTATGCCATTTACTATCCTATTCTCGCAGCCATTGGAGTTCCGGGTGAGTCATTGCACGAAATCGTGAATTGTGAAATCACTGTCGAATGAAGTTACTGTTGTTACTGACAATTACAAATGTGGCATATTCCTCTCCAGCTGTTTGTTAAAAAGTCACGTCGTCAGGGGTGTCCTAGTTTTCCATTTTCTTAAAGATAGTTTCTGATTTAAACAAGTCGCAATCGTTGAGTCTCGGACACAAACAGTACTCTGCGACTATTCCTCAGCACAAGCCTTGTGTCAAGGGCTTCATTCTGGTTACCCTCTTTTTATTGGTATCTCCCATTCTCCGCTAATTGTGGCCTTTAAGTTGGATCGTTGACTACGGTGCACTGGTCGGCTTCTAGTGGGCTTGCTGATGGAAAGGATACTGGTGTTTATAGTGAAAGACATGAAGTTATAAACTAAATTATGACGACATTTTGTAAACCAATGCGGAGATCTGAGGAGAACGATCACAGGTATCAGATGTTGCTTGTTAAGTGAAGTTATTAAATCTAGTTACTACCTCAATAAGTAGGTTTCTCGAGTAAGTTAACTGAAGTGATTATGTTTAATTTATACTATAATTATTAATTGAGTGAATCACTCTCATTATGAAATAACGTGAATAGTTACTTAGTCGTGAGACCCTTGCTGAGGTGCCGCTGCTTTGTGCTAATGTGTGGTTCCGCAACGCTCTGTTCTGAGACATTGTTGCTGGTGGCCAGAGATGGATGAGGGAGGAGGATGGGAGGGAGTAAATGCGAGGTGAGATGGGTTTGACAGGAAAATCGCTGAGGCTGAGTAGAGGGAGATTAGAATTTAACATGGGACTGTGGTGGGACTCCGGAATGGAGTTTAAGACATATTGGCCCAGAAATTAAACATCGATGGTTGCCGCGGGGGTAAGGATTCCCCGCGACATCGCACTCCGCGCCTAACTTTTTGTTTCGGGCCCACACGAACTTCAGTTTGAGGGCCTCTCTCTGTTGCCGGCGTGCAGTGCTTGCATTACCCAGAGGCGCAATTAGTTCGTGCGAGCTCTGGGATCACGTGGGACAGTTAGAAGCCAATTGCAGCACACCATCTTTCATTCATAGTTTTGACAGCAAGGGCTGTCAAAGCTATGAATACTACAAGCCCCCAAAAGAACAGCTAAACCTCAATTATTTTTTTTAAAAAGCCATCACATTAATAAAATAACTATAGTTAAATAAATTAACCACTTTAAACAAAAAATTAAATTTTTGAAAAAAATTAAATTCTTTTTAAAAGTTAGAAAAATAAACTTACCTTTCTTTAAAGTCTCTAAAAAAATAAACCTGTTGAAAAAAATTTAAAATAACACTTAATTAACTACTTACCTTGTTAAAAGGGGGTCCTACGCCTGCTTTATTTATGTGTAAAATCTTCACCACTTACCTGCGAGTTCAAACCTGAAAAAAACTAAGTGCACTGCGTGCGCGCAACCTGTAGTGCGCACGCGGTTCACATAGGAACCGCCCCCTATGCAATACACGAAGTGCCGGTTTCCCGCGCATGCGCTGTGAATGCAGGAAACCGGCAATTCGGCACCTATTACGCTCGAGTACACAGTGCGTACTCACCCGTATTAGGTCTAATTTTCGGGCCAATGAACGTGGAAGGAGCAGGAGCAGTAGCCATACGTTCGGGAAGCTGGGAGAGGACTTGAAAAGGGATGGTCTTGATCACCAACATCATTGAATTTTTTGAAGAGGTAACAGAGAGAGTAGACAAGGGTAATTCAGTAGATGTAATTTATCTCGATTTTCAAAAGGCCTTCGATAAGCTATCACATAATAGATTAATTAATAAGATGAGGGAATGCGGAGTCAGGGGATAAGTAGCAGAATGGAGCTAGCTGGCTTCAAGTTGGAAAGCAGAGTAGGGGCAAAGACCAGCTATTCAAGTGGCAGAAGGTTGGTCGTGGGTTTCAGTACTGGGACCACTATTGTTCACAATTTATATTAACGATTTAGACATTGAAATCAAAAACACAATATCCAACTTTTGTAACCGGGGATAATCAATACTGAGGAGGACTGCAACAAATTACAGGAGGACATTAATAAACTTGCAGAATGGGCATATAATTGGCAAACGAATTTCAACACAGATAAATGTGACGTATTACATCTTAGTAGGAAGAATAAGAAGGTCACGTATTACTTGGAGGGTGGAAGTCTGGGTTCTGTAGAGGAGCAATGGGATCTCGGAGTACAAATACACAAATCACTAAAAGTAGCGACACAGGTTAACAAGGCCATAAAAAGCAAACCAAGCACTAGGGTTTATTTCTAGAGGGATAGAATTGGAAAGTAGTGAAATGATGCTAAACTTGTAGTGAACCTTGGTTAGATCACACTTGGAGCACTGCGTACGATTCTGGTCGCCATATCATACAAACTATTCAGAGGCACTGGAGAGGGTCCAGAGAAAATTTGCAAGAATGATACCAGAAATGCGAGGGTGTAGCTATCAGGAAAGGATGAGCATGCTGAGTCTCTTTTCTCTTGAAAAAAGAAGGCTGAGGGGTGACCTAATAGAGGTCTTTAAAACCATGAAAGGTTATGATAGAGTAGATAAAACGAGAGTGTTTCCACTCTTTCCAAACAGGGAATTCAGAAGAAATTTCTTCACCCAGAGAGTGGTGAGAATGTGGAACTCGCTACCACAGTGAGTGGTTGAAGTGAATAGTATAGATTCATTTAAGTGGAGGCTAGACAAGCGTATGAGGGAGAAGGGAATAGAGGGTTATGTTGATAGAGTTAGATGAGGAAAGACTGGAGGAGGTTCGAGTGTAACATCAATGCCGGCAGAGACTGGTTGTGCCTAAAGGCCAGTTTCTATGCCGTATATCCTATGCAATCCTATGAAACGGCCGTTAAGTTGAGCGTTAGGCACTTGAACCTATCGTAGGCCACTGGGACAAAACAAGGTTTGGCAAAGATTTTTTTAAAGCGTACAGGTGAAGACGTTAGTGGCCAAACGAGATTAAATAAACAATGGCTTGGTTCGATGTCTGTGTCTTGTTAATTTTAAGTTTAGCTGTAAATGAGTAGTCATAACGTTTTAGTGATAGATGAACTTAACATATAAACCAATAAGATGCAAGAAATTTGCATCTACAAATATATTTACATTTTAATTAAGTGTGACGCAAGACTCTGAGCAAAATGTGACACAGAACGTGTAGTGAATGGGAAATTCACATGGAATGCAGGGGTCCCAATATTGGGAGGTCTCAATCCGGGAGCTGCAGCGGGACACCCGTTTGGTGCCCCAGGGAATCGTCTGCCTGGTGTTAATGAGGCCAGTGCTTCAAAATCGCAGACATGTCTTCACCACGGTTACAGGTGACAGGTCGGTGTTTTCCACACTTTGGTTACCCAAACCTCAAAATGGGTACCGAAGTTAATAGCAACTGTAGGTGATAAAATCGGTCATTGGCTGTAGCGCAGAGCGATATGGTTCTGCAGCAAATGTTAAACCATGGCTGATTTTGACTTCGCCCATTGTGTGCTACCCCGCAGACCAATTTCACTGCCTATATTTGGTTTTGATTTTTGGGAGATGAGCGGTGAAACGGAGGACCAGCAATGAGGACATTGGGCTCCTGTAACGCAAATTTGATTATTAAAAGCTGTGTATCAGGTCGCCAGTCGTCTAATTGTAGTCCATCCTCTTCGTTGGTATCAAAAGGACCATAATGCTATCGAGCCCATTTTGAGACCCACTAACGCGAGTGCTCCAGTGAACAGCACCCCCCCCCCCCCCCCCACCCCCACGCCGTATAAAATGCTTTGGGAGACCAGATAATCAGAAAATAAGGTCATAAGAAATAGGAGTAGGAGGAGGCCATTCACCCTTTGATCCTGCTCCGCCATTCAATTAGATCATGGTTGACCTTCGACCTCAACTCCACTTTGCCGCCCGCTCCGCAAATCCCTGATACCTTTAGTGTCCAAACATCTAGCGATCTCTGTCTTGAATAATAATTTACTCAAAATATTTCTGCTTGCTCTTGGTGACTAAAGAAAACTGACTTTCGGTTGTCACGTTTTGGTAAACATTTGTCTCAATTTATCCTCAGACAAATTCCTGCTTCTATGTTTGTAATGGAAACTGCGGACTCAAACCATCGCTATTTAGTTACGTCCTTCCGCCGGATGGGGCGTTATAGCGCCTTATTTTGGCGTTTCCTAGCTGCTCACGTTATACTGCAGAGAATCGCCAATGCTTCAACCAACTGTTCCTCGGATTCGTTTTCTATTGAACTACAAAGAATAATATTGAATCAGAGTATTATAGGACTGGTTTGAGTTCGCACTTTTATGCAGGGCGGAAAATGGGTGGCAGCGAATCGCCCGCCCGTTTCACACATCGACCGATTCCCGTTTCTGTTGACATCGCCCATTTTACAGAATCGCTGATTATGTTAAGAATTGAAGTCAATGGAAAGGAAAAACAGCCGATGTTGCATTCGTAAAATAGTATAAACATCCAGTCCCTATTAAAGAGAGCATTTTGACACCCCCACCCCCTCTCTCGCTTTTGATATGTAAAAAATACACGTAGCCTCAAATTTTAAACAGACATTTTCTGACAAGGGGACAGACTTGGTTCTGTTAGATCAACGGAGTAGATTAATCCAAATTACATGGGCTCAGGCACCAGCGAGCCTTGGCCTTTATTTCAAGAGAATTTTAGTAGAAGAAAAATACCTACCTGCAGTTAAACAGGGCCCTGGTGAAACCACAGCTGGAGTATTATGTACAGTTTTTGTCTCCTTACCTAAGGAAGGATACACTTGCCATAGAGGGAGAGCAACGAAGGTTCACCAGACTGGGATGGGGGGATTGTCCTATGAACAGATATTGTGTAGACTAGGCCTGTATTTTCCAGCGTTTAGAAGAATGAGAGGTGATCTCATTGAAACATACAACATTATTGCACAGCTTGATAACGTAGATGCAAGGAGAATGTTTCCCCTGGCTGGGGAGTCTAGAACCGTGGGTCACAGTCTCATAAAAAAGGGGTCAGCCACTTAGGACTGAGATGAGGAGAGGTTCATTAACGCAGAGGGTGGTGACTCTTTGGAATTCTCTACCACAGAGGGCTGCGGAGTCTCAGTCATTGAGTATATTCAAGACAGAAATCGACAGTGTTTTGGATATTAAGGGAATTAAGGGATATGGGGATAGTACACGAAAGTAGAGCTGAGGGAGAAGATCAGCCATGATCTTATTGAATGGCGGAGCAGGCTCCAGGGGCCGAATGAACTACTCCTGCTCCTATTTCTTTTTATGTTCTTATAAATCAACTTGTTGCTTTTATTAATATCGTAGAACGTACAAGCAAGTCCTACATCTTTACTTACTGGTAGAATACCCATCGGTGTCTGAGAACTATGAATCAACTCAGTCGAGTTCTCAGCTTGGAGTGCCAAAGAATTACTGAGAGTTCGCCGATTTATACACCGAGATGGGCAATGTGAGAGGAGTTGCTCTGAGCCTATCAATTCTGAGATTATTGTCATGTGATCCTTCTGTTGTCATGTGCTACTACACCAATGTGGCATCACATACACTCCATTCTCACTGAGATTGGCGTTTAGTTTATATAGAAGGTAAGACCGTTTTGCATGTTTATAAACATCACACGTCATTAGAGGCCTATTGGCTCTAAGCAAACGAGAACTCTTACACAAACCCTTTGATGCTTCAGAAATTACATTAGCCTGAATCCTCCTACTTACTGAGCATTCCCCTGCAGAATGCCAATGATCTAATCTAAACCGTGTGTTAGCCTCTAACACAGAATACATTCTCATATTACAAATTTGTTAATGCTGACTGTTGTATGGTTAAGCTAGTTTCCTGTTAATATCCTGCAGTGGACAGCTAAGTATCACGAGTAACCTCGAGAAAGGAAGTCACTGGAAACCCACTAATTATTGTTTGGATTTCCGTCCGGAAACAATGATCTGCAATGGTTGGATGAGGTATCAAAGCTGTCATCGAATCCTCTCACACTGATGGGTTAGCTGAGATTTCGCTTGGTAACTTCCCAATGTTAATTTTATTCTTACTCTCAGTCAATTTAGTGGCGATTGTGATCCTGTCTCGAGGAAGATGCGGTCTCTCCAGATGTATCACTCGGTACCTGGTGTCCATGGCGGTGACGGATCTCCTGGTCGTTATCACAGCTGTGATATTTAATCGGATTATTGGCATTTATTTTCCAGTTAGTTTTTTGTCCCTGACACCGGCTTGTACTCTTAGTACTGTACTAATTTATGCAGCCACGGAGAGAACTGTCTGGTTAACGGTCGCTTTCACCTTTGATCGATTTGTAGCCATTTGTTGCCAGAAGCTGAAAACAAAATATTGCACCGAGAAAACGGCGGCTGTGGTTCTGGGAACGGTCTGTCTGCTGAGCTGTTTAAGAAGCGTCCCCTGGTACTTTATCTCCGAACCGCTCTATATAATTAACAATGTTCCCTGGTTTTGCAATATAAAATCAAGCTTCTACACTTCACTCGCATGGACAGCATATGATTGCTTTGCACGCGTTTTAAACCCAGGTCTCCCATTCTCTCTGATTTTGCTGCTCAATGCTCTGACCGTCAGACACATTCTAGCGGCCAGCAGAGCCCGCAGGAGACTCCGGGCCCACAGCAATGGAGAGAATCAGAGTGACCCAGAGATGGAGAGCCGGAGAAAGTCCATGGTTTTACTCTTCGCCATTTCGGGAAGTTTTATTCTGTTATGGATGACGTATGTTGTAGATTTCTTGTATGTGAAAATTACAAACGAAGCTTATTTCTCAGGTTCCAATTTCAATGACCCAAAGTTCATTCGCCAGGAAAGTGGAAACATGCTCCAACTCCTGAGCTGTTGCACCAACACGTGTATTTATGCAGTGACTCAGAGAAAATTCAGAGAGGAGTTGAAGAATGCGGTAAAATATCTTCGGAATCGAATTGTTAAGTTAGTAAACTAGAAAACCTATACTTTCGGTTTCAATTACTATTCTGATTCTATCTTGTTATCTTTCCGTCTTCGCGATAAAGACGCTGCAACCCGTTGTCAGCCGGCTCAATTTTCACTTCCATTGATGTCAATTCAGCACAATCTGTATCCTCATAGCCCGGCACATTACTCACTCTATCATTACTATCGCCAGTTTTGAGCTACCGATTCCTCCAAGTCCGCCCCCTCCCTCCTTGATAGGTATCCTCATGAGAACATAAGCACATAAGAATTTGTAGCAAGAGCAGGCCATTCGGCCCTTCGAGCCTGCTCCACGATTCAATAAGCTCATGTCTGGTACTAAAGCAGCGCTACTTTCCCTCCTGATCACCATATCCCTTTATTCCCTTAGTGCCCAATAATCTATCCATCTCAGTCTTTAATATACTTAACGACTGAGCTTCTACAGCCCTCTGGGGTAGAGTATTCCAAAGATTCACAAACCTCTGAGTGAAGAAATTACTCCTCATCTCAGTCTTCAATGGCCGAACCCTTATGCTGAGAAAGTGACCCCTGGTTCTAGACTCTTCTGGCAGGGAAACAGTCTCAGAGCATCGACACTGTCAAGCCGTCTAAGAATGTTACACGTTTCAATGAGAGCACCTCTCATTCTTCTCAACTCCAGAGAATATATACTCATTCTATTCAATCTTTATAATCTCTCTCTGGCACCATGGCGCTCTTTCCTAGCTCCTTCCTCCATGTTAAACCTGAGGATACCAGAGGAAGGTGTAAAATGATCCGGCAGATCATTAGGTCAGTAAAGTTCTCAATGAGCTGTAACAAACGTTTAATACATTCCTAGCCGCATTATTTGTAAATGGACTTTAAACTATTTAACATGAGCGAACTAGCACTTGTGCAAAAAAAACACAGCATTGTTAAGTGTTCAAGAAGAAATTTCACGATTGGAAGATCTGTCGTCCTGTTGTTATTCCAAATTCTCCCCACATTTTCCGGAAACTGCACATTGTGTTTTGATACAGTCCCAGCCGCGCTCGTCACCGTGAGTGACCGGAAATGGGTGTCAGCAAACTCTGTTTCAATTGAATTTATTTTACTATACTGTGGCGGATCGCCACCTAAACGGGCATTAGCCACTTTTTCTTCCGTGGACAAAATATCGGGCACCTTGCCTTTAAGGCACCTTGCCTTTAAGGCAGGAGAAAAGGAGTGGGCGGGGCCTCAGTGTTTTTCCAGAGATTTCTGGGAGCAGTTGGTTTCAGCCATTTTGGATCATGCAGTTGTATTCAAAAGCCTTTGTTTTCCACACATAGATTCAGTCTTAATTCGTATTTCGCTGCAGCCTCAACAGCGGTGACCCCGACGCTCAGAACGTATTCCGAGCACTGCAATGGCGGACATGGACGCAGTTTCTGTGAAACTGCCCGAGTTTTGGGAAAACCAGCCCTAAGCCTGGTTTTACCAAGCTGAATCCCGCTTCCAGCTGCGAAACATCACCACAGATGGGACGCAGTACGACTACCTCGTCACATCACTCGGTAGCGCCACAGTTTCGAAGGTTTGGACAGCGCTGCAGAACCAACCAGAGGAAGGCAGGTACGCACATCTTAAGGCAACGCTCCTTAAAAAATTTACGGCCTAGCCATACCAGCGAAACTGCCACCTCCTCGACCTTCCAGGCCTCGGTCATGCCTCACCGTCAGACCTCCTCTCACACATGCTCTCCCTGACCGACGAGAGCCCACCAGGATCCTTACTTCCGCACACTGTTCATCCGCCAGCTCCCTCTCAACATCCGCCCAGCGATCATGGCGTCCGGCCTCACGAACCTGGAAGCCCTGGCCAATGTGGCCGACAAGCTGCTGTCCGCTCACTCCAGCCATGACGTCACTCCGGACCTGGCATCCAATGCCTGGGCGCGCCCCTCACCAGCCACCATGCGGCCACAAGGACCAGCCACCAGGCCCACGGGGCCTTCGCGCCCCACTAACCCGCGCCACTGTTACTAACATGCATGGTTCGGCGCCAGGGCACAACGGTGCATACCTCCCTGCACTTTCAATTATGCCCCCGTACCAGCCCCCGCGATGGCCGTGGACCATGCGGGCTCCCTGCTGTACGTCACTGATGACAAAACCGGCCGCCGGTTCCTGTGCGACACTAGAGCTCTGCACAGCATCAACCCGGCCTCCTCCCTCAACATCCAAAAGGGCGAACGAGGAACGGCGCTGGCTGCGGCTAACGGCTCGGAAATCCGGACGTACGGCACACGGACAGTCACCCTCGACCTCGCTGGTCGCCGCTACCGATGGGAGTTCATCACTGCCAATGTGCTCTCCCCTCTCATCGGCGCAGATTTCCTGTGCGCCCACGGCCTACAGGTAGACATCACCTCATCACCGCCTCGTGGACATGAACACCATGTCCCCCATCCTGGGCGCCATGGCCCCCCATCAACCCACCGACACGGCGTCAGAGTGCCACGCCCGGGCCACGGAAGACTACTCGGCACTCCTGGCCGAATTACCAGCACTTACCAATCCGACCTTCTCCGTGGAGGCCGCCAAACACGGGGTGGAACACTTCATCCCCACCACAGGCCCCCCAGTTTACGCCCATGCCCGCAGGCTGGACCCGGCCAAACTGGAGATCGCGCGGACCGAGTTTGCCACCATGGAACAGCTCGGCATCATCCGCTGCTCCAACAGTCCCTGGGACCCCCCACTCCACATCGCCCCCAAACCAGGCGGGGGATGGCGCCCCTGCGGGGATTACCGCCACATCAACGACGCCACCACCGCTGATCGGTAACCTGTGTCGCACATTCAGGACTTCTCGGCTAGACTGGCCGGCCGCTCAGTCTTTTCCAAGGTCGACCTGGTGTGAGGCTACCACCAAGTCCCGGTCCACCCCGCGTACGTCCCCAAGACGGCCGTAATCACCCCCTTTGGCCTTTTCGAGTTCATGCCGGATGCCCTTCGGCCTCAAAAACGCGGCCCAGGTATTCCAACGGCTCATGGACTCGGTCCTTCGGGACCTGAAGTTCCTGTTCGTCTACCTGGACGACATCCTGGTCGCCAGTTCCTCTAAGCAGGAACACCTCGAACACCTTCGCATCCTGTTCGGGCACCTCAGCGACCATGGGCACATCCTCTGCCCAGCCAAATGCCAGTTCGGGCTGGACAAGATCGACTTCCTCGACCACCACATCACCCATGCTGGGGCGATTCCCCCTGCCCACCAAGGTGCAGGCCGTCTAACAATTTCCCCACCCCACCACCAGCAAAGGCCTCCAGGAGTTCCTGGGGATGGTCAATTTATATCACCGCTTCGTCCCCAAAGCGGCGACCCTCATGAGGCCCCTGTATGAAGCCCTCTGGAGCAGGAGCGGCACGATGGCAGTCGAATGGATGGCAGATGAGTCTGCCGCCTTGGACTCCACCAAGACCGCGCTCACCAACGCCACCCTGCTCGCGTACCCATGGCCCAATGCCATGGTAGCGTGCAGCACGGACGCCTCCGACCATGCGGTCGAAGCCGTGTATGAGCAGTGGGTCGACGGTGCCTGGCAACCACTTGCCTTCTTCAGCCACCAACTACGCCCCCCGGAGCTCAATTACAGCACCTTCGATCGCGAGCTCCTGCGCTGTTCCTGGCCGTCCGCCATTTTTGGTTTTTGCTTGAGGGCCACTCCTTCACTGCATTTGTCGACCACAAGGCCCTGACATTCGCAATGGCAAAGACAACCGACCGCTTGCCCACCAGGCAGCAGCGCCAGCTCGCGGCAGTGTCCGAGTTCACCACGGACATCCAACACGTCTCCGGCCGAGACAATGTGGTAGACGACTGCCTCTCCTGTCCCGCCATCCACGCCGCACACCTGGCAGTCGACTACACGCAACTCGCAGCAGACCAGATCACCGACCCTGACTGCTCTCCGCACCTACCAACCTACCAGGGCTACGCCTGGCCGACGTCGCCTGTGGCCCAACCACAGTCACGGTCAAGTGTGACATATCCCTGTGTCAACCTCGGCCCGTCTTCCCAGCGTCCTGGCGCCGCAAGGTATTCAACATTCTCCACAACCTCTCCCACCCCGGCGGCCGTGCATCCATCAAATTGGTAGCCAACCGCTTTGTCTGGCGCGGCCTTCGCAAGGATGTGCGTACTTGGGCTAACTCCTGCCTAGCTTGCCAACGGGCCAAGTTATAGCAACACATGAAAGCACCCCTCGAGGAGTTTACCGTCTCCTTGCGAAGATTCGACCACATCCCCGTGGACATCGACGGACCCCTGCCGCCATTGCAAGGACACACGCACTTGCTGACAATCGTTGCCGGCACCACGCGCTGGCCCGAGGCAATTCCACTTACCTCTACCACCACTACTGACATCGCCAGAGGCTTCGTCAGCACTTGGTCACACGGTTCGGCGTCCCCTCCGACATGACGTCAGACAGAGGTCCGCAATTTACCTTTGAACTCTGGACCGCCAGCGCACGCAATCTCAGGGTGACCATTCACCGCACCACAGCCTACCACCCACAAGCCAACGGACTGTGTGAGCGGTTCCACAGATCCTTGAAGGCATCTCTTCGAGCCAGCCTCCAGGACGGCGCCCTGGACCGACCGACTTCCGTGGGTCCTCCTCGGCCTGTGCACCACGGTTAAAGAAGACCTCCATGCATCGGCGGCACAGCTCATGTAATGTCAGCCACTGCGCGTACCCGGCGAGTTCCTGCCCACCGCCACGACACCCTGGTCAGTTGACCAGCAACGCCACGACTTCACCTCACCGGCGCTGCAGTTTGCCCCGGAGCCCATTGCCCAACAGGGCGAATCCACCTCACACGTCCCACTAAGCCTGCACCAGGCACGGTTCATTTCGTCCGTCACGATGCCCACCGCGGACCCCTTCAACCCCCGTAACGACGGGCCCTTCAAGGTGCTACAGGCTAGGGACAAATTCTTCACCCTGCAACGTGGGCGACAGGACCGGAAAAGTGTCGGTTGACCGACTCAAGCCAGCACACTCGGAGCCCGGTGAGCAGGTCCCTGTAGCTCGTGCACCACCAAGCAGCCCACCTGCCCTCAAGCCGGTTAACCTGGCTGCTCCACGCCCGGCCGTTCCATGTCCACCGGCGTCCTACAAGAGCCACTCCAACGGGCCCATCAGACCACCGCACCGTCTCGTCCACATCTCCTAAGCGGATTCTGTGGGGAGCTGTGTGGTGGATCACCACATAACTGGCAGTATCCACATTTCCGTCCGTGGACAATATATAAAGCACTTGCCTTTAAGGCACCTTCCCTTTAAGGAAGGAGAAAAGGAGTGGGTGCGGTCTTAGGGTTTTGGCAGAGAATTCTGGGAGCAGGCTGTTCAGCCATTTTGTACCATGCAGCCTCTGTCTTTCCACACACGGATTCAGTCTTAATTCGTGTTTCGCGGCAGCCTCAACAATAGTTAAATAAATTAACCACTTTAACAAAAATTTAAAATTTTGAAAAATTAAAATACTTTTTAATTGTTAGAAAAATAAACTTACCTCTCTTTAAAGTATCTAAAAAAGATAAAACTGTTGAAAAAAATGTAAAATGATACTTAATTAACCACTTTCCTTGTTCAAAAGGGGTTTCACGCTTCCTTTTCATTCGCGTAGAATCTTCAATACTTCCCCTCGCGTATGAACCTGAAAAAAAAATCTGAGTGTGCTGCGTGCGCGCAGCCTCCAGCCGCCCCCTTCACCATACCGGAAGTGCCGATTTCCCGCGCATGCGCAGTGCATACAGGAAACCGGCACTTCGGAAAGCAATGCGGGTGAGTGCGCACTGAGTACTCACCCCGGGAACGGCCGAATTTTTGGGCCATTATGTCCATTGTGTGCGGTTACTTGAATCGTCTCTTTCTCTAACACCTCCTCAATTCTAGGTGGGACACATTATGATGTTGAGCCCGCACCAATATTTGATCTCTGATTTGGGTTTTTCCCAGCTGGAAACACACAGAACCAGTGTTCCGGTCTGGGCCATCTTGTTAATCCAACAGTTCTAAAAGAGGCTGTGGTGGTCACACTGTATCTTTCCTTGTCTTTGTAGGGTATTTTAGTGCATCTCCATCCCCAGAGTCTTTGACTCATCTCTCAATTGAATGATTCATCAATTATAAACCCGCAGGCTGGAGTGGAATGTCTTCGTGCCACATCACACCTACAAACTCAAGTGGACCCGTTTAGGGTGCTGCGCTCTATGTCCGGTGCTAATAAGTTACGGCATTCTTTATCAGCTGGCTTGGGTAATCTACATCTTGTTTATGTACCGGCCCTATTCCAGAGTCTTTACTCACTTTGATAGACTCTAATATCCAGTGCACTTCCCAAAGTTGACTCCCATTCTTTGCTGTCAAGTGTAGTACCAGTACCAGCGGCATGATTTCCTCATCCCTGCTCTCATTTTTTTTACTCGTTGATGTGATCTGGGCGTCGCTGGCAAGGCCAACATTTATTGCCCATCCCTAATTGACCTTGAGATGATGTAGGTGAGCCACCTTCTTGAACCGTTGTAATCCGTGCGGTTAAGTACTCCCACAATGCTTTCATGAGGAAGTTCCAGGATATCGACCCAGCGACGATGAAGGAATGGTGATATACTTCCAAGTCAGGATGGTGTGTGACTTGGAGGTTAATTGGAGGTTGTGGTGTTCCCACGCGCCTGCTGCCCTTGTTCTTCTCGGTGGAAGAGGTCACGGGGTTTGGAGGTGCTGCTGAAGAAGCCTTGGCGAGTTGCTGCATTGCATCTTGTAGATGGTACACACTGCAGCCACGGTACGCTGGTGGTGGAGGGAGTGAATGTTTAATGTGATGGATGGGGTGCCAATCAAGCGGGCTGATTTTTCCTGGATGGTTTCGAGCTTCGTGAGTGTTGTTGGATCTGCACTCATTCAGCCAAGTGGAGCGTATTCCATTACCCTCCTTACCTATACCTGTGGAAAGGTTTTGGTGAGTCAGGAGGTGACACACGTTTCGCTTAATACATAGCCTCTGACCTACTCTTGTTGCGAAGTATAAATGTGTCTCGTACTGTTAGATTTCTAGTCACGGCATAGACTGTGATG